>CM026563.1:35889742-36221205 GCA_015143295.1 Tetracentron sinense
AATCAAATTATTTCCTCTTGAATAATCATTTGGAATAAATTGACCAGTTCTTGTTCTAGAGATTTGAGCAATTCTATTAACATCATCGCTCAACATTCTAGATTTTTCAGCTAGAACTTGAATCTGCCTTTGAAGAGTCCCTTGACATTGATTTTGGTTCCATGAACCATTTCGGGGAGCTCTCCTAAATGCATTACAATTTGGTCGAATGTGACCTCTCACACCACAAAAATGACATGTGGGTATGAATCTTGGTAGAGGAGGAAGATTTCTTCTAACTGGAATTTGATTCCTTAAAGCATTCACTCTAGGAGCTGTATTTCTAGGCGTTACAAAATTTGTATAAGCCTTAGTACTTGATGTAGAAGGTAAATTTTCTTTAGGTTCAGAATGTATTGGCTCAAACACTGCACTAGCCATTGTTCCAACAGCTAAAGGACCAGTTGGTGTGTCAACATGTCCTATCCCAGATCTACTAGAATTTGATCCATACTTTCTAACTAATTCATCTAGGCAGCTAGTGTTACCAAACATTCTTACTTCTTTTTCAAGAGTATAGACCTTCTGAATCAAGTCAGTCTTGTCTTTAAGGGTAATTTGATGTTCTTTTTCAAGAAATTTCACCTTATCAACAAGAGAAACTTTAAAAGTTTCCAGCTCCATTTGCAGAGTTCTTAACTCTTCAATTTCTTTCATGGAAGTGTCTCTTTCAACTTCTAATTTTCTGACCACATTAGTCAATGAGACATTCTCTTCCAAAAGACATTGAACTTTTATAACAAATGCTTCTTTTTCATTTTCCAACTGACTAACTAGTGCACTCTTCTCTTCTGCTACTAGTTTATAGATATCTCTTTCATTTTGAATGAGTTTGAGTTTTTTGCTCAAAGAGATTTTTGTTTTAGTCAGTTTCAAACTTTCAGCATACAACTTATCATAAGTTGTTTTCAAATCTTCATCACTTTCAGAGTCAGTTTGACTCTTCTGTAAGTCATCACTAGACTCAGTATGAATACTCTCATCACTTCTATCCTTTTCATCAACCGCAGAGGTAGTCTCAAGAATCCCAGTAAGGGAAACAGTGAAAGCCGTATGATTTCCAGTATTTTCACTTGAAGAGGAACTGTCCGATTCTTCATTCTCGGAATCACTGTCATCCCAACAGGCATTCATCACCTTGCTCTTACTCTTCTTTTTGTTAGGACAGTTAGGTGAAATATGACCGAAGCCATGGCATTCATAACATTGAACACCTTAGGATTTCTTGTTGCCACTTTTAGAATTTTTCTTGTTTTCCCAGGGCTTAGACTTTGACTTCTCAAAAGTTTTTCCTCCCTGTTTGGGATTAAATCTCTTTTTCGTTCTAAAAAATTTTCAAAATTTTTTAACGAAAAGAGCCATTTCTTCCTCATTCATATCTCCATCACTGTCATCCTCATCCAAAGTTTCCTTGATGGTTTTCAAGGCTAAAGATTTATTCTTCTTGGATGGACGTAGATTGAGTTCATAGGTTTGGAGTGATCCAACCAATTCCTCAATCTTCAGAGAGTCAACATTTTTACTCTCTTCGATTGCAGTGACTTTGGGTTGAAATCTCTCTGGGAGAGATCTAAGGACTTTTCTAACTATTTTGGACTCAGATATTTTCTCACCTAAATTGAAACTAGCGTTGACAATGTCACTAAGTTTTGCATAGAATTCATCAAAAGTGTCATTGTCTTCCATGTTTAAATGTTCAAATTTGGTGGTTAACATTTGGAGTTTTGAGATTTTAACAGTGGTAGTACCCTCATGGGTAATTTCAAGAATGTCCCAAGCCTCCTTTGCTGTTTCACATGAAGAATTCGTCTGAATTCCTCAGCAGTGACTGCAGTAAAGATAGCATTGAGACCTTTAGTGTTCCATCCACTTGAATCAAGCTCTTCTCTGGTCCATTCATCAGAATATTTGACGACAGTCAAATCACCTACAGTTTTTATGGGCGTAATCCACCCATTCTGTATAGACATCCAAATTCTCTCGTCTATAGATTTGAGAAAGGCTCTCATTCTAGCTTTCCAGTATGCATAATTATTTCCATCAAAAAGTGGTGGACGAGAGACGGATCCTCCTTCTCTTAGAGTACTCATGATCACGGATAATACAGGATCACACTTAAGGGATTAGCCTTATCAGTGAACAAGCTTTGATACCAATTGAAATTTATCCAGATCAATGATCTCTAAGACCTAGAGGGGGGGGTGAATAGGTCTATCTAATAATTTCTAACCAATTTTAATTTTTCAATTAATATGTTTAGAAATCAATGATTAATTCAATCAGACAATCCACACAAATCAAACACAGAAGATTTTTACGTGGAAAACCCTAACGGGAAAAAACCACGGGACCTTGTCCAGCAATAAACTTCACTATGAAAAGATATCAAGTACAAGACAAGACCTTACCAAAACAGAAACGACGTTCCTAGGTATAGACTCTTACTCTTGATTTCCACGAACCAGCAGGTTCGATCTCCGCCTAAGCAGCTTCGGTTCCACACCGACCAAATCTTTTCAAGCAACTTCAAATCCACGATCACACACGATCGATCTCCTTCCACGAAGGCTTCGGATCAAACACCGGACACACACACAAGGTGTAGGGTTGTGAATCAATTTAGTAAATTTCAAACCCTAGAGGGATCTCATACAGATCTGAGATCACACAATGCAAGATCAAAGGTTTAGATCTCTACTTGCATTCTCTAGGATCTAAGAAAGAGGAGGGATCAACAAAGATCTAATAAAAGCAATAAGAAAAACCCTAGAAGAGTTTCTTAGACCTCTACTCTTTCAAAAATATCAAAGACACGAATTAGGTCTCTCAAAAGTTGTTTATATAGGGTTAAAAAAAGAATCCAGAAAAAGAAAAATTCTTTTTACGGGGACCGATCGATCGGTGCTCACTACCGATCGCTCGGTTCACAACGGATCGATCGGTTCTAATGACCGATCGCTCGGTTCTAAATCACCTCTCTGGAAAATTTCCCCATACAAATATTTGGTCCAGTCGATAGCCACCGATCGCTCGGTAGGCCACCGATCGATCGGTCGCAATACCGAGCGATCGGTTGAGACAGAATTTTTGCCAAAACCATTTTCATTTTATTTTTATTTGATTCAACTAAGATCAAATATCTTTGGTAGGCTTAAAATTATCCTCCTAGGTATTCTTAGGGTTATCTAAGTCAAATCCAACCTAGGTAGGGTCTCTAAGTCCATTACCTGTCTAGATCCGGAGTAGAAGCTTTTTCCTTCACTTTCTTCAATCTTCCTTAAGCTTTAGCTCTTCTCTTCTGACAAGTTAAACATGACTCGACGACTCGACTCGACTCAACTGACCTATCTAATGATCACGGAATTTGCCAACACCTATTTAGGGATTTACACCTAAGATGGTTAAATTTTTTAAAAATAGAGACCCAAGCTCTAATACCACTTGTTGCCCAAGGATTCAACTCTAGAGGGGGGGGTGAATAGGGTCTATGACAATTTAAAATTTCTTCCTAATCATTAAGCGAAATTTCAATTATACTAATTAAAAGGAAAATGAATTATGCAATTCTACACAAACAATGTAAAGAAATAAAGTAAAGAGAAGAGAGATAATGCAAACACAAAGATGTTGTTCACGAGGTTCGCAAATCCCGCCTACGTCCCCACCTCAAGCTATACCCATTAGAGGATTCACCATGATTTTACTCACCCAGTCTTCTTACGGGTGAAGACCAAACCTTTTACAATCCCCTTACGGGTAAGGATCTGACCTGACTTGCAAGAGAACAATCATCTTTTGAATTCACAATCTTCTTATGGGTAAAGATTAGAGCTTTACAAATCTCCCCGCTTTAAGGACAAGAATCCACCGATTCTTGATTTTACATACACTTTGAAGAGTGATGTTTTACAGTTAGATTTTGGAGTTGAATAGCTCAAGAACACTGATTTGAAGATTCCAGGTTTAACTCAAAAGATTTGAAAATCTAAGCCTTGGAGTGAATGAATGAAGTTGTAGATCATCTTATTCTAGTTCATAAAACATTCTTTTTTTTTTTTATCGCCCTTTCAATAATTTAGCCTTTGGAGAGGCATTGGGAAAGATATAATTGTTGAAAAATAACCGTTACATGCTTTTCGTCGACGAGATTGGGTATCTCAGAATTCGTCGACAAGATGGATCCAGAATTAAAAATAGTAGCTTCTGCGGCTGATTTCGTCGACGAGATCTGTGGACCTCCACAATTTTGTCGACGAGATTTCTGTTTTCTTTGGAAATCTCATCTTAATCAGACCTAAATGATGAGAATTAATTCCTTGATCTTTTAGCTCATCTTTATCATTATTTTGGTCATTCTTTATGATATCTTAGGGCCTTAGAAAGTTATTCAATTTTGGTCTTAGGCTCCTAAGGTCAATCGAGGCTTTAAGCATTCAATCAACCAAACTTTGAGGACTTTTTACATAAGTCCTAAATACTCTCATACTGAAATGTGAAACACTTAAACCTTCTAAGAAAGTCTTCATCTTCAACTTGATCTTGGGTCTTGATTTTATCTTTAAGGTTCTTTGACCAAGTGGACTTCTTCAATCTTCATGACTTGGCTTGGTATGATCTTTAATTTGCTTTAATAGCTTGCATGACTTGATGTTTAATTCCCTTTATGGATGATTTTATTTTCATGTTTTTTCATTGAATGACTTTGCTAATGCTCTTCATAATTAAATTAAATTATACTTAAACTCAATAGAAGCATTAGTAACACAAATGACATTACATTATTGTGTTATCATCAAAATCAATGATATTATCTTAGGTTTCAACCTAAAGGCTAACGCTCCTTCTTCTCCAATTGGATCATTTTGAAAAAACCTTAGGATTCCCTTTCTTAGGTCTAAGAACTCTTAGAATGTGTTTCTCTAACCTCTAGACTTACGAAAAATGGGTATTTATAGGGTTGGGAATCCTAAAGCATTAAAAAGGGTCAAAAAACATGTTTTTATGCAATTTTGTGTTCCACCACTGCTTGAGCAGAGGTAATGAATGCTCGGCTGGCCAAAAGGTTGAACCGCGGGCATGGATTCTGGTCGCGGCCTCTCGGGCGAAGACCATGGGTGCTCGGGCGCCTGACCATTTTTTTCTTTGATTTAGAACCCTACTCCGGTATTTGACCCGTAACTTTTGACCCGATTATTAGAATTGGATGATTCAAGATGCGTTGGAAACCTTATTTAAAAGGAAAATTTTTCTTGGCTAATCTAGATGTCTTAATTTTAAATCCTTGGGGGTCAAAACAACCGTTAAGTTGGATGAATGTAGGAGAGAACCACAAAACTTTTGGGTTAGTACCGAAAACCCAAGGTTAGAACCCTAGACTCCTAAAAGTTAGAAAATAAATACATTAACCTTGTTATAGGCAATGGGATGACCCCGTAGACCTGGAAATTTTAACATTTTTGCAATTCAATCATAAAAAGGGCTAAAAATGAACGAAATATTTTGGGTTTCTACAGAGTTAGAGTTTCTTTTTTTTTTATCATGTGGTGGGCTTAGAGTCTTAGACAGATTTCTATCATTATAAATCAGTGTTCAAGACTACTTCGAATAGTCATTCATCAATATCCACCTATCCCATTCATAGAAAGTTAAAGTTGTTGGATTTTGTTATCAGGTGGTGGGCTTGGAGATGCGCACGTTCCACTAATTATAAACACGAATCACGCGTGTGAAAAAATATCTCTATAATATAAAAATAAAAAAATTGTAATTTCAGATTAGTGATTAGCCCACCCCGCATTTGACTACATAATCAAATGCTTTCCCATTTCATCCCCTTTAACCGTGATTAAGCTTAACTAACTTAAAGTTATTTATATCTTTTTTCTTCTAAAAACCAAGGCTAAATTTGTAAAGGTGAGTGAATCTTAACCACAATTAGTGGGTCTTAAAAAGGTGGCCAGAAACCAATAAAGACCGGCATTTCGTTACTTAATGGAAATGCGTGGTAAGTTAAGCTCTTAATTTTAAATGACTATCAAAAGGGGTGGCCATGTTTGATTTTTTGTTACTTGATTCCTTTTTGGAATGCAACATTAACGAATTTTATGACCACGATAGACCTATTACTCAAAAAAAAATT
Source organism: Tetracentron sinense (assembly GCA_015143295.1). Taxonomy (NCBI): domain Eukaryota; kingdom Viridiplantae; phylum Streptophyta; class Magnoliopsida; order Trochodendrales; family Trochodendraceae; genus Tetracentron; species Tetracentron sinense. The sequence continues at coordinate 35,895,921 of CM026563.1, forward strand.
AAAAAATTATCGTGAGCTACACGTCGAACCCCGAAGGCCCCATGCCCTAATCCAATCAATTTTCTTGATATATGTACTTCAGCCCCCCAAGGAAATAGTTGGTGCTATAGAGAGTTTTAACTCACTTTCTAATGTGGGAAGTGATTTAAAATACTCGATAGAACCTGCTATCATCAAGAGCTTCACCTTTGGATATAAAATCTTATGACACCAAGACATTAAGTGGGGCCCAACATTTAATACATGTCAGACTTAGCAAGTTAGAATCGGATTTTTTACAAGGTGTTGGAGCTCTTTTCTTTTTCCTTTTCGAGGAGTGCTAGCATACTCTCAAGTGCTTCCTACTCTCAACTTGAACCAACCACTTGGCCAAATGTCACTGCTAAAGTACACACGTTCTTAGTGATTGCACTACTTTAACAGATAATTTAGATAGGTGGTTGGTTTAGGTTGAGAGTAGGAAACACCTGAGAATAGGTGTAGCACTCCTCTTCTGTTTTTTACACTAAGCTTCTCTTTAATCATAAGAGTACAGTCTCAAAAGATTTCCAAATAAAGATTTAAAGCTGAAGTTACTAGTTACATCGGCTAGCTTAATTTAATTCCCTCTTTTACCTTCAAAATGAGTTGACTCACCTAGATATTCTTAGGGAACTGAATTAATAAGTAGTGGATGTATGCACGTTTTCAAATAGCTTGTGGTACATGCACACCAATTTAACATTTACAATTTTTCTAATCAAAAGTGTGAAACTGGGTTCTGGTCCGAAATTGGTTTCTAAAGTAAATATTGTGAACTTATTTTTAACCAGTAGTGTAAACTAGTTTGGTAGTGTGAAACATATTCAATGGTTCCATGAGTCTTTCCAACCATAAATTGGGTCTGGATAATAGAGTCCAAATTTGTGATCCATTTGTGGGTGTGGATAATAGAGTCCAAATTTGTGGACCCGTGATTTTTAGGAGACCCTCAGTGTGTATCAGATTCTTTGTGATCCATTTGTGGGTGTGGATAATTGCTGTCCAAATTTGTCAGAGTCAAATCCTCTACGGCAAATCCGGTTATCACCCCTAAAGGTCACCACGTGTCTCCTTTGACACCCCTAGGGTTCATCCACCCATTTGTGGGTGTGGATCATTGCTGTCCAAATTTGTTATGGTTCACTGTCGAATCTCACTGCTCCTTAAGAGCGAAGGACCCACAACAACTATAACGTTTGCTCGCCCCAGATTCTTTCATTCTCACTTTTTAAGGAGCTAACACGTACAAATACATTTTCGGGCTATAAAAGCAGCCGGTTAAAACTTGACTATCATACTTATATTTATGCACAACCCCCTTCCTAATTTATTATTTATAAAAGAAACTCTCAAACGGTTACATCATAATAATGAGTTCTCCAAATCAAAGATACGGCCAACATGACAAGTAAACTGTACAGGATAAGTAAATTTTCTCTCTTGCTATCTAAACACAAGTAGGTCGGATCACAAGCCAATTGCGATTGAACCAAAAAAGAGTTCAATTCAATCACACCCACAAGTCAACACGTGCGCCTGTTAACTCCTATTAATTGTGGTCAAGATTCACTAACCCTTAGGATTAAATAATCTAAAATTGAATTTTATAAATATATTGTTTTTTAAACTCTTGCTAAACATTTCTAACCCCCGATCATTTTTTTTTATTAGAACTCAAGTTTAATTGTAATACATATTAACATTTATAGCACAAAAAAACTAACTCCAACCTCTTTGTTTAGAACAGTTTCCACTTATAAATAAATTTTATTAGTTAAGTGATAACAAATATTGAAATGTTCAGCTTGCCGGAATAATGGAAATAAGTGAACCATGATCAAGTACCCTAGCCGTGCTTAACAAGAAACTATGATCAGTGAAAGCATCGGTGAATTTGGGGCAATTTAAATTGTGTAAGCTTTAGTAAGTGTAGCCCTTGAAAAAAATCCTTTGGGCCACGTCCAAAGTTCTACCCATCCCGGGCTCACCATGAAGCAAGATTACTGTTCTTGACTTAACCGCAACCCCAAATGATGAGTCAAGCAATCCGACCTTTGGGTTTTGGAGATCCGACCTTGCGTTTTAGAAGAAATGAAAAAAAAATTAAAATCTTAACTCTAATTTAGTTAAGCTTAAGTAGGGTTAAATGAGTATTAAAAAGGACAAAAGGACACAACGGTGACTTAAGCGGTGGACCCTGAGTTGGTAAAGCAATCCAACTTTTGGTTTTAAAAGAAAATAAACACAAAAATTTTAACTTAAATTTAGTTAATCTTAATTAGGATTAAATGAGTATTAAAAGGACACGTGGACACAATGGTGACTTAAGCAGTAGACCCCGAGTTGGTTAATTAATCCAACCTTAGATTATAGAAGGAAAAAAGAAAACAAAAATCTTAGCTATAATTTAGTTAAGCTTAAACAAAGTTAAATGAGTATTAAAAAGGACACAAGGACACAACGGGGACTTAAGCAGCGGACCTCGGGTCCTCTAATCACTGCAACAGACACAATGGTGACTTAACCCCAACCCAACCCAACCCAACGCAACCCCAACCCCACCCCCACCCTCAACCCCAAGTCCTAACCCCAACTCCAAAAATGAAAAATATAGAGCAGTGATTAGCAGACGCATGGGTCCGTTTCATATTTTAAAACCCTATGTTCTCGTGTCCCTTTTACCCCTTTAATCCTAGTTAAGCTTAACTAAATTAAAATTAAGATTTTTTTTTTTGAAAACTATGGTTGGATTGCTTAACCCTAGGGGTGAGTGAATCTTAACCACAGTAGATGAGTATTTAAAATTGGGGCGTAGATCAATAAGGATCAGCCATTTCGTTATAAAATGGAACCCGGATACGTTCGAGTATTTTCCAAAAATATATGGGAAAGTGGAACTAGTTGGCAGTGCTGCAGTATAGCAAGGGCAGAGTGAGAGAGAGAAATTAGGAGAGAGAACGAAACATAGAGAGTCTTCAATCCGTACTCCACTGTCTTAAATGTGATTGATTTTTTTTATAAAATACAAACTAATTAAGGAGGATTTCGTCAATATACTTGATGAATGAAGCTTTAACGGGCTGCTTTTTGCAGCCGAGAAAAACAAATGTACGTTTCGGTTCCTTAGAATTTGAGGGAAAAACAAGTGTTGTAACATGGGAATGTGATTGTGTGATGGAAAATTGGAAAGGGCGAAGTACAAATAATGTATGCATTCAATGTGTTTGATGAAATACTTGATTATGAAAAACATAAATAAAAGACCCATAAGAATGTTGAATGTTAGGTGTTTGTTGAAATGCATGTATGAAAATTAGAACCAAGACAATGAACCTTGATTTACGGAGTTTCCCAATTTTGTACTGTGGATAAAATACTTTATGTATGTTACTTCCAAACTTACATGCCTAGAGAAAAGTAGAAATGGTACATGATGTTCCTCTAAATGTCTCATGTTATTATGCTCACGAATTGTCAAGTATACACTCATACATACATGAACCGAGTTTTCTAAGTACAAGTATATGAAATGTAACCACGAACAAGACAAGTAATTTACGATACGAATGATGAAGCCGAACTTTGGGTCGGCCAAAGATGGGGCATATCTAATGATATGTCACATCTGGCTTACAAAAAAATAAGACATGCAATAATGATAAAGCCGAACTTTGGGTCGGTTAAGGATAGGGCATATCCAAGGATATGTCATATCTGACTCACAAGAAAACAAGACAAGAAAATCAAGGATGTTGGTGCACTTTTTCTATTTCGCTGAAGGTTATTTACATACCCGGCTCACAAGTTGCTTTCTAAATTTCGTTGAAGGGTATATATATTCCCGGCTCACAAGTCGCTACAAGGGCACTAACATCTGGCTCACAAGCAAACATGACAAGACAAGTCACGACAAGCATGACAAGACAAGTCAAGACAAGCATGACATGATAAGCAAAGACAAGACACACATGATTCTCATGAGACAAGAACAAGATAAGAAAGAGTTTTAATACGATAAGCAAGTTTGAAAACCACGAAAACGTACTTTCAAGAATAAGTAATGAATTATGATTCATGGATTTTATACGGGGTTTTCGCATGTAGTATCACACATGTCATGGTTATCATGTTTAAATAAGTTGGAATTGTGATTTTATTATGTTATTTCTATTGTTAGCTAGTAGCTTGTACTCGCTGAGTATTCCATACTCAGCCGTACCTATTGATGTCGGTAGGTACACACTTCGACATATGTGCTCTGGGTCCTTGGATCGAGGAGGATTATGCTGAGAAAGAGTCTCACGTGGACCCTATGGTAGAGCCTCAGGTGGAGGTGAGAGACTTAAATAACTGACCTTACCTGAACGAATATTGAGAGAGAGACCTTTATGATTTTGTATTTTGATAGAATGTCCACATTTACTTGATATATTTTGTATATGAACTTGGAATACAGATTTTGTATAGAAGAAGAAAAAGTTAGTTCACGCTTCCGCACTCTGTTTGATATCTCTATTATGTTATGTTTTGCCTTGTTCATTATAGGATGGTTTAGCAGGTTATGTATAGTCTCACCTAACTCCTACGGGAAATTTTGGGGCACGACATTAGCCCACCCCGTATTTGACTATATAATCAAATGTCTTCCCATTTCATCCCCTTTAACCGTGGTTAAGCCTAACCAACTTAAAGTTATTTATATATTTTTTTTCTTCTAAAAACCAAGGCTAAATTTGTAAGCCCTAGAGGTGAGTGAATCTTAACCACAATTAGTGGGTATTAAAAAGATGGGCAGAAACCAATAAAGACCGGCATTTCGTGACATAGTGGACATGTGTGTTAAGTTAAGCTCTTAATTTTAAATGACTATCAAAAGGGAGCCCATGTTTAATCTTTTGTTACTTGATTCCTTTTTGAAATGCAACATTAACGAATTTTATGACCACGATGGACCTATTATTCAAAAAAAATTAAAAAATTCTTGTGAGCTACGTCTCAAACCCCCAAGGCCCCATACCCTAATCCCATCTTGATATATGTACTTCAGTTCCCCGAGGAAAAATTCCTGGTTCCACCCCTATCAATAGTTGGTGCTATAGAGAGTTTTAAATCACTTTCCAATGTGGGAAGTGATTTAAAACACTCGATAGAACCTGCTATTGAGAGCTTCACCGTTGAATATAAAATCTCATGATACCAAGATATTAAGTGGAGCCCAACATTTAACACATGTCAAACTTAGCAAGTTAGAGTCGGATTTTTTACCAGGTGTTGGAGCTCTTTTCTTTTTCTTTTTCTTTTTCTTTTTCTTTTTTGAGTGCTAGCCTACTCTCAGGTGCTTCCTACTCTTAACTTGAACCAACCACTTGTTTCATCTCACTGCTAAAGTACACACTTTTTTTTAATGATTGCACTGTTTTAATAGGGAATTTGGACAAGTGATTGGTTCAGGTTGAGAGTAGGAAACACCTGAGAGTAGGGTGAGCACTCCTCTGCTTTTTTCACACTAAGCTTCTCTTTAATCATAAGAATACAGTCTCAAAAGATTTCCAAATAAAGATTTAAAGCAGAAGTTACTTAGTTATATCGGCTAGCTTAATTTAATTCCCACTTTTAACTTCAAAATGAGCTGACTCACCTAGATATTCTTAGGGAACTGAATTAATTAGTGGTTGTATGCACGTTTTCAAATATCTTGTGGTACATGCACACCAATTTAACATTTACAATTTTTCTAATCAAAAGTGTGAAATTTGTGATTGTGGGTGTGGATAATAGAGTCCAAATTTGTGGACCCGCGATTTTTAGGATACCCTCACTGTCTATCAGATTCTTTGTGATCCATTTGTGGGTGTGGATAATAGCTGCGCAAATTTGTTATGGATCAATGTCGAATCTCAAAGCGAAGGACCCGCAACAACAACGTTTGTTGGCCCCAGATTCTTTCCTTCTCACTTTTTGAGGAGCTGACACGTACAAATACTTTCTCGGGCTGTAAAACTTGCCAATCACACTTATTTAAGCTCTATCCCTTTCCTAGTTTATTATTTATTAAAAAACATCAAACGATTACATCAGAATAGAGAGTTCTCCGAATCAAAGTTACGGACAACATGATAAGTAAACTCTCTCTCATGCTATCTAAACCTCGGTAACCCAAATCGTCTACCACTCTTGCCGGTTCCACTCTCAAACCTCGTTCTCACAATTTGAGAACGGATTTAAAATCAAGGAGCTTTCGGCTAATACCCGACATGTCGAGTTCTTCTCTTCGAGATCAATTTCATTCATTCTTTCCATTTTCTCATTTTTTAGAGCGCGATTTCTATTTCATCGAGCGTGGTGTTTAAAAGAGTGGGATAAATCTTCATACCTTCAATCTATTGGCCACTGTAAATTTCTCGTTTTTTCTCTGTAAAACGTCGAAACGAAGAAGATGAACAGTATAAAATTTAAACGAATGAAAAACTTCAAATCTTTCCTTTTTCGGTTTAATAAATTATTAATACTTTTTTCTTATACTACATACTGCAGATTTCAGACTAACATTATAAAAGATTAAAAGTCTTCTCAACTTCCTTTTTTTACTTTCTTTGTTTTTGTCTTTACTCTTTCACTTTTCAATTGCGATTGAACTCGTCTCGAGTTCAATTGCACCTTATAAATCAACAATATTTTTAAAATTCGTATCAACTGTGGTTTGTATTCTTTGTTTTTGTCTTTACTCTTTCACTTTTCAATTGCGATTGAACTCGTCTCGAGTTCAATTGCACCTTATAGATCAACAATATTTTAAAATTCGTATCAACTGTGGTTTGTATTCTTTTAAATTAAATAATATAATTTTGATTTAAAAAAAAAAATTAAAATATTATAAATATATATCGGTGCTCCGGAGGCGCTCTCAACCCTATCATAAAATGAAATTTGACGCTCTCACATTCCTGCTCCCGCTCCCGCTCCTCGCTCCTCGCTCCTCGCTCCCGCTCCCGCTCGCACTTTGGTTACTTAGATCTAAACACAAAGAGGTCGGATCACAAGTCAATTGTGATTGAACCGAAAAGGGTGTAGTTCAATCGCACCCACAAGTCAACACATGCGCATGTTAATTCCTATTAATTGTGGTCAAAATTCACAAACCCTTAGGGTTAAATAATCTAAAATTGATTTTTATAAATATATTATTTTTTAAACACTAGAGTAAAGTTTGATTGTAATACATATTAACATTTATAGCACAAAAAAATATTTCCAACCTCATTGTTTAGAACAGTTTCCACTTATAAATAAATCTTATTAGTTAAGTGATAACAAATATTTAAATGTTCAGCTTGCCGGAATAATGGAAATAAGTGAATCATGATCAAGTACCTTAGCCGAGCTTAACAAGAAACTATGATCAGTGAAAGAATCGGTGAATTTGGGGCAGTTTAAATTGTGTAAGCTTAGTAAGTGTAGCCCTAGAAAATAAATCTTTGGGCCACCTCCAAAGTTCGACCCATCCCAGGCTCACCATGAAGCAAGATTACTGTTCTTGACTTAACCCCAACCCCAAATGATGAGTCAAGCAATCTGACTTTTGGGTTTTGGAGATCCAACCTTGTGTTTTAAAAGAAAAGAAAAACAAATTAAAATCTTAACTTTAATTTAGTTAAGCTTAATTAGAATTAAATAACTATTAAAAAGGACAAGAGGACACAACGGTGACTTAAAGCAGTGGACCCAGGTTGGTAAAGCAATCCAACTTTTGGTTTTAGAAGAAAATAAAAATAAAACTTTTAACTTAAATTAAGTCAAGCTTAATTAGGATTAAATGAGTATTAAAAGGACACAAGGACACAATTGTGACTTGAGCATCAAACTCGGGTTGGTTAAGCAATCCAACCTTGGAAGGAAAAAGAAAACAAAAATCTTAACTATAATTTGGTTAAGCTTAAAAAGAGTTAAATGAGTATTAAAAAGGACACGAGCAGCAGACCTCAAGTCCTCTAATCACTGCAACAGACACAATGGTGACTTAACACCAACCCAACCCAACCCAACTCAATTCCAACCCCACCCGCAACCCCAAGTCCCAACCCCAACTCCAAAAATGAAAAATATAGATCAATGATTAGTAGACGCATGAGTCCGTTTCATATCTTATCCCTGATTTTCTCGTGTCCCTTTTACCCCTTTAACCCAGATTAAGCTTAATTAAATTAAAATTAAGATTTCTTTTTTTGAAGACTACGGTTGGATTGCTTAATCATAAGGGTGAGTAAATCTTAACTACAGTAGGTAAATATTTAAAATTAGGGCGTAGACCAATGAAGATCAGCCATTCCGTTATAAGATGGAAACCTAGGTACATTGAGTATTTTCCAAAAATATATGGGAAAGTGGAAGCAGTTGGCAGTGCCACAGTAGATAGTGAGGGGAGAGAGAGAGAGAACGAAACATATAGAGAGTCTTCAGTTCGTACTTTACTGCCTTAAATGTGATTGGTTTTTTTTATAAAATACAAACTAATTAAGGGGGATTTCTAAATGGCACAGGATTCTCTCGAGTTCAACTCGAGAGAATCTCTCTACTTAGAAACGTTAGAGGTCGCTATGTGTCTCCTTTCACACCCCTTAACCATGGGCAAGGTTCATCCACCCATCCTAGGTTTTTTTTTTTATATATATTAATTATTATTTTTTAAAATTAAAAAAACTGCTTTTAGAGTTTTTTTAATATTAAAAAAAGTTTTTAATTTGAAAAAAGAATTAATATTTAAAAAAAAAACCAAGGATAGACTGTGAACCCTAAGGATGGGTGAACCTTACCATGATTAAGGGGTGTCAAAAGAGACACGTGGCGACCTCAGGGGTTCCAACTCGAGAGATTCTCTCGAGAGGATCCTGAGCCTTTCTAAATATACTTAAGAATGAAGCTTTAATTGCCTGCTTTTTACTGCCCGGAAAAGCAAGTGTACGTTTCGGTTCCTTAAAGAAAGTGAGATCGAAAGAATCTCAGGGAGGGAAAAGCAACGATACGTGTTGGCTCTTTAAAGAATGTGAGAAAGGAAGAATCTAAGGAAAAAACAAGTGTACGGCTCTTAAAAAAAAGTGAGAATAAAAGAATTTGAAGGAAAAGCAAGTGTACGTGTCAGTTCCTTAAAAAAAGTGAGAATGAAGGAATCCAGGGATAGCATTCCCCTTTTTTTTTTTTATATTACAACGTTTCATGTACTGTGAACACATCACAAATGTATTATGCATGATTTATTTAGGGTGGTGTTATGTGCACACCAATATTTGATGACTACACCCCATTTAAAAATTTTCTTATATTTTGAAGTTCTCTATATTTTTATATGTGCACCCCATTCATAATTTTTTTTATTTTTCAACCTGACTTCTTCTCTATTCGTCATCACCTCTGTATGGTCTCACTTAGTCATTATTTCTCCATTAACCAAAATTTACTCATGGTCTCAGCTTTTAGTTTGACAATTTTGTTTACTTAAGATTTTATTTATTTTATTGAAAATTATTTATTTAATTTCTCATATGCCTTTGATTTTCTTTGTTTAATCGATAATTATTGAAAATTCAATTATTGTTTGAAAATTGTTGATTATTTGAAATTCCCTCTATTTAAGTAATAGATATTGATTAAATCAGAGAAAAAAATAAATTAGTCCTATTTGAAATTTTTTGACACCACCATAGTGTACTTGCATAGATTATTATCCATAAATATTAAATGAGAAATTCCAACCTTTAATTAAACAAGTAGTGGTTGCATTATTTATTCTTGGGTAAAGTGACTCTTAAGTGAAAATGAAGCTGACATTACCCTCTATTCTTATAATTAATAAATTTGTAGTTTGGTGTGTAACTATAAATTTTATAAGTACTTTTTTAATTTTGGTGTGCATTTAAAATTTCAAGAAACTAATGGTGTGCAGTCATCAATTTTAAAAAATGGGGTGTAATCATCAAATATTGGTGTGCACCTAACACCACCCTTTATTTATGGTCTTGACCCTTGGTGAAATAGTATGAATTATGAACTTTAAGAAGAAAACAAGGTGGGTGTGGGCTGGACCACCATTTTCCCTATAAATAGCATAGCAGGTAGGAGCTGGGAGAAGCACAAGGAAGATCACTGAGAAGTGATAAAAGTGATTTGAGGGGAGAGAGAATGGAATTGCCAAGGTTTTTTGCGCTCAAATCAACCAACAACAACAAATACTTGCGCCACTTAAATGAACCAGGGCCGACGCAAGGGTTTATCCAAGCCACCAGAACGGATCTTACGAGCGAGTACATTGTTTTCGAACTGGAGAACGCAAAGAGAGGGTACAAAATGGTGCACATAAAAAGCACTTTCAACAACAAATACTGGCGAATGTTGTCGCTAGAGAACCCGTGGATTGTTGCGGACGCTGACAAACCAGAGGAAGACCAACCGTCAGGTACGATGTTCGAGATCATCGACCACATAGATGTTGACGGTGTTTCTACAACAGTCCGATTGCGCCACGTCCACCTCGGGCACTATGCATGCGTAAAGATAATGCCCCATGACGCGAAGAATTTATGCTTATTCGCCGAATCAGCAACGCCTAAAACCGATCTGACCGATGTCTTTACAATGATCGCTTCACCATCGCCCAAACTGGAGGCAAAATAAGAAAAGGTGTGATTGAAATAAGATCTAATAATATTATTAGGGTACTAGTAGCCTTTCCTAGTAATGGCAAGAACAAAAACTGATGTTTGTGGGTAGCATCTCTGGAAGCCCTCACGAGACTCCACTCGTCCTCTAGGGATAACTTAGGGGTTTAAAAGGCTTATTGCATATGCTAAATGCAATCGCGTTCCTTGCGAAAGTGACATTTTTATTTTTAGTTTTTATTTTCGAGTACTATAATGTTGTAGTAGCCTAGTAAGATTATCTATGGTAATAAAATTGTGTTTCCCTTCACTTTTTGAACTTCTTCTGAATGTTTTCAATGATTTAAGAGCTTTAAAAAAGATATGTTTCTTTAAATTAACTTATCACTTAAGTTAGATTTTCAAGTATTGATGAAATAAACCGGTGTTCCACTTAAATATCTTATGTGGGCTTTGTGTAGCTTCTTTTAATCTTTAGTATCGTGTATTTTAGATACTTAGGTAGTACATACCTCACCCACCTCACCTAGAATGTTCTTATTGATTTCCAAATCTTAGAAATGCCTTGATGGAGGAGAAACATTACATTATATATATTTTTTTTGGTGATTTTGAGCTTAATGACTTATTTGTGAGGTAGAGCAACTCTTTCATAAGCTTCCAAAAGTATGAACTCCAAACACCTTAATGTAGTTAATATAGAACTGGATTGAAGACTGATTTAATATAGAATCGCATATTGAGAAGGCTGAATTATATAGAGAACAGTGATTTGTTGGAGGTTATGTTTGTAATCTATAATGTCGCTACTTATGATGCTAGCTTGCGCACAACCTACAATTTAGATTAACGTATAACCTAATATGTAAGATACATATGTTATTCTCTAAATTGGTATTTTAGGTGAATTAGTATGGGTTCATCAAGTAGGTAACCGCCATTTCAAGACAGTGCATCGGGATATCAAATCCCTCTCTCAGTACACAATCAAATCTCATTACCCTCAATCTCTTAAATCAATATAGTTTCTATCCTTTCCGTTTATCCAAAAAAAAGAATTAGATAACGAAATTTTCCTAAATTTATCGTCTGTTTTCTCGATATATCGAAAATTTTCTTAGATTTATCAATTTTTTCTTATATTTATCAAATTTTTTTTTAGATTATTGAACTTTTTTCTATGATTATCAAGATATTTCCTAGATTATCAAGATTTTTCCTAGATTATCAAGATTTTCATATATTATCGATTTTTTTCTTAGATTATCGATATGTTAAAAATTACACTATCGATCTTGAGTTTTTATTGATATATCAATTAAATATATGAATTTTTCTTAGATTATCAAGATTTTTCTTAGATTATCGAGATTTGTCTTAGATTATGGTTATTTTATTTAGATTATCAAGGTTTTTCTTAGAATATTTTGACTTTTCTTAGATTATCGAGGTTTTTAAAATTTTGATATTGATATGAAAATCTCGATAAGTCTGAAAATATCAAGCTTTAAAAAAATTATGATTTTCAGGGTTATTATCGAGATTTAAAGGCATTTAGACAACTTTCGGGTTTTTGGATCAAGATTTGTAGATCCATATTAAAATTTTAAAAATCTTGATAATCTAAGAAAAGTCTCGACAAACTAAGAAAAATCTCGATAATTTAAACAAACTTGATAATCTTAGAAAAAGCTCAATAATCTAAGAAAAAGTTTGATACATCGAAATGTTATATTGATATATCACTAAAAAGTTGAGATCAAAACTGTAATTTTGTATACATCGATCTCTCTTTAATTTTCAACTTCTCACAGTTCAGATTGAAAAAAAAAATCTATATTTACAACATCAATCTACAAAAAAATAAAGACAAAATGTTAACCCTTCAATGAGTTTGTCAAAAAAAAAAAATCAATATGCTTCTTAGCCTCTTTGGAACTTAGGATTTTTCTTCCCCTCCTTCTTCTTCTTCCTTCTTCTTCTCTAAAATGGTACAAACGATTAGTGGTTGAGCAATGAAGACGAACCCAAGAAAAAATGAGAATGAACAACAAATAATGTTAATCCTTTAACGGGTTACAAAAGCAAACTTCATTTTCTTTCTCCTTCATCTTCTTTCTCCTCCTCCTACCCCTCTTCTTTTTCTTCTTCTTTTCAGATATTTCCTTTTTTATTTTTCCTTTAAGAGTTGAGGGGTATTTTGTACCTTTTTCTCTCAACTTACTCACGTAGAATGAGATAAGCCAATAAGAATAAATGTTATTTTCTTCCGCCCATCTTAGTATTTAATTAAAACTTTAAGCTTAATTAAGAAAATTTCCTTTTTTATACAATAAATGGGTAAAATATTCTTTTTTTACTTCCAACTATTTACGATAATGCAACAACATATTATATGTTTGAGAACACAGAATGCAATTAAAAAGGCAAAGCAACATCACTGAAAATATCTAAGGCTTTTATTTGTTTTATTGAGCATCCTCTTATATTTTTTTAATTTACAAATATAGAATACCATAAATTAGGTATAATAACATTAGACTTTATAATACGCTCTTAATAGCTCTGTTGCCCAAATAATGGACCATAGAGGGGGGTGAATAGGGTTTTAGCAAATTTAAAAATTCTTCCTAGTCCCTTAAACTATTTTTGAAGCAATTATTAAATATGGCAATTGAAATCTAGCAATTCAATAGTCACTACAAAATTCAAGGTTTTCAACGGTGGTCAAGAACCGTCGCTGAAAGATGAAAAACCACCGTTATTTAATATAACGGCGGTTATATAGACCGTCGGCATACATGTTGTCACAAATGATATTAACGGCGGTTTTTTAACTGCGGTTTTTATAACCGCCGCTATACAGTACATTATCAACAACGGTAATTTACACTTATAACGACGGTTATTCAAGGACAATACTGTAAATAAATTTTTAGATATATAACGACGGTCATTGAAGGGCAATACCGTAAATAAATTTCTGGATATAACGACGGTTTCCAAAACCGTCGTTATTTATTCAATCATTTACGGCAGTCAAAACCGCCGCTATAATAAATAAAATAACATTTTTAAAATTATTATGGTTCAATATCAGCGGTGGTAAAAACCGCCGCTATTAGCTTGAAATAAGCCGCTATCAACTTGAATTAAAAAAATAAATAAATTTAATTTATAAAAATGTGGATTTTTTTACCTGTTTTATTTGTACTTGTCAGCGATATAAAATCATTCATATCATCCAAATAGTTCTAATTGAAAAGAAAATAATATGATACATCCAAATTCATCCACATACTCCATCAAAATCATAATATATACAAATATGTCATCCAAAATCATAAAATATATACATGCCATAAAATGTCTGAATAGTAAAAAAAATCATATATCCAAAAGCTGCCTAGCAGCTCCCTCTAGCTATGTCCCGGTCTCCTGTTCCACCCAAACCCGATAGATGAGTGCTACCGACTCCCTCCTACAAAAATAAGAAAATAAAATTCATTATTAGAATATCAAAATGATAAAATTTAAGGAGGTCATCACTAATATGCAAATTAAAAAACTAATCTCTGATTTTTCATACTTATTGAGATTAACACATACATGTTTAGTTCATTGGTCTAAACCTATAAATGCACACGAAATCTACAGCGGAGGTCGGATTGAAATGTCGTTTCTTCTAACGCATGTATTTCAACATATCCTAAGTGTTGGAGTTAGTTACGAGCGAATCCAAGGCCGTATGCCTGATTTGGGCACCGAGATGACCGAAATCCTTACTTAGTATACTTTGGCCTAAATCCTACATTGTCCCACCATTTCCAAACCGGGGGTCGGATTTCGATCCAGTTTCTTCTAACGCGTCTATTTCAATACATCCTAAGTGTTGGAGTTGGTTTCGAGCGAATCCGAGGCCGTATGACCGATTTGGGTGCCGAGACGACCCTAATCCATACTTGGATAGTATACTTCGGCCTAAACCTACATCGTCCCACCATTTTTAAACCGGGGGTCAAATTTCGATTCCGTTTCTTCTAACACGTGTATTTCAATACATCCTAAGTGTTGGAGTTGGTTTCGAGCGAATCCGAGGCCGTATGCCTGATTTGGGCGCCGAGACAGGCGGAATCCATACTTGGATACTATACTATGACCTAAACCTACATTGTCCTACCATTTCTAAACCTGGGGTTGGATTTCGATCCCGTTTCTTCTAAGGCGTGTATTTCAATACATTCTAAGTGTTGGAGTTCGTTTTGAGCAAATCTGAGGCCGTATGCCTGATTTGGGCACCGAGACGGTCGGAATCCATACTTAGATAGTATACTTTGGCCTAAACCCACATTGTCCCACCATTTCTAAACTAGGTTTTAATCCTGTTTCTTCTAACGCGTGTATTTCAATACATCCTAAGTATGGTTTCGAGCGAATCCGATGCCATATGCCCGATTTGGGCGACGAGATGGCCGAAATCCATACTTAGATAGTATACTTCGGCCTGAACATACATCATCCCACTATTTCTAAACCGGGGGTCGGATTTCGATCTCGTTTCTTCTGAGACATGTATTTCAATACATCCTAAGTGTTGGAGTTGGTTTTGAGCGAATCCAAGGCCGTATACCTTATTTGGGCACTGAGACGGTTGGAATCCATACTTAGTATACTTTGGCCTAAACCCACATCGTCCCACCATTTCCAAACCGGGGGTCGGATTTCGATCCCGTTTCTTCTAACGCATGTATTCAATACATCTTAAGTGTTGGAGTTGGTTTCGAGCGAATCCGAAGCCGTATGCCCGATTTGGGCATTGAAACGGCCGAAATCCATACTTAGATACTATACTTTGGCCTAAACCTACATCGTCTCACCATTTCAAAACCGAGAGTTGGATTTCGATCTCATTTCTTTTAACGCATGTATTTCAATATATCCTAAGTGTTGGAGTTGGTTTCGAGCTAATCTGAGGCCGTATGCCTGATTTGGGCACCGAGATGGCTGAAATCCATACTTGGATAGTATACTTTGGCCTAAACCTACATCGTCCCACCATTTCCAAACCAGGGGTCGGATTTTAATCCCGTTTCTTCTAATAGGTGTATTTCAATACATCTTAAGTCTTGGAGTTGGTTTCGAATGAATCCGAGGCACGTATGCCTGATTTGGGCACCGAGATGGCCGGAATCCATACTTAGATAATATACTTTGGCCTAAACGCACATCATCCCACCATTTCCAAACCGGGGGTCGGATTTCAATCCTATTTCTTTTAACGCGTGTATTTCAATACATCCTAAGTGTTAGAGTTGGTTTCGAGCGAATCTGAGGCCGTATGCCCAATTTGGGCACCGAGACGGTTGAAATCCATACTTTGATACTATACTTTGGCTTAAACCTACATTGTCCCACCATTTCCAAACCGAAGGTCGGATTGAGATGCTGTTTCTTCTAACCCATGTATTTCAACATATCCTAAGTGTTGGAGTTGGTTTCGAGCGAATCTGAGGCCGTATGCCCGAGTTGGGCACCGAGACGGCCTTAATCCATACTTAGATAGTATACTTTGGCCTAAACCCACATTGTCCCACCATTTCCAAACCGGGGGTCGGATTTCGATCATGTTTCTTCTAACACGTGTATTTTAATACATCCTAAGTGTTGGAGTTGGTTTCGAGCGAATTCGAAGCCATCTGCCCGATTTGGGCACTGAGACGACCGGAATCCATACTTGGATAGTATACTTCAGCCTAAACCTACATCATCCGACCATTTTCAAACCGGGGGTCAGATTTTGATTCCGTTTCTTTTAACGCTTGTATTTCAATACATCTTAAGTATTAGAGTTGGTTTCGAGCGAATCCGAGGCCGTATGCCCGATTTGGGCACCGAGACGACCGAAATCCATACTTGGATATTATACTTTGGCCTAAACCTACATCGTCCCACTATTTCCAAACCGGAGGTCGGATTGAGATTCTGTTTCTTATAACGGGTGTATTTCAACATATCATAAGTGTTGGAGTTGGTTTCGAACGAATTCGAGGCCGTATGCCCGATTTGGGCGCCGAGACGGCCGAAATCAATACTTGGAAACTATATTATGGCCTAAACTCACCAAATCCTGCACTACTTATTATAACCGCATTTATGAAAGAATATACTTCATAAATTTTCTTACTAAATGACCCTTGCCAGGGTCAGGAATGTCCTCATCCTTGGGCTGCTCATGCGGACACTCTTTACAATAAAATGTCCGATAATGTTGAGGCTTGTGATTCATAGATATGCATTCTTTTAGAACCTCTTCATGGACTAGGCCTTCACGTCAGCATGCACACGTAATCGATGATGATAACATACGGTGATTATTCACCTTTGATTTATGTCGTTAACATCATGGAGGAATCCGTGCTACTGAAGGACCACCAAAATACCTGAATTTGAATAGGCTAAAAATTTTGATTCATTTCTCGACTTATCCCTTTCACTAGTACCATTTGCGACAACTTCATTTGGCTATCCATTCGAATTGCCGATTTGAGCGACTATGTCTTCCACTAATTTTATACCTGGATTTAGACTAGGTATTTAGAAGTCAGCCCGATTTGGGCACCGGGATTTCATTTCTTCTATCTTTGACTGTGATAAGAAGAGAACAAAATGACAAAGTTCAGGTTATTCAAATTCACGTAGTTTGGTGATTGTTCAGTAACACGAAACCCTCCACAATGTTAACGACATAACCAAAGGTGAATATTGTTGTTCACGTTGTTTTGGTCATTGTATGTCATCATCATCCATTCCATGTGTATGCGCATGTGAAGGTCTAGTCAAGGAAGAGGTTCTAAATGAATGTATATCTATAAATCATGAACCTCAACATCACCGGACTTTTTATTGTAAAGAGTGCCCGCAAGAGCAGTCCAAGAATGATGACATTCCTGACCTTTGCAAGGGTCATTTAGTAAGAAAATTTATCAAATATCTTCTTCCATAAATGTGGTTGTAATAAGCAGTGCTGGAACCGTGGTACATCAAGGCATAACATGCAATCTGCAGGTCAAAGTTTATTCGTGTTCTGAATTTAGTGTTATCTAATGTTGGAGCAACAACATTTGGATTTCGATGCCCGATTTGGGAACTTTCAAAGCCGAATTCCCAGTCTGGAAGCTAACCCTTAAGTTTTAACCTTAGTAAATCTCCAATTAATCTGAGTAAATCTCGGTGGTATTGTAAACAAATCGCTTTTTAACCCCCGACGAATGTGGGTTCGCGATAAAGAAACCCTATCATGCTAACCAACCTAATTAATTTCAACGCATAAAGCTCTAACTCATAAACATGAGGTTCATCCATCACTAAAATGCTAACTAAGTATACTCTAATTTTAGATTTGTAGAGTATAGTGTTCCAACTCACGAAAGTGAGGTATCTTTATCACTAACATGCTAACTACATATAGTGTCCCAACTTATGAGAATATGGTATTTCCATTATTAACATACTAATTAAATAGGTCTAAGATTCAGATTTGCAAAGTAAAGTGTCCTAACTTATGAGAATGAGGTATTTCCATTAGTAACATACTAACTAAATAGGTCTAAGATTCAGATTTGCAGAGTAAGTGTTCCAACTTATGAAAATAAGGTATTTCCATCAATAGACGTATTTTCATTAGTAACATACTAACTAAATAGGTCTAAGATTCAGATTTGCAAAGTAAGTGTTCCAACTTATGAGAATGAGGTATTTCCATCACTAACATACTAACTAAATAGGTCTAAGGTTCAGATTTGCAGAGTAAATTGTTCCAACTTATGAGAATGACGTATTTTCATTACTAACATACTAACTAAATAGGTCTAAGATTCAAATTTGCAGAGTAAAGTGTTCCAACTTATGAGAATGAGGTATTTCCATTACTAACATACTAACTAAATAGATTTAAGATTCAGATTTGCAGAGTAAGTGTTCCAACTTATGAGAATAAGGTATTTCCTTTACTAACATACTAATTAAATAAGTCTAAGATTCAGATTTGCAGAGTAAAATGTTCCAACTTATGAGAATGAGGTATTTCCATTACTAACATACTAACTAAATAGGTCTAAGATTTAGATTTGCAGAGTAAAGTGTTTCAACTTATGAGAATGAGGTATTTCCATTACTAACATACTAACTAAATAGGTCTAAGATTCAGATTTGCAGAGTAAAGTGTTCCAACTTATGAGAATGAGGTATTTCCATTACTAACATGCTAACCAATCTAATTTCATTTCATATTCTGCAAAATACGAGGTAGTCAAACCAGACCACTACCATCACCACACCACTACCATCACCCATCCACCACCACTACCACCACCCATCCACCACTAACACACCACCACCCATCCACCACCACTAGGACCACCACTACCACCACCCATCCACCACCACACCACCACCACCCATCCACCACCACTAGTACCACCCAACCACCAGTAACACACCACCACCGATCCACCACCACTAGCATCACCCAACCACCACCACCCATCCGCCACCACTCATCCACCACCACGAGCACCACCCAACCACCACTAACACACCACCACCCATCCACCACCACTAGCACCACCCAACCACCACTAACATATGGCATACCCTGGGAAGTCGCTAATGGTCCATAGCAATGCCGCACGCATTACAAACATCTCCTTCTTCGATGCATCATAAGCTGGCAACCCATGGTCCCACAAGTCCTTCAACTCCTCGACTAGAGGTCTCATGTAGACATCAATGGCATTTCTTGGGCCAGAAAGACTGGGAATAAGCAATGATAGAATGAAATTCGGTTGCTTCATGCACATCCATGGTGGTAAGTTGTAGGGAATAAGAACCATAGGCCATGTATTGTGAGCAATACTCATCGTCCTAAATGGGTTGAAGCCATCACTCACCAACTCAAGCCTGATATTGCAAAAATCTGAACCGAATGAAGGATACTTTTGATCCAAATGTTACCAAGCCGGTTAATCTGCAGGATGCCTTAACCTCCCATCTCCAGTTCGACACTCATCATGCCATCTCATTTCAGAAGCAGTCTTCGACGACATGAACAACCGTTGTAACCTGGGTCTCAACGGGAAGTGACGCAAAATCTTCACCGGAGTTTTCTTTTTGCACTCCGCTTGATCATTACATGTCTTCCATCTTGATTTACCACAGATGTCACATACTTGCTTGTTTGAAAACTATTTCCAATAAAGCATGCAATCATTGGGGCATGCATCAATTTTATCATAGTTAAGCCCCAAGCCTGACATCATTTTTTTTGCCTGAAAGTAAGTACCGGGTAGTGTTGACCCCTCCGGGAGTATCTCCCTCAACAACTCAAGCAACATGGTGAATGACTTATTGCTCCATCCACTAAAACACTTAATGTGATATAATTTTACGATTACAGACAACTTCATGTGATTCTTACATGATGGATACAAAGCTTGTCCCACATCCTTTATCAATTGGAAAAATCTATCAGACACAAGATTGGGATCCTGACTACTAGTACCTTGATCTTGGTTTGGGACCCCGAACACATCGTGCACCATATCTTCCATCTCATTCTATCTGTAGTGCACGTCAAGGTTTTGAGACACTTGGGCAACTGGTATGTACTGTGATATGTCCTCCCAATGATGATAGCAGATTTATAATTCAAGTCGAATCCATCACAGATCATATGCTCATACGTTGTAACCTTATCTTGATAAATGACATTGTTGCATTTCGAACATGGACACTTTATACCGCCGGTGTTATTGGTCGCTCCACGAGCTATCCCAAACTCTATGAATTCCTTCACCCCTTTTATATATTCCTTTGACACTCCTTTAATACAAAAAATACACTCACAATTGCTTAGATACAAACACTTTATCATTCAGTGTTTCTTAAAAAATTCTACCCAAAAAGTATCTCGACATTTCAATCCAACTCCTATCCATAACGGATGAGATTCGATTTTCAAGTCTTTTGTTGCTGAGAAATAGCAAAAGTCCGCCGCTATCAGTCAATTACAATATGTATGCATGCATGCTTCCTACAGTCATCAACTCCTCTTCTAAAGGGTGGGGTGTTCTTATCCCATTGAGGAATGCATAATCCCCATAAGTCAATAGCTCAGGTGATTTGTTCCATTTAAAGGAAATTTCGACAGTATTTCCCTATGGTTTTCCAAGTACACGACTTAGACTAGGGGCAAACATACCACATTGCCTAAATATGTACCCAGAGAATAAGAGAAATGATTGACAAAATTTTCCTCAATCTGGACAAACCATGAACAATTGACTATACCGGGGATTATGCATTCCTGAACTGTCCAACCAGACAATTCAAGAATCATATACAGACAAATACACTTTATCACAAACAAGACCGAAAAGTTATTACAATACATTTAGGCCTACAAGAGAACTAAACGTCATAGTTTACAACTAATCCGTCAAAATAGGTGATACAAAAAATGCATTTGTCACATAATGATTCTTGAACAGGAGATCTAAGATTCAATGCATGCATGTGTATGAACTTAAAAACACAACGAATAATAAAAGAAACATGGGAAATAACAACAAAATTCAAAGTCCAACTCTCAAGAATTAATAAAAACAATAATGTAAAATGATATGAGACTTACAAAGGCATTGGACTTGGATATTCCGGGACTTGCAAAAGCATGAGCCATTTATGTTTTTGATAAAATTGGACAGCCTTATAGGCATTTAGTGATCTAGAGAATCAAACCCCTTTATGTTTTGAGAGGACCATGACTTGTATTTCATCCATATAGGTTAAAACCACTAAGAAAGCTCCCTCATCTCCACACTTCCAAGGAAAAAAGACTTACATAAACAATTTCCTTAGATTAATTAATTACATTAGACTACCTATTCTAATGTACAGTCTTTATTGGTCATTGCCCTTTTTTACCACATATCAACTGTAGTTAAAGATTCACTCACTCCTATAGTTAAACAATCTAAGCTTGGTTTTTAAAAATAAAAAAATCCGAATTATTTATTTTAATTATCTTAAGCTTAACCATAGTTAGGGGTGGAGCCAGGAATTTTTTCTTGGGGGGCCAAAGTACATGTATTGGGAAAAACTATGGGGGTTTGGGCCAAAGATTTTTTTTTTGAGTAATGGGTCTATCGTGGTCACAATTTCATCACTGCTGCATTCTAATAAAGGTCTAGTCATAAGAAAAACAATGACCATCTTTTAAATTTGATTAAAATCCTACTTCCATGAATCTATGGTTTCAGTGAGACGAGATATTGCTAAAGCTATTGTCACCGATCACCGAGAGATTAAGATTCCGGTGACAGAAGCCATTAGTGCCGATTGCTAAGAGAATGTATTATTTTTTTTCTTAATCTTTCCCAATTTAAAGTCTATTGAATTAATAGTAAAAAAAACAAATAATAAACAACTACAATTAGAATTGCAGAGTTAGGATTTTGAATAACTAAATTTATTTGCAACTAATTAATTTATAGAAGAAAAAAACTAATGTTATGAAAACTTAAGCGAATATGAGTAATCCATTTCGGGACATGAGCCAAGCATCAAACAAGTAGAGAGTAGCTCTTCTTCTTAGGGAGTACCAATGTAGAGACCCAAATCTTTTTCATGTTTTTTATGAAAGTATTATGAGTATAATAGTCCTTGTGATGTTTTAATGCTTAAGTATCTGTATCTAATTGGTTTAATGTGTTTAAGGCTTAATCAAAGTTGTAAAGAGAGGGAGGCCTTAACACACCCTGAACTTTAGGAAGCTCTAGTTTTGTCACTGTTTATCGGAATTTGAGTGATTCTTGAACCAATAGAAAGGTATTGGAACCATCTTCAAGGTTGATGTTTAATGTTTTTCCATATTTCTATTCTAAGCTAAATCAAAAGTAGGTTTTGAGATGTTTTGCTTGCTGAAATTGCAGATTAGTCAGCTTTGGAGTCAATTTAAACCTTTAAAAACTCAAAATTAGGATTTTTGTAAAACTCCAAAGTTGTTCCCCTCTCAAAGATGAGTCCAACGCAAATTGAATCGTCAAAATCCGATATCCGAGTCAAAAGTTATGGGCCAATTACCAGTGCGGGTTCCGGTAAAGAAATTCCAGTTTTTCTGTTAAGGCTCGATAGATCGGCCTGGAGGCCCGATTGATCGACCTGGCGGCCCAATCGATTGGCTATCGATCGGTGATAGATTGGACTGAAGCCCGAATGTTGCCCAGTTGAGTCCGATTGATCGGTGCGTGCGTTTTTAGTTTTTAAAAGTCCGGAATTACGTTTTTTTAGGGTTTTTAACCCTTGAGACTATAAATAGGGGTCCTATTTGAGGTTTTAGAGTATCCCAATATATTCTAAACCTAATTTAGTAAAAGGGAGAGAAAACCTAGGATTTTGAGGGAGAGATTGCTTGGAGAAGAAGGAGATTGCAAGGAGAGCTTGAAGATCTTTCTCAAAGCTTCCTCAAATCATCTTGGGAGCGATCTGGATCCAAGGGAAGGATCCCTAAGGTTGATATACTATCCAAATCAACTCTATTATAATGTTTTGTGAATGTTAAATAGATAGAAATGACATAAATAAAGATTAGATGTGTTTTTTCTCAATTTTGTATGAAGTAAGCTATTATGAATGGATTAGGGTGAGGTTGTAGAATATGGAATATGAATTACGGTTTATTTATATGGAAATGGATTTGTGAATATGGATTGGAATTCTATGAACTTTTATAGATGAAATATATGAAGGATGAGAATTACTATGGAGGATGGGACAATTGTATGAATATGGATTATGTTGGGTTGTATGGATAGATTATTGAATGATGAAATGTAGAAAATGAGAAAGGGCAATGTATTCATAAAGTATGTACCTAAGGTGTTTGTGAAAATGCTTGAGTTGATAAGTATAAATAGGACTCCATGAAATGGTTGGAAATTAATTATGAATTATACTAAGAATTATGAGAAGGTATTTATATGTGAATATTTGTTAAGCCATTACTTAGAGGAAAATCTTTCAAACCGGGAATTCTCTAACTATTTGGTATTAGACTGTATAGTAGAGTTTCCATGGTAGGAGATTGGAATCTAAGCGTTTGATCGACTCGAATGTTAATTACAACACTTATGCACAAGCGCACGTGTATGTTAAGATAAGAGTCTCACAAGTCATGCATGTAGACTACAAGCATAAGCATTGCATACACCTGATGTTCTGAAGAAGCCCAATGAGGGATCTAAATAAGTGCATGTTCTGAATAAGCTGTTCAAGACTCATAAGCATAAGCATGACATACGTATGACATTCTGAATAAGCATGGCATGGCATGGTCCGTATCCTCCAAGAGCGGCATGTCAATTAAATAATTGCATGGGCATGGTCCGTATCCGCTAAGAGCGGCATGTCAGTTGAGTGTATGATCTGAATAAGTGCATAAGCATAAGCATCTCACAAGCACGTGGTCTCATAAGCATAAACATCTCATAAGTATGTCGTCTTCTAAGTCTAAAGTTCTCACAAGTACATGAGTCAAGGTGATGATATGATGTATATGAGCACATGTTCTTCCGCACTCTGATTATGTTATTATGCTATTGGATATGGTTCTAACTAAGTGCAGGTATACTATGTTGTTGGTTGAATTTTATATATACCGAGTACTTTTGTACTCAACCAGACTTTTGTCTTGATAAGTTTAGAGCATGAGCACACGACGGAGCAGTGGATTGAAGAGACTTACGTTGAAGAAGGAGAAGGTGAGCTTCCCGAGGGAGCCAGGGGTTTTGATAGTTATCCCTATTAGTTTATGTTTTGTTTTGGATAAGAGGATTGTAATACACCTTTAGATGATGTATTAGACTGCTTTATAGCTGTATATCAGACTGTTTTGTTTACAGTGGATTGTATATGTTAACCATAAACTTGAGCAAGATAGTTGAGTTTATATATCGAAATTTTATTATTCTCATTTTTGGAGACTCGTGTAGTATGCCTTGTACACATGGATTTTAAGCAGAGTTAAGAAATGTGATGATTCTAAAGTCCTATTTTGACCAAGGTAGGATTTTGGGGTCATTACAACCTAGTTGGGGTTTCACAACAATTGGGATTGTAAAATGCTTAACGTACCCACGGTTTCAATCACCCAACGAAATGGCCGGTCCTCATTGGTTCACATTCCACTTTTAAATACTCACCAATTGTGGTTAAAATTCACTCACCCTTAGGGTTAAGCAATCCAACCTTGGTTTTGCAAAAAAATATATATAAAAAACTCTTAACTTTGATTTATTTAAGCTTAATCAGGGTTAAAGGAGTGATAAAAGGTATACAAGGACATGGGGTGAGTTTTTTTTTTTTTTTTGGTTAAGGTAACAACACCACAAGGCAAAGCTACATTCAAGAGAAAAAAGACATGGGGTGTTAGTCAAGAGAAAGAAGACATGTGGTGAGTTAAAGTAACCAGAAAGAAAAGGGATGAGTTAAAATAACGAAATACTGCTCCTTGGGATTTGGGGGGGGCCACTATACTATCAAAACTTTAAAAAATATGAGGGCCCCACTGTATTAGTACTACATAAGAAAGGTTTTTGAAAAAATTCCGCCCCCTATGTAGTCTCTATTGGTCAATGGCTCTTTTTTACCACACATCAATTGTAGTTAAAGATTCACTCACTCCTATAGTTAAGCAATATAAGCTTGGCTTTTAAAAATCAAAAAACCTAAATATTTATTTTAAATATCTTAAGCTTAGCCACTAGTTTAAGGAGTGTTAAAAGGAACACATGGCCATTGCTTGAGATTACCTATTCGCCATATAGGAGACGACGAAATAGAGGAGAGAATTAGAGTACTGCATTCGAGATGCTCTCAACCCTCAAAAAAAAAAAAAAAAAAAATATTTGGGACCCGATTCTTTCGGCATGTGCATTCTAATGGGGGCAGAAGGCGCCCCTCTATAGGCCATCACGTGCACTTCTTTAATGGCCATTACGTGTTTCATTCATCACCTTTTAATTGTGGTTAAATTTAATTTTAAAAAGGTTAATTTTTTTTTTCTAAAACCAAGGTTAGATGAATGAATCCTAGGGGTGAGTATAACTTAACCACAGTTAATGGATGTTAAGAAGGACATATGGCAGCTTGTAGAGCCCCATTTAACTATGGTAAAGCATCATCAACCACTGTTTTTTTTCTTCTAAAACCCAAGGTTAGATTGGATGAATCCTAGGGGTGAGTGAATCTTAACCACAGTTAGTGGGTGTTTAAAAAGACACGTGACGGCTTGTAGAACCCCCTTTTAACTGTGGTTAAACATAATCAACCTAATGTTAAAATTTTCTTTTCAAAACCAAGGTTAGATAGGATGAACCCTAAGGGTGAGTAAATCTTAATCAGAGTTAATAGGTGTTAAAAAGGATTGGCAGACGCGCAAAGTATCCATTCCCTTTTTTTTTTTTTTTGGTCTAAAACCAAGCTTAGATGGGTGAACTGTTAGTGAATATTAACAACAGGTAAAGCCGTAAAAGGTATTAAAATGGATAGGGTATCTAAATTTTTATCTTCTTTACCCATCAACATCATCGTTGCTCTTGAACCATGGCCGCGAGGCATCTTCAATACAATTCCACTTCATCAGGTAAGAATAACAGCTTTGTAAAATATCCAATTGGGAAAACTCCCTAGGCCTTCACAGACGCGTCCAAGTACCTTTCTTGGCACGGAATGCCCGGATAATCCCCGCTTTGTCCACCCAATAGATAATTCCAGCAGAGAACACTTTTAATAGGATGAAACGTACGATTCTTACTGTTATAGTTCTGAGTAGTCCAAGCATCTTACCCGTGGCGACAAGTACTGATCTGGAAAGTGTCTCGATCAACATAAGCAACCGAAAATACACTGCAATCTGGAGATGTTGGAGGTCCTGATACAGCGAAGAATAGCTTCGTTTCTTGATTACTGAACAAACGGTCCAAGACTTTTTTTCTCCAAGGGAGGTCAAATCGGGCGAGAGAATGGATTGAAGAAGAAAATAGAACATGGTTTAATATGGGCTAGCAGGAGCCACCCATGTTTGGAGAGGAAGCATTTGGTTACGCTTCCAATACTCAGTTCAGGGAGGTCAATGGGGTAGAGGCGTCCAATCGAGGAATCTCCAAACTCCCAGGAGCTATGGCTGGTGCTAGATTTCTTTGCGAACATGAGCCATTGTGATTCGGCTTTTGGTGGGCATTGGAGCGAAGTAGATAGCCAGGCCTTACAGATGCCATGGAAGGAGAGGTGATCGAGGAACAAAAGATTTCCAAATATCTCTGCCAAAAGATCAACTATTACATTAACAGTCTCTCCTCTCTCTTTCCTCTTCCTCGCTATTTCCCTACCACATAGATGGACAGACACAGGGAGAGAGTCCGAAAGCAACACAGCAACTCTCCAAATATTCACACCTTCCAAAACAAAACTCTCCAAATATTTAATTTCATTTATATAAAAAAAATAAAAAAATTAATGGTCAAGTGAATAAGGGGGAACAACTGAAACTAGGATTTACAAATGGTTGGTATTGGTGTGCTACTTGTGAAAGTGTCACATTTCAAATGGATTTATAAATGGTATTAGAGGGTACACCCCCTAAGTGGCTTTAGTTAGATTGGAGGCCTACCCAAGACCAGCTCTATGATCAAAATCCCATGGCTTATCCCAACCAGACCATTAACCCTAGGTGCTCATTTTTCAATCCGTCAAAATCAGGCTGGTTTCTAAAAATAAAGAGAAAAAAAAAAACACTAAGATGAGTAGGGTTAGGTTTTTGTTTTTATGATTTTTGATTTTGCTTTTATGTTTTGGTAGGGTTATGCTTGGATTACAATATCCAATAACCATTTTTGTGGACTGTAACCAAATCAACAGAATGATATTGTTTGCAGGGAACAAACATAATGGCACAAAAGGGGAACAACTGAAACCCTTCTTCTTAAAGAGATCTAGAGATATGAATGAAAAGATTGACAAGTGGAAGAAATGCATCAAACAAAATCTCCATTTTCTTGTTTGTAGGGAACGAACCTCCCAAAAGAAAACAATAGAATAAAATTTTACAAAAACCAATAGATAGAAAAATTAAAAAAAAAATCATTCTATTAATCTTTACACATGAGGAAGTTATCAGATTGCGAGATGAACAGAATATGCAGATGAACAGAATAGTATTTGCAATAACCATCAAAATCTCCATTGCAGATGAAAAAAATATGTATATGTACTAAAAGAAAACTAGACACAGAGTATAAATTTACAACCCTTATATTAATATCAATCAACTCACTCCATCAAATCTTCCATTTCACCCAAAGCCCCGAATTGAAACCACATGAGCTTGCAGAAACCCTAATTATTCGATATAGATCCAAAAGATATACCCAAAATAAATAAATTTGGGAGCAAAATCAAAACATAGAATCAAATGAACACAAAATAGAATAAGTGAAGACCTGCAAATGCCGATTTCAAATCCAATACAGAAAACCTTAAACCAATCTTCCCTCTGAATCCTGCAGGCAAAAATGAGCCTCAGAAAACCCTACAACAAACAGATACATAGAAAATGTCAAACTGATTAAGGATCTCAGATCCTTTAACAAAGCCCTCATTCTCATAAATAAATCTAAAATCAACTGTCCTTATCGAGGACTTACCGGAGAAATCCGGGCCGGTCACCAGCGGGATAGATCGACGGAATAGATCGGTGCGAGCAGTAACAGGTGATGGAGCCAGAATGAAGGGAAAATGAAAGATACAATTAGGTTTTAATGAAAAGTCTTGACGGCGGCCAGCTGGCCGCCTCTATGAGTTCCCTCCAAAACTTTGCCGCTAAAAGTGAGTTTTCTTGTAGTGTATAAATTTCTATGAGATCATATATAGAATGCTTCCTATCGGGTTGATTCTTCAAAAATCTGGTTGAACATTACCAATCTGTGTAAAATAGTGGTCTAAAACTCCAAAGTCTTGATTGGTAATGGTAGCAAGGTGAGTTTCTGGTTTGACTATTGGCTTGGGGAAGCTCCTCTTATTCTTCATGCTACTAACTCCCTCTAGCTTCCCATTTATATCTGATATGCTGGACTGTTTTGGTATCTGAAATTTTTATCTTTTCAATGATTGTTTACTTGAGTATCTCAAACAAGTAATTGTTGACTCTGATCTTTTTGTTTATGATTCTGACGCTTTTTTTTTTATATGTAAACCTTCTCTCAAAGGTAATTTCTCTATTACATGGGACTGGAACTCTAGCAGATTTTCTGCAGATAAAAAATAATGGTTCAAATTCATTTGGAACTCCCTGATTTTCATGTCCAAGCTATTGCATTTCCTTGGCTAGCCGATGTTCCTGTTATCAATGGAGTAGCTTTGAATCCCTAAGCCATTTATTTTTGTAAAGTAATATTGCTCGCCCCTTTGGCAGTACGTTTTTGGGAAGGTTATGCTCTATCATTCCTTTGTCTAGTGACAATATTTATTGTCTATTGATGTGATGGTTTAGATGTTCATCCCGATACCATAAAGATCTGTTTATATTACTCCGAGCTATTATTATCTGGGAGATTTGGTTGAAAAAGTGAAGATTCAATAATTTGCGGAAAACTTAGAACATTATTATTGACCATATCAAAAGATGGGTTACTAATATCAGAAATTCACTATGCTCTCGTATTAATGTCAATATTCCTCTTACCCAAAGAGTTAGCTTTGCTATCCGTGTGAAGTGGTTTAGGCTTCCACAAGGCACACTTAAATTAAATGTCGATGGTGCATCAACAGGCAATTTGGGCAAGGCGGGAGGAGGTGGTATATCATTAGAGACCATACAGGCAATTTAATTGTAGCTTTTTATTCTTATTATGTCCCTTTGAGTAACAACATAGCAGAGACGAGAGCTCTTCTAGTTAGTCTCAAGATTTGGCATAGTATCAGTGTGAATCAACTGGAGATAAAATCAGAGTCTAAAATTCTGATGGATGCTTGCAATGGTATATCTAATCACTCTTGGCCTACTTGGTATTTGAATAATCAGATTAGCAGTATGATGGGTATTTGCTCTTCGATTAGTCATATCTACACAAAAGTTAAAGCTAATGCGGACATTCTGGCTAACCATGGATGTGATGTTCAAAATTCTGGAGTTCTTTACTCTACTCAAGAATGTCCTGTTAAGCTTAGATCTCAAATTTTCCTAGGTACAATAGGTTTCAGTGATGTTAGAACTTTGAATGGGTTTTCTTCATTGTAAGGCTAAGGTCTATGTCCCCCGTTTCATTTTTTTAATGAACTAGGAGGGGTGTACCAAACTCCCACTCCCTCTAAGTGGCTTTATTGAAAAAAGTCTATACCTTTTTGCATTTCTTCTTTAGAAAACCGAAATAATAAAAAACATAGAAAAGCATTCTTTAAGTATCGGTCCATAACAAGGTTTCATACTCAAATCGCATGAATCGTACAATTCATGCAATTTGAATCATACATCGAATGAGATTTAAGTCAATTATGAGTTCTATTTGCAATTCGATTCAAGTCGTACGATTTGAGTCTTGACAACCATGATACTGACTAAGTTGTTCGAACCTTAGAAGACCCTTTGTGTTTTCAGTACATAGATGACATTATGTGACTATTTTAATCAGTGTCTTTTTGTTAGGGTGGTGGGCTGTTCTGTTTAATAGCCTTATGCAGGAAACAGCCAAAGTTTACTGTACCATTCAGCCTCACTGGCTACTTAATGCAATTATGGACCATTCCATCTGTTGATATGAATTAGCTATTAAGTGGACTGCTAGATTTGTTCCAATTGATTCAACTTTGGGGTGTGGACTAATCCAAAGGATGGTTGAGTGGTGGCCATGAAATTTGAATCCTATTTATTTTTTTACGAAATCTGCCACATCTTGAAATAGTTATAACAAGATGTCTGGAACATGAAATTAAAAGATGGTTCCTCAGTCTATGGCTCTCTGCATGTTGGAGCTATGAACCTGTGCTGGACAAATGAACATTAGGGCATGTGAGAAAGGTAGTGTCATCATACCTGCCTGATTACGTCCGGTTGTTAAAAGATGGGACACGTGTCTGACTAACTATTGAATCCTAAGTAGGGTTAATGTTAACCCTAAGCGTTAATGCTGACTAAGTTTTTCCAATCTTAAAGTCCTGTGTTTTCTGTACATTGATAGCATTATATTGACTGTTTTGTAATCAGTGATTTGTTGTTGGGTTTGCAGCCGCTCTGTTTAATAGCCTTATACAGGAAACGGCCAAATTTTATTGTACCATTCAGCCTCAATGGCTTAGGACTACTTGGGAGAATACGCTTTTTCCAGAACAAGTGAGAGCTTCACTGGTTCACCTTGTCGTAGTATTGTGTTCTTGATTATCATTTATTTTTTGTTTTATTGATATTCTACATAATTGGGTTATGTGCTACTTGAAGTAATATGTAACACAGTATACCAGATTAAATAACAAAACAGCTATATAGGTTCCAATTCTGTGGCAGCAACAACTAATTCAATTGATAATTATGTTTCAGCTACTAATAATTCAATTGTAATAGTGTACCTTGCAATGCAGCCAATATATATCCAACTGCAACAGCTTACTCTAGAAATAGCCCATGTATTGAGTAAAAAACTGGCAGATAAATGCTAGTACTTACTGGTAAGAAGGCTCTCTATTAATCGTGGTACTTACAGAAATTTGGCAACCAGGATTCAACAATCTAGTACTAAGAGAGCGAGCACTTTGTTGATGTTAAGTCTCAATGAACTTGACAGTGGTTAAACCAAAGAGAAAATAATAAGAAAACTCAGAAAATCCAAGAGCTTAAAAGCTAAATAAAGATGCAGAAATATAGAGGAGAAGAACCAATTTCAAGTTTGTCAAAAGGAATGGAACAGATCCCTTTTATAGACTAAACATCGACCAAATCTGATCCGAACCATCTTAGTGCACTAAGGGCAAATGGCCATTGCATTAATCAAAATTTATAATCCCCTACAAAAGCTCTCAACCATTTTAGAAAGAATTTGAACAACACCAAAATTTGTTAATATGACTAAAATCAATTGAACAGTCCAACATCATGATAAGAATTAGCAAAAAGATCATACTACCCCATGCCTGCAATTCAGATTTAATACATGGTATCTACATTTTTATATATTACCTGCAAGTTACAAGGACTGATTTTGCTACCAATTCGGATTCTGCTGCCACACACGAGGACATTGGGTACTCAATTATTTGACTCAGATCATATTCTGCTGCCAGCTACTCACATTAGTAGATATACTAGACTGCTGTGTCTGTATTGTTCACTGAGATCAAAAAAAATTTGGAACAAAAGATACCCAAAATAGATGAAAAATATTAAATTATTAATTTTCTAGACAATAGCTATATGACCATTAAATTTATCTATAATGAAGAAAGAACAAAACTTAGTACTATAAAATAACAAAATTCATGAAAACATATAATATTTCCTTTCAATAAATTAGTAAAAGTAATTAGAACGACTGAGATTGATCCATTAAGCAGTCCAGGCAATGGTTGGGGAGGGATTGATCCAATTGGGTTGAATCCACATAGAATTATTACAGTGATCGCAGTTCTCTCTGCAGCCTGGTCCGTACCACAAATGCCAACTGAAAAGCTTGTGACCTTTGCCACATCCCGAGTCACAAGACGCGCCCCACCTCGGAAAATAAAACCTATCTGGTCGCAACCATCCAGGCACATCTGTAGCTGCTTCCCCATAGTCTTCCACACGGATTTTGTTGTTAGTATATACTAATTGTATAGAGAGATCGTAGGGATTCTAATTTAGGATCCGAATATTTAGTTTCCTTATTTAATTTGTAATTGTAATCTATATAATGATACCTCCTTGAGAGAAGAATACATGGTTTTCTAATTCTTCCCAAATACCCTTCTGTCATGGTATCAGAGCGGTAAAATCCTTTGCTTTTTTTTCTCCTCTGCCACCGATCTGTTGTTGAAGAACACAGCCACTGATCTGCTGTTATAGTCACACTCGGGGCATCTTGTCATCTCAACACCACTGTCTACCTCTCGGCTCCAACACAGCCACTGATCTGCTGTTATAGTCACACTCGGGGCATCTCGTCATCTCAGCACCACCGTCTACCTCTCGGCTCCACAAACCACGGCTCTCCAGTCGCTTGACAGCACCACCCAGGCCCCCTAGGCCACTCGGATCCACCACCAGCCCCTCTCGGCATCTCTCGTTCATCTCGGCATCTCTCGTCCAGCCCCTCGACATCTCAGTTATATCGTGAATATTTTTTTCTCGTGCATCTCTCATCTTTTTAATACCATGGGAGACAAATCTGAACCCAAGGATTCTCTTTTTTCCGGGTCAATGACTAGTATCAAATTGAAGGGCCCCAATTACCTTCAATGGTATCGAGCTGTCTCCGTTTTTCTGAAAGCTCGTGGCAAGACCTCTTATCTTACGGCCACCAAACCTTCTGATGTCACCAAAGTTCCTACATGGGAACAAGAGGATGCACAGATTATGACTTGGCTATGGAACAGCTTGGAGCCCGAGGTCTTTCATAATGTCTCTTGTTTGGAATCCTCTAAGGATATTTGGAACACTCTGAAAGAGATGTATTCTTCAGATCAGAATATTTCTCGTCTCTACCAGTTATATCAGGATATGTTTTCTCTCCAACAGGGAGATCGCTCGGTTGAAGAGTATTTTTCTGCTCTCAAAGGTATGTGGGATGAAATTAATGTCTATCAGCCATTGTCTACAGATTTGAAGCAACAACAACAGCATCGGGAGGAATTTCGAGTCGCCAAATTTCTATCAGGTCTTAAACCAGAACTTGCTCCGATCAGCTCTCAGATTCTATCCGGTAAAGACATACCAACTGTTAGTGAAACTTTTGCTCGAGTTCGGCGAGCATCTATCCATCCTTCTGCTCAAGAGAAGGATGATCGTTCTGCTCTTGCTGCCCCTGTTGGGCGATATGATACTCCTCATAGGGAGCATGGAGGCCGTGCTCCTCTCGATACTCGCGGTCGTGGTCGTGGTGGCCGTAGTGGTAACAGTGGACGCGGTACTAAGAAATGTTCTCATTGTGGCCGCCATAATCACTCTGCTGATTTTTGCTGGAAACTTCATGGCAAGCCGGCTTGGGCTAATCAGGCTACAGTTGAGGGGGAGCACTCTGGTTCTATCTCTGATGAACAAGTTCTTCTTTCAAAAACAGAGTATGATTCAATTCTCCAGCGCGCCAATGCCTCATCATCCTCCACTACCCATTTGGTAGCTTCAGGTAACACCTGTCTTCATTCTTCCTCTAGTACCCCTTGGGTTATTGATTCAGGGGCCTCCGATCATATGACAGGTAATCCATCTCTTCTTTCTAAAATTTCTCATACCTCCTCTCCTTCGTTTGTTATTATCGCTAATGGGACTAAAACTCCTGTTCAAGGATAGGCACCGTTAGTACTCCTGATCTTACTTTTTCCTCTGTTCTCTATTTGCCTCAGTTTCCTTTTAATCTGCTGTCTGTGCACAAACTTACTCATGCTTTAAACTGTTCAATAATTTTTTATCCCACTCATTGTGTCTTTCAGGATCTAAAGACGAAAAAGGTGATTGGTGGGGGATTTGAGCAGGATGGACTTTACTACTATCAGCCGTCTTGCACTTCGGGTCAATCTGCTCTTCATTCTACAGCTTCTCCATATCAGTGGCACTGTCGTCTTGGACACCCATCATCGTTCAATCTTCGGCATTTAGTTCCTTCTTTACCTTCTTTTTCTAGTTTTAATTGTGAGACTTGTGAACTTAGTAAACATCATCAGGCTACTTTTCAACTTCAACATGATGAACCTTGTTTACAACCTTTTGAACTGGTCCACTCTGATGTTTGGGGTCCAGCTCGCACCACTGGTTTATGTGGTGCTCGGTACTTTGTCACTTTTATTGATGATCATTCTCGTTTAACATGGGTATATGTGCTTAAAGATAGATCTCAAGTGTTTACAGCTTTTCAATCATTTTATGCTGAAATTTCAAATCAATTTAATGCCAAACTTCTTGCTTTTCGGACTGATAATGCTCTTGAATATAAAGAACGTTCGTTTGAACAATTTCTTGAGTCCAGGGGTATTATACATCAAACATCTTGTGTTCATACTCCTCAACAAAATGGCATTGCTGAGAGAAAGAATGGGCCTATTCTCTCTATTGCTCGTGCTCTGATGATCCAAATGCATGTTCCTAAGCTTTTTTGGGGCGATGCAGTTCTTACTGCTGCATTTCTTCTAAATAGAATGCCTTCACGTGTTCTTAAAGGTAAATCTCCGTTTCAGATGCTATTCCCTGGTAAAAACCCGTTTCCTCTGCCCCCAAAAGTCTTTGGCTGTGTCTCTTTTACTCATAATCTAAATCCTGGTCGTGACAAACTTGACCCTCGGGCCCACAAGTGTATCTTTCTTGGTTATTCTCGTACTCAAAAGGGATACCGGTGCTATAGTCCTACCTTATGTAAGTACTTTGTTAGTGCTGATATGACCTTCTTTGAGAATGTGCCATATTATTCTCCCGAAGGAGGTGAGTTCCAGGACCCTCTACTTTCTGCTCATGTTATCCCTACTATTGTTCCTGCTCTCCCTCCTATCTCTCAGGTTTATGTTCCTCGTCGGCCACGGAGCGCATCTCGTGCTCGAGTTCCTGCCCATGTGGGGTCCTCTCTACCGCTTCCCCCATCCACCTCGACATCTGCAGATCCATCTCTCCCTCTTTCTGACTCGGACCTTGATCTTCCTATTGCAGTTCGTAAAGGTACGCGCACATGTACTGATCATCCTATCTCTAACTTTGTCTCATTTGATCATTTGTCTCCTTCCTTTAAAGCTTTTTCTTTATCCGTATCATCTCTCGATATTCCTAAGTCCTACAGGGAAGCTCTTTCTCACCCGGGTTGGAGGAAAGCAATGGAGGAGGAAATGCATGCTTTAGATTTGAACCAAACTTGGGATCTTATTCCTACACCTGCAGACGCTCCGATTGTTGGTTGTCGTTGAGTTTTCACCGTCAAACAGAATCCTGACTGTACTGTAGACCGCTTAAAGGCTCGCCTTGTGGCTAAGGGCTTTACTCAGACATATGGCATTGATTACACTGAGACCTTCTCTCCAGTTGCCAAACTAAACTCTGTTTGTATTATTATCTCTCTTGCTGCGAATCTTGCTTGGCCTCTTCATCAACTAGACGTCAAAAATACCTTTTTACATGGTGATCTTACTAAGACTATTTATATGGCTCAACCACCTAAGGTTTGAGTCCAAGGGGGAGTGTGTTTGTCACCTTAAGAAGTCTATTTATGGCCTCAAACAGTCCCCACGTGCTTGGTTTGACAAATTCAGTAAGGCGGTAGTTTCTCATGGCATGACTCGAAGCCAAGCTGATCATTCAGTGTTCTTTAAGAATACAAGAATTGGTATTGTGATATTAGTTGTCTATGTGGATGATATCGTCATCACTGGGAGTGACAAGGAAGGTATTCAGACCTTGATTCATCATCTCGGCTCAAGTTTTCTCACTAAAGACTTGGGTAAGCTTCGTTATTTTCTCGGTATTGAAGTTGCAAGGTCCAAATAAGGCATCAGTTTATCTCAAAGAAAATACACTCTCGATATTCTAAAAGACACAGGTTATCTGGGCTGCAAACCTGTAGCTACTCCCATGGAAACTAATATAAAATTAATGCCGGATATGGGTGACTTGATTGATGACCCAGAAATGTATCGGAGACTTGTGGGTAAGCTTATTTACCTAATTAACCATTATTCGGCCTGACATTTCTTATGCAGTTAGTATTGTGAGCCAGTTCATGACTAGTCCTCGAGTTCCTCATATAGATGCAGTAATACGCATTTTGAAGTATTTTAAGAGCGCCCCAGGCCGTGGCCTTCTATATCGGTCATCTGGACACCTTCGCATTGAAGGATATACTGATGCTGATTGGGCAGGATCACCTTCAGACCGAAAATCCACCACTGGCTTTTGTACCTTTATAGGAGGCAATTTAGTCACTTGGAAAAGTAAGAAACAGTCAGTTGTGGCTCGTTCCAGTGCCGAAGCAGAATATCGTGCAATGGCTCATACCGCTTGTGAGCTTACTTGGTTGAGAACTCTTTTACAAGAATTCGGAATTCCAGCACAAGGTCCCATACCGCTCTATTGTGACAATCAAGCAGCTATTCATATTGCTAGCAATCTTGTCTTTCACAAAAGAACCAAGCACATCGAAGTTGATTGTCATTTCATTCGTTCTAAAGTGGAATCAAAAGACATCATTACTCCCTTTGTACCTTCTGGCTGTCAGCTAGCAGACATCTTCACTAAAGCTCTTTCCAAGAATGCCATCGACTTTATTTGTAGCTAGCTGGGAGTTATTGATATCTACTCTCCAGCTTGAGGGGGAGTGTTATTAGTATATACTAATTGTATAGAGAGATCGTAGGGATTCTAATTTAGGATCCGAATATTTAGTTTCCTTATTTTATTTGTAATTGTAATCTATATATTGATACCTCCTTGAGAGAAGAATACATGGTTTTCTAATTCTTCCCAAATACCCTTCTGTCAGATTTGTCTCTCTTCTTCTCCCAGCATGATCATATTTCCCCATGAACCTCTCTTCAATACAGCAAGATACCTGGTACCACTATTTCGAAAACAAAGACACATGATCACATGTTCATCCCACTCCATCAGGTAAGAGTGAAAGCTTTCGAAGAAAGACACATCTCCGACCCTTCGCAAATGCGCCCAAGAACCATTCTCAACTCTGAATAACTGGATAATCCCCGGTTTGTCGACCCAATAGAGTACTCCAGCAGAGAACACTGCACTATTAATAGGGAAAAACTGGGGTTTCTTAGATTTATACTTCTTACTAGTCCAGGCATCTGCCCCGCGGCGACAAGTAGTGATCTGGAAAGTGCATTGATCAAGATAAGCAACGGCAAATACAGTACAATCTGGAGATGTTGGAGAGGCTGATACAGAAAAGGCTGGCTTGTTTTCTTCTTGGTAGCACGACAAACCGTAGGCGACTACGTTTCCCCAAGGGAGATCAATCCGGGCGCGAGAGAATGGATTGAAGAAGAAAATAGAAGGGGGTTTAAGATGGGCAAGCAGGAGCCACCCGTGTTCGGAGAGGAAGCAATTGGTTCTTCCGATTCCGGTCAACTCCGGGATGTCGATGGAGTAGAGGCGACCGGTGGAGGAGTCCACAAACTCCCAGGTACCAGGGCTGGCACTGGATTTTCTTTGAGAAGGAGATGAGCCAGTGGGGTTGGGATTTTGGAAGGTTTTGTGGTGGGGATTGAAGCGAAGCATATCGCCAGGCCTTACAGACGCCACGGAATGAGAGGTGATCCAGGAACAATAGATTTCTCAATATCTCTACCAAAACATCAACAGGAAAATCTGACCAATTTCTTCTCTCCTCGTCCTCTATCATATTCGACGGACTCTCGACTCTCTCTTTTCTCCTCTCTTTCCTATTTCCCTATGAATTAATAAGTTACTACTTATTCTGTCTCTCCTCTTGAAAGTTCACTCATCCCTTCAATCGTATAAGTCCTACTTTAGAGATACACGTGACTTTTCTCTTCTCATCTCTTCTCTTTAACCCCCACCGTTCAGATTTGATCTAGGGCCCCACTATCTCATCGAAGCCCTCTCTGTTACTATTACTATAGATTCCTCTCTTATCTTCAACTCTTGTAATAGGTTTGAAACCCACTATCTCTCATACTAGAGCTCTCTTTATCTCTACCACTATTGTAGAGTCCCCTTTTAATTTCAACTCTTGCGTGTATTAATTTAAGTAATATTAAGAGACTTATTATTTTTTATTAATAGTATTAAAATAATAATGTATATAAAATAAAATTATAATTATATGATTATATAAAATTTATAGTATTTTCATATTAAGGTTTTGTGTTGGGGATTGAAGCGAAGCATATTGCCAGACCTTACAGACGCCACAGAATGAGAGGTGATCCAAGAACAATAGATTTTTCAATATCTTTACCAAAACATCAACAGGAAAATCTGACCAATTTCGTCTCTCCTCCTCATCTATCATATTCGATTAGGTTAACCGGCTCTCTACTCTCTCTTTTTCTTCCTCTTCCTTTTCCTATTTCCCTATCAACTAATAAGTTACTACTTATTCTCTCTCCCCTCTTGAAAGTTCCCTCTGTATCTCAAATATTGTAGTCCTCTCTTATCTTCAAGTCTTGCAATAGTTTTGAAACCCACTATCCCTCATATTAGTGCCCTCTCTATCTCTACCAATATTGTAGAGTCCTCTCTTAATTCCAACTCTTGGGTGTATTAATTTAAGTAATACTAAGAGACTAATGATTTTATATTAAATATTATTAAAATAATAATAAATAATATTGTATATAAAATAAAATTACAATTATATTATTAAATATAAAATTTATTGAATATTTTTAAAATATATTACTTAATATTTAAATTATGATTTTTTATTAAATATTATTAAAATAATAATAAATTATTATAAAATCAGTTAATTAATACAAATAATAATATCTATCAAATAAAATAAATTATATTTTTAAAAATAAAATTTATTAAATATTCTTAAAATATATTACTTAATATTTAAATAAATAAATAATAATATTTAATTTTAAATATTCTTAAAATATTAACCGTGCATCGCACGGGTGTCTACTATAACTATTATAATGAGAGAAGCGGGGTTAAAAAGTTAGTTGATTTTTTATCTAATATTCCTAATGAGTCTCAATTTTATGGTATAAGGATGAATTTTTTATATTTTCATATTTTGCCATATAAAAAAAATTAAGATATTATGTTATCTTATTTTACATGAGAAAAGTTAGTAGAGGTATTGAATCAACTACAACTAATAATAACCCCTCAATATCTCCACGATTCTCTCAAATCCTTATCCTAATCTTCTCTCATGCTCCCTCCTTGGTCTCTCAACGAAGAGGCACACCCTCTCCGTGTTGTAACTATTTTTAAAAGAAACAAAATGAGGACATGTGTTATGAGGTAGTTTCAACCCACAATTTTATTTTTCTTAAGTCGAAATTTTAAAATAAATAATATTAAAATTCCCTCACCAGAGTCCCTCTTCCCAATCTCTCTCCCCTTCCCCTCTCTCTCACATGCATCGCACGTGCGGCCCACTAATATAAATCAAGAGAGAGAGAGAGAGAGAGTCCGAAAGCAACATATCAACCCTCCAAAACTTTCCTAGTCAGAGTCCCACAAAATAGCAACTTTCCAAAACAAAGGACCCGTAATCATCTCAAGTTGTAACCAGAATCGGGGGAGTCCCATTCCGCCACTGGCACTGCCAAATGTCTCTTTTGACACCCTTAATCGTGGTTAAGATTCACCCACCCCTAGGGTTCACCCATGACCCACCTGTTCTTGGTTTTAAAAAAAATAAAAAATTAACCGTAGTAGTCAATGAATTTTAACCGGGGTTAAATTTTTTTAAAATAATTTTTTTTAAAACCAATGATAGGTGGGTGAACCCTAGGAGTGGGTGAATCTTAACCACTATTAATGGGTTTCAAAAAGGACATGTGGCAGTGTCAATGGGGTAACTAGACTCCCCCGATTACAACTGGAGAGAATCACGAGTCAAATCAAGTTCAGATGAGAGTTTGTGCCTAAAACCAACTGGAACCAAATCCTCTACAGTTATAATCGGATTTTTGGGAATCTAGTTATGCCCTTGAGCTAGGTCACCAAGTTGTCACGACCATTCGTCCAGCAATGTTTGCATGGCCTTGGTGGTGGTACTAGTTGTG
Organism: Tetracentron sinense; assembly: GCA_015143295.1. Taxonomy (NCBI): domain Eukaryota; kingdom Viridiplantae; phylum Streptophyta; class Magnoliopsida; order Trochodendrales; family Trochodendraceae; genus Tetracentron; species Tetracentron sinense. Next base: position 35,936,594 of record CM026563.1, read on the forward strand.
TCTTTTTATCTTTTATTAAATGATAGTTTAGTCCTCAAAGTCTTAGTGACATTTTTGTAATAAAGAATTATGACTCCACCAGCACATAGGATGTTTTTTTCTGCTAACTTGTAAAAGGTTTAACCGACTCTCCTCTCTCATTTTTTTAGTTATTTTCCCTACCATCTACTACTTGAGTCAGTCTATGAGTACTCCCAAATCTACTCCCTAATCCTAACCCTTTTTTATAACCAACCACTAAAGGCCAGGATTTGAGTTGGCTTCTTTTGTCTTTTCCAATGTCACATGAGCTCTAATCCTAACCGTTTAACAACTGAAATAAATAGTTAGGATTTGGGAGTAAATTTGGGAGTGCACCTTGGGAGTATCCCTAGACTAATTTCTAAAACTTATACTCTTATACTGTAAAGAAAAAAGACTCTTTACTCTTCAAACTCTCATCCATTCAATTAAGGTCTATTTTAGAGATAACACGTGGTATACAACACAATAGCATATCATACAATTGTGTTCCTAGCATAGGACTCTAAGTTTGGTTGAAGTTCAACCAGTTTTAACCAAGACTAACTTGTTAGTCTATACTTGGAATACAACTCTTTCATAACACTTTACGGTATCGAGTACTAAGTGACCTTAGGGACTCTAATGGCTAGAGCTCTGATACCACCTCTATCGCGCCCCAAAATACCCCCTAGGAGTTAAGGGATACTTTAGGTGTGACTATACGTACCTGTCAAACCATCCTGAAGTAAATGTGGCTAACACAATACAATAAGGATAATAATCAGAGCGCAGAAGCTAAACATATATACGGAAGTGTAAACTAACTTTTTCTTTTCTTCTAAAGTTCCAAAATAGTATTCCAAGTGAAACATATATACAATACATATCAAATTCTAAGGTGGACAGACCCACCTATCAAAATGTCAAAATACACCAAAGGACCCTCTCGTACTCTCCCCTCAACAGTAGTCAAGGTATGGCTACACGTCGAAGTCTCTATCTGCCTGAGACTGTAACGAGATAGAAGGGTCTCTCTCCTCTATGTACTCTTGCTCGACCCAAGGCTCAGGGTCGAGGGCTTCCTCAGTACCTGCCGACATAAAGGTACGGCTGAGCATGGAATACTCAGCGAGTACAAGCTACTAGCTAACAATAGCAATAATAAAAGTACAACAACAGTGAATACAATACAACACAGTAATTCAAAGCAATAGGAGCATCATAAAAATAAACAATATTGAGCATGAAGCAATATGATTATCTTGATGTGCATGCATGAATGCGAAAACTTCGATCAAACTCATGCTTGGAAACCAGTTTTTTGTCTCGGTATGGCTTGTAAAAATCGTGCATGCATGAATGCTTTGTCATCATCTTGTATACTTGTGAGACAGAGGCTAGCACCCGAATATCCCTGGGCTACCAACCTCCTTGACATGTAATTTCCTTGTGAGCCTTGTCTTGTGAACTTATGCTTGTGAACCAGAGGCTAGCACCCGAACCTCCCTGGGCTGCCAACCTCCTTGACATGTAATATTTTCCTTTACTTGTGAACCAAAGGCTAGCACCCGAACCTCCTTGGGCTGCCAACCTCCTTGACATATGGTTTTCTTGTGAGCCAGAGGCTAGTACCTGAATATTCCTGGGCTACCAACCTCCTTGACATATAGTAGCTTTTAGTTTTCTTGTGAGCTAGAGGCTAGGACCCGAACCTCCCTGGGCTACCAACCTCCTTGACAGGTAGTATTTTCAGTTTTCTTGTGAGCCAGAGGCTAGTACCTGAATACCCCTGGGCTACCAACCTCCTTGACATGCAATGTTTTCTTGTTGATTTATTAATGCATATGCTCTTGAAAACTCGGTTCATGCATGCGTGCGTGCCAATAGTGACAATCATGGGAACACGTGTAACAAGAGGAATATCTCACCACATTTCAATTCATAGTATAACATGTAAGCATTTAGGTGATCAACATAGCATTTGGTCAAGTCATCATTTACAAGAACAATTGCATAGGGCTTACATCCATTTCCTTTATTAAATTCATTTATTCTTGGTTTAGGTATATTATCAAACATCCGGTGTGCAATATTTTTAGTAGTTTTTCTTTACCATTTTTAGCGCATATTTTCCATTAATCAACATGGTATGTTCATTATTTATAGAATGCCCATCTACCGTTTTTCATTTCACACATCACATCCACATCCAACGACATCCAATCGCCACAATCCACATCTCATCCACACATTCGAACCTTTTTCTTATCTTGTCTACATTTAGTGAAGGTGATACGTTTTATAAGGAAGGAAAGCATAATATCAAGAGTGAAAACCTAGGTTATTGCTAGGGAAGTTAGTGGAGTGTACGAACCTTGAATCAAGGCTTGATCTTGGTTGTAAACTTTGATTGAAGCTTCAACTTGAAAGAAGAGAACCCTTGCTTGAACTATGCTTGACTGGCGAAGAAACCCCCTTGAAGAACACCTTGTAGAATGCTGCCCTAGCTTGAGAGAGACTCCACCCCACGAGCTTAAACCTTGGATTTGAAGAATCCAAGCTTTTGAATAAATCTTGGGTAACTCAAACTCTTGATTTCTTCTCAAGAGGAAAACCTAGGTTAGGAATCCCCTTCTTCTCTCTCTTTATCTCTCAAAACCCTCTAAGTATGGTGAATGAAGCCCTAAAGGCTCGGGCAAGCCTTAAGAGGCAAGGGTTTAACACCCAAAAGATGAAAAAGCCCTTAGTAAAATTTCTGCAAAACGCGATAGACCGAGCGATTGGTGGTTATGATCGATCGATTGGTTGTCTATTGAGCGATCGGTGTTCATGACCGAGCGACCGGTCAAAAACAAGCTCTCTGAAAAATTTTCCCATACTAAAAAGTTAACCAGTCGATAGCCTTCGATCGATCGGTTTTTGACCGATCGATCGCTAATAATGACCGAGCGACTGGTTGTGAACCGATGGATCTTTACATTGGACCGAGCGATCGGTGCTCTGTAGGTCCCCACTGTTTTGGCCATATCTTTTGACTCGTTCATCAGACTTCGACAATTTAACTTGCGTTGGATTCATCTTTCAAAAACGAACATTCCTGACATTTCAGAATTTCCGATTTCTCCCTTATTTATTAATTAGACAACGTCGAAGGCCACTTGGATACGAAAGATTCATTAAGTATAGAAAAGTCCGGGGTGCTACATTCTCCCCCTCTTACAAAAATTTCATCCTCAAAATTTGGACGATACATACATGCACAAAAACATAACGATTACAAGGGAATGTCGAGGCTCTAAACAAATAACTGAGGATACTTTTCTCGAACTTCAGCTTCTCGTTCCCATGTAGCTTCCTCCCTTGAATGGTGTTGCCATCTTACCAAGACCAAGGGAATGGTCTTGTTACGCAAGACTTGATCTCACCTATTTATGATCTGCACCAGTTGCTCAACTAGTGTAAGATCCTCTCAGATTTCCACCAGATCAAGCTCTATGACATGGGAAGGGTCCGAGATGTACTTCCGGAGCATGGAGATGTGAAACACATTATGGACCGCCGCCATATGAGCGGGTAAAGCAACACGATAAGCCACCTCACCGACTCTGGTAATGATCTCAAATGGGCCCACATATCTCGGGCTAAGGTTGCCTCTTTTCTCAAATCGCATAACACCCTTGGTCAGTGAAATCTTGATAAAAACAAATTCGCCAATTCAAAATTCAAGGTCTCTTCTTCGGTTGTCGGCGTAGCTCTTCTGTCTATCCTGTACGGTCTTCAACCTTTCCCGGATAAGCTTGACCCTATCCGCGGTTTGTTCAATTAATTCGGGGCTCAAAATTTTTCTTTCTCCAACTTCATCCTAATACAGAGGGGATCTACAACTCCTTCCGTACAAAGCTTCAAAAGGTGCCATTTGTATGCTTGCCTGATAATTATTGTTGTAGGCGAATTCCACCAAAGGTAGGTGATCTTCCCAACTTCTCTTGAAGTCTAGCATACATGCACGGAGCAAGTATTCGATAATCTGATTCACTCGCTCGGTTTGCCCATCCGTCTGTGGATGGAAAGTCGTGCTAAAGTCTAACTGGGAACCCATTGCCCCTTGAAAACTTTTCCAAAACATGGACGTGAATCTCGGATCTCGATCCGACACAATGCTCACGGGCACCCCGTGTAACCAGACTATCTCTTTGATATATAATGCAACCCACTGATTTGAATTGAACGTAGTCCGGTATGGTAAGAAATGGGCGGACTTCGTGAGTCTATCAACCACGACCCATATAGCATCGGTGTTTCTAACCGTCTTTGGCAATCCCACAATGAAGTCTATGGAGATGTGTTCCCATTTCCACTTGGAAATAGGGAGAGACTGTTAAAGTCCTGCCGGTCTCAATTGCTCTGCTTTCACCTGTTGGCATACCAAACACTGTGCCACGTACTCCGCAACCTCCCTCTTCATGTTTCACCACCAAAAGTGACTCTTGAGGTTCTGCTACATCTTTGTACCCCCGAGATGCACTGTATACTTGGACCGGTGAGCTTCATCCATAATCTCTCTCCGAAGATCTGCATTGGCTGGGACACAAAGTATTCCCTTGAATGTAATAGCGCCCCGGCTAATGAGAGAGAAGTCCTTACTACCCTTGGCAACTTCCTTGTCCCAGAAAGCCAACAAGTCAGCGTCCGTGACTTGATACTCTTGGATCAAATCAATAATGTACGGACGAACCGTGACATTAGCCAAGACAGGACTACGAACAGAATCATTCACATTTATGTCCAGATTTGCCAAATCTTCCAACAGTTTCCATTCCCGCACCAACATGTGAGCCAAGAGACCCGGAGGTCTTCTACTCAAGGCGTCAGCCACTACGTTCGCTTTTCCCGGGTGATATTGGATGGTGCACTCGTAATCTTTCAAGAATTCTATCCAACGCCATTGCCGTAAATTTAGTTCCTTCTGGGAAAAGAGGTATTTGAGACTCTTGTGATCCATGAACACATAGAACTTTACCTCATAAAGGTAATGGCGCCAAATCTTGAGTGCAAACACGACCGCAGCAAGCTCCAAGTCATGAGTGGGGTAATTCTTTTCATGCTCCTTCAGTTGCCTTGATGCATAGGCAATGACTTTCTTGTGCTGCATGAGGACACACCCAAGTTCAATGTACGAAGCATCGCTATACACCTCATAACCACCATGTCCGGATGGCACAGTAAGGACGGGGGCCGTGGTGAGGCGTTTCTTCAACTCTTGGAAACTCACTTCACATCGGTCACTCCAACTGAACTTTGCATTCTTCCTTGTCAAGTAAGTGAGAGGTGCAGCCAAACTAGAGAATCCCTCCACAAATCTCCTGTAGTAGCTTGCTAATCCAAGGAAACTCCATATCTCAGTGATGCTCTTGGGCCTCTCCCAACTCATAACTGCCTCTATCTTTGTCGAGTTTACTGAAATGCCCTTAGCTGACACTACCTGGCTGAGAAATGCTACATTCTCTAACCAGAATTCGTACTTACTCAATTTGGCATATAGCCTATGCTCTCTCAACATCTCCAGAGCAAGGCGAAGGTCTCGTACGTGATCTTCCCGCGTCTGGGAATACACCAAAATGTCATCTATGAACACAATCACACATCGATCCAAGTACCATCGGAACACCCAGTTCATCAGATCCATGAACGCCCCTGGTGCATTCGTAAGCCCAAAAGGCATAACAAGGAACTCATAGTGCCCATACCGAGTCCTGAAGGCCGTCTTTGGAACATCTTCCGCCTTGATCTTTAGCTGGTGATACCTCGATCGAAGATCAATCTTGAAAAAAATCTCACTCCTTTCAATTGGTCAAATAGGTCGTCTATCCGTGGCAAAGGATAACGATTCTTGATAGTGACCTTGTTCAACTGACGGTAATCTATGCACATTCTCATCGACCCATCCTTTTTCTTTATAAAGAGGACCGGAGCTCCCCATGGCGAGACACTTGGTTGGATGAACCCAAGTTGTTGTAACTCCTCAATCTGCTTCTTCAATTCTTCAAGCTCTATTGGGGCCATTCTATACAGTGCCCTTGAAATCGGAGCGGTGCCCGGAGCAAGCTCTATAGCAAACTCGATCTCTCAGTCAGGAGGCAATCCAGGAAGTTCTTCCGGGAACACATCTAAAAATTCACTCACAACCGGAATGGTCGAAGAGTTCGCTGCCTCTAGGTTTGCTATGCTCAAAGCTGCGAGGCGAGCAATGTCTCTTTCTCTCAATCCTCGAAAGTGAAAAGGCTTGGCCCCTTCTGGCTTGAAGTTCACCATCTTTTCAAAACACGCAACATGTCCATGGTGGTTTGACAACCAATCCATCCCTAAGATGACATCAAAATCCAAGTCTTGGAAATCTAGGATGATAAGATCGGCTAACAGTTCATTCTCCCCTACTTGAACCATACAATCTCTAAATATTTTATCCGTACCCACTGACTTGCCAAGTGGAGTTGCAATGGTCAACTCCCGTTCTAACGGAGTAGCCTCAGTCGAAAATCCCTTCGCGAAACTAGGTGACACAAAGGAGTGAGTGGATTCTGTGTTGATCAACACTCGGGCGAGACACTCGTTCACTAATAAAACGCATGTGCGAGTAAGTAACTAATATCAGTAGATTTCAAACAATAACAAGCATCATACATAGGTAACCCTTAGTAAAATTAACAACTCATCAACCATAGAAATCATTCGCAACTTAAACTCTAGAGTTCTTGCATACCTTGCATGACATCGTCGGATGCACGTGCATCTCTCTCTGATAGAGCAAAAACTCGACCCTGGGTGGATGGGCGAGGAGGCGGTGTAAACTGTGAGGCCCTCGAAGCCTGGGAAGAGCTAGGTTGAGATGTCTGCCTCATCAGGGGCCTGCTCCCCTGAGACTGAGCTGGCATATGACGTCAGGGACAATCTCTAACCAGGTGGCCTTGGTCACCACAATGGAAGCAATTTCCGGTAGCCCTCCGACATTCCCCCGCTGGATGCCTCCTTCCACAAAGGGTGCAGATATCATGCGCATAGGTGGGAGGAGCATATCCCGTAGCCTGAGTCACTGCGGGGCGAGGAGGTTGAGTGAAAGCCGGGTGAAAAGTCAGTGGAGCAATAGGGCGGGGAGCCTATGGTGTAGAGTACATCCTCTGTGACTGAAGCAGCCCTGCAGACTGAAACGAGCTAGTCCTTACTCTCTTCTCCCCTGAACTGCTTGACTGTCCTTTCTCCATTCATCTTCTTTTGAAGAACTCCTCGGAGTTCAATTCAGCCAAGAGTGCCTTATTCATAACTTCTGAATATGTCTCATGTCTAAACATTGAGACTCGATCCTTGAGGTAGGCCTTCAGACCCCTCTCAAATTTCTGAGCTTTCATGGCCTCGGTAGCTATCATATGTAGAGCAAACCGAGATAGCTCCGAGAACTTAGCCTTGTAAGTCGCTACCGACATATTACCTTGCTCCAAGGTAATGAATTCGACCTCTTTCCTCTCCTTCATCCCAACTGGGAAGTACTTCTTGTGAAAGACATCCAAGAACTCAGCCCATGTCCACTCTTGCCCTTGCCGGGTCAAATCTCGGGTCCTGAGTGTGGACCTCCACCAATGGTCGGCCTCACCTTCAAGCATAAAGGTGGCCCAAGTGACCCTTTCAGCCTCAGTCCGAATCAACACTGAGAATATCTTCTCTAATTGCCGAACCCATCCTTCGGCAACAAGTGGGTCAATGCTTCCACAAAAAGTTGGAGGCCTCATCCTCCGAAAAGCCTCTATTCTGGCTTGTGCTCGATTAGGAGGAGTCAGTATAAGTGCGGCATTTGGTGGAGTAGCCGGTTACCTTGCCGCTAGCATAGCCAAAGTCTCGGCTATCGAAGCAAAGGCTTGGGCAAAGTCGGGTTGATCATCACCCGATGGAGCATCACTTCCATTGCCCCGTGTGTTGTATCCGCGACCCCGAGTATTGTGTCTCATGATTTCTCCTGAGAACGACAATACAACATGAGTCCAACTTGGATACGCATTTAGTAACAATTTCACCATTCATTCAAAGCATATTTTACTAAGCACCGAAGAATGCACACATGGTATATAGCACAATAGCATATCATACAATCCGTGTTCCTAGCATAGGACTCTAAGTTTGGTTGAAGTTCAACCAGTTTTGACCAGGACTAACTTGTTAGTCTACACTTGGAATACAACTCTTTCATAACACTTTACGGTATCGAGTACTAAGTGACTGTGGGGACTCTAATGCCTAGAGCTCTGATACCACCTCTATCGCGCCCCAAAATACCCCTTAGGAGTTAAGGAATACTTTAGGTATGACTATATCCTGAAGTAAACGTAGCTAACACAATACAATAAGGATAATAATCAGAGAACGGAAGCTAAACAAATATGCGGAAGTGTAAACTAACTTTTTTTTTTCTTCTAAAGTTCCAAAATAGTATTCCAAGTGAAACATATACACAATACATATCAAATTCTAAGGTAGACAGACCCACCTATCAAAATGTCAAAATACACCAAAGGACCCTCTCATACTCTCCCCTCAACTGTAGTCGAGGTACGGCTACACATCGAGGTCTATATCTGCCTGAGACTGTAACGGGATAGAAGGGTCCCTCTCCTCTACGTACTCTTCCTCGACCCAAAGCTTAGGGTCGAGGGCTTCCTCGGTACCTGTTGACATAAAGGTACGGCTGAGCATGGAATACTCAGTGAGTACAAGCTACTAGCTAACAATAGCAATAATAAAAGCACAACACTAGTGAATACAATACAACACAGTAATTCAAAGCAATAGGAGCATCATAAAAATAAACAGTATTGAGCATGAAGCAATATGATTATCTTGACGTGCATGCATGAATGCGAAAGATGAAACTCATGCTTGGAAACCCATTTCTTGTCTCGGTATGGCTTGTAAAAATCATGCATGCATGAATGCCTTGTCATCATCTTGTATACTTGTGAGCCAGAGGCTAGCACCCGAATATCCCTGGGCTACCAACCTCCTTGACATGTAATTTCCTTGTGAGCCTTGTCTTGTGAACTTATTCTTGTGAGCCAGAGGCTAGCACCTGAACCTCCCTGGGCTGCCAACCTCCTTGAAATGTAATATTTTCCTTTACTTGTGAGCCAGAGGCTAGCACACGATTCCTGGGCTGCCAACCTCCTTGACATATGATTTTCTTGTGAACCAGAGGCTAGTACCCGAATATTCTTGGTCTACCAACCTCCTTGACATATAGTAGCTTTTAGTTTTCTTTTTTAGTTTTCTTGTGAGCCAGAGGCTAGTACCCGAACCTCCTTGGGCTACCAACCTCCTTGACAGGTAGTATTTTTAGTTTTCTTGTGAGCCAGAGGCTAGTACCCGAATACCCCTGGGCTACCAACCTCCTTGACATGCAATGTTTTCTTGTTGATTTATTAATGCATATGCTCTTGAAAACTCGGTTCATGCATGCGTACGTGCTCGCGTGCGTGCCAATAGTGACAATCATGGGAACACATGTAACAAGAGGAATATCGCACCACATTTAAATTCATAGTATAAATTGTAAGCATTTAGGTGATCAACATAGCATTTGGTCAAGTCATCATTTACAAGAACAATTGCATAGGGTTTACATCCATTTCCTTTATTAAATTCATTTATTCTTGGTTTAGGCATATTATCAAACATCCCGTGTGCAACATTTCTAGTTGTTTTTCTTTATCCTTTTTAACGCATATTTTCCATCAATCAACATGGTATGTTCATTATTTATAGAATGTCCATCCACCGTTTTCCATTTCACACATCACATCCACATCCAACGGCATCCAATCACCACAATCCACATCTCATCCACACAATCGAACCTTTTTCTTATCTTGTTTATATTTAGTGAAGGTGATACGTTTTATAAGGAAGGAAAGCATAATATCAAGAGTGAAAACCTAGGTTATTGCTAGGGAAGTTAGTGGAGTGTACTAACCTTGAATTAAGGTTTGATCTTGGTTGTAAACCTTGATTGAAGCTTCAACTTGAAAGAAGAGAACCCTTGCTTGAACTGTGCTTGATTGGGGAAGAAACCCCCTTGAGGAACACCTTGTAGAACGCTGCCCTAGCTTGAGAGAGACTCCCCCCCACGAGCTTAAACCTTGGATTTAAAGAATCCATGCCTTGGAATAAATCTTGGGTAACCCAAACTCTTGATTTCTTCTCAAGAGGAAGACCTAGGTTAGGAATCCCCTTCTCCTCTCTCTATCTCTCAAAACCCTCTAAGTATGGTGAATGAAGCCCTAAAGGCTCGGGCAAGCCTTAAGAGGCAAGGGTTTAACACCTAAAAGATGAAAAAGCCCTTAATAAAATTTCTGCAAAATGCGATAGACCGAGCGATCGGTTGCCTACCGAGCGATCGGTGTTCTTGATCGAGCGACCGGTCCAAAACAAGCTCTCTGGAAAATTTCCACATATAAAAAAGTTAACCAGTCAATAGCCTTCGATTGATCGGTTTTGGACCGATCGATCGCTAATAATGGCGAAGCGATCGGTTGTAAACCGATGGAGCTCTACATTGGACCGAGTGATCGGTGCTCTGCAGGTCCCCATTGTTTTGGCCATATCTTTTGACTCGTTCGTCGGATTTCGACAATTCAACTTGCATTGGATTCATCTGTCGAAAATGAACATTCCTAACATTTCAGAATTTCTGATTTCTCCCTTATTTATTAATTAGACAACGTGGAAGACCACTTGGCTACGAAAGTGCTATTCGTTAAGTATAGAAAAGTCTGGGGTGCTACAATATCAACCCTCCAAAACTTTTCCAGTCAGTCCTAAAAACTAGCAACTTTCCAAAACAAAGGACCCGTAATCATCTCAAGTTGTAACTGGAATCAGGGGAGTCTCGTTACGCAACTAGCGCTGCCAAATGTCCCTTTTGACACCCCTTAATTGTGGTTAAGATTCACCCATCCCTAGGGTTCACCCATGACCCACCTGTTCTTGGTTTTTTTTTTTAAGTCAGTGAATTTTAACCGGGGTTAAATTTTTTAAAAATATTTTTTAAAAAAAACAAGGATAGGTGGGTGAACCCCTAGGAGTGGGTGAATCTTAACCACAGTTAATGGGTGTCAAAAAAGACATGTGGCAACATCAGTGCGTAACCAAACTCCCCCGATTACAACTAGAGAGAATCACAAGTCAAATCAAGTTCCGATGAGAGTTTGTACCTAAAACCAACTGGAACCAAATCCTCTACAGTTATAACCGGATTTTTCGGAATCTAGTTATGCTCCTGAGGTCGCCACGTGTCCCTTTTGACACCCCTTAACTATGGTTAAGATTCATCCACCCCTCCTTGGCTTTTTAAAAAAATATTGTCATTCTACTAATAAAAGTACAAGGAGTATACTAAACTTTGTGTGGTCATAATTACCCTTCACGTTATTTTATTGTTGACAAAGTAAACATTATGCTAATAAATAGAGAGAGAAGTTTAGGACTAATTTTTACAGTGTTTATTAGGGATAGTATGTCCACTTAGAAATTTCATTAATGGCATTCTATGTAAATAATGAACAAATAAATTAAAGAAGAATTACCGTGAGAGTCATATTAGGGTAACTTATGATTTTGAGTATATGTAGTTGTTTGATTAGGAGGCAGTTTTTCTAAAGTTGAAGAGTTTTGATACAAAGAGAACTTCCCTTACACCAGAATGGAGAGGGGAGTGTCTAAATTAGGGCAAATCTTTAAGCCAAAAAATAATTCGGGCAAATCTCATAGATTTGGCTACAAGCATGCCACAACAGTGGTATTGCGTTTGCTCTTCTTGATTAGCTCCGCCGTTTCCCAAATGGGTTGCTCCACCAGCTCTTTGGCACTAAGATGGATGTATATTGCGACATAACCATTACCCCAGTAGTCTACAGGTAATGTCGGCTTTACTTGCTTTCGTATATTCATTGAATATGCAAACTTCACCCTCTCATCACCCGCAACTTTAGAGTCCATAACCCTGTTCCATCAATCACAAAACCAAGTCAAGCAAGATATTCCCAACAATATAACTCTCGTAATGTAGTGTTTTGATGGAGAAAAGGACAATCCATTTAGGACTCTACCTACCATATTGGGGATGAAGCCGTAGAGTCTACTGTATCCTTTGGGCTCCAATAGATTTTTTTGTTAATCGACGCTCATTTTGGACGGTTAAAAATCCCCCAAGTATTATTAATGCTACGAACACCAGCCTGATTATGGGCCGAGCCCAAAAGGTTACTTTTTTTGTGTGTGGATTTGTCCCCTTGAGTCATTCTAGCCTTACTCTGAGGCATCCCTACTCTCAGCCAAAAATCAAAACTTATCCTCACTTAAGCCAACTTATCCTTGCTTTAACATGTGTTAATTATTGGTTATGAGTAAGTCTAACACACCTCTTGTACGCTTTTAGCATACCCTAAGCTTAATTAGGATTTAGAAAAGTGAGCGCACACTTTAATTGCTTTCCGTCAATCACATTTTGTGTTTACAACTTAAAAACTAAAAATTGTAATTTCATTTGAGTCCTCATTATAATTATTGGTGGGTCCTATTTATTATAATTTAATTGAAATTTTAATAGAAAGTTGGTATGAAGTAAAACTCAAATTAAAAATCTCAGTACTCACAACCTCATAAGTCCCTTACAATAAGGACCTTATCTTTAGATATATAAAATGTTATGGTGGTATACAATAATAATAAGACAAAGAACCTCCTAAATATAATATCAAAACAAGCATTCTCGTATAAGCCAGAGGTGAAAATGTTATCTATTTATTAAAAAAACTACTACTAATTATATATTTATAAGTTGTATTATTTTTTAATATTATATTGAAGTCATAAAACTATAATTAATAATTATATATATATATATATATATTAATTTTTAATTTAATATTATTATATTTTTAGTAATACGTGCAAAACACGTGCACCTTTACTAGTAATATTACAAGTATTAATATATTTATGGTAAATTACAGTTACTTCCCCTAAGGTTTGATGAAAATACAGAGACCTCCCCTCTTGTTTCAAATCCCCTATTGAAAGTGGGCTGACCCAAAGTTGAAGCAGTGACGAATTGGGCTTAGCCCACTTCAGTTTCCGAGATTCGTAGTTTCTTGGGATTGGTGGGGTATTATCGGCGATTCATAGAGGGGTTTTCAAAGATATCCTCGCCATTGACTCATCTGACGAAGAAAGATGTGAAGTTTTTCTGGGATGACAAATGTGATTGGGCCTTCCATGAGTTGAGGTTCAGGCTGACATTAGCACTTGTCTTGACTATTACTAAAGGGAATTAAGGCCTTGTCATTTATAGTGATGCATCCCATTAGGGATTAGGTTGGGTATTGATGCAAGAAGGCAGGGTGGTAGCCTATGCTTCTCACCAGTTGAAGGTTCATGAGAAGAATTACCCAACTCATGACCTGGAATTAGCTGCAGTGGTATTTGCTTTGAAAATTTGGAGGCATTACCTATATGGCGAAAAGTTTTTACTCTTCGTAGATCACGAGAGTTTAAAATATTTGTTTTCTCAGAAGGAGCTAAACATGAGGCAGCGAAGGTGGATGGAGCATTTGAAGGATTATGATTTTACCCTTCAATATCATCTGGGTAAGGCTAATGTAGTGGCGGATGCCTTGAGTCACAGACCAAGAGGGATGGTTGAATTGTTGATGATGAAAGAATGGCGGATGTTGGAGGCAGTCTCAGAGTTTGATGTTCATCCAGTTCAACAAGATGTCAAGGCCTTTCTCTTTAGTCTCACTATCCAATCGGCATTAGTCAGTAAGATTATTCAGGCACAGTTGCAAGATGAGAGGTTGCAAGCCTTCGTGGCAAAGGCAATTCTGGGAGACACTGCAGTTTGGATGGTGGGGTCAGATAGCGGATTGAGATTTCGTGGGAGGCTGTGTGTTCCATATTTGCCTGATCTTTAGAGGGAGATTCTGGATGAGGCACATTATACAGTTCACCCGGATGGTACAAAAATGTATTGGGATCTTTGTAGACACTTTTGGTGGGATAGTATTGATATTCGCTTAAAAGTGTTTGTTTTTCACGATTATCCTTTGAGGATTATCGCACTCTCCTACGTAAAACTTTTATTTTTAAAACTTTTCTACGTAAGAGTTTTCTCCATTGCATAGAACACACTTCTCTGATCAAAATGGTATATTTGCATAGTTTAAACACATTTTTGAGAGTCTAGATACTGAACCATTTCGATGAAATCTTATTATGTGTTTTATCTATCTCAGGAACTCTAACTGGACAATTCTCAAGGACCGGAGACCGTAGTTAAGCATCAAAGCCCATTACCGAAGACTAAAGAGCCAACAGGCTATACCAAGTAGATGCAGGCCAAGTGTGGGCTAACCCAAGAGATCACAATTACAGAATGAAGCGTAGGGAGCTGAAGATTCGATTTCCAAGAAAGAGGACTTGAGTAATAAAGATCACTATACAAGACAAAGGAGAAAAGCTTGCTTAGTTGGTGAAATCTATGGGAGATTGTGTTAGAGACCAGGGTTCAAAACCCTTTGCCATCATTTTCTTTTCTTTTTTTTATTTTCTCTAAAACCTAATCTCTCTCTCCTAATCCTAGCCGTCCACCTCTCTTAAACCCTAATCTTCTCCTAACCCTAGCCACCTTTTCTTGTCAAAATCCTAATTAAATCCTAGCCACCCAGTTTATCCTAACCCTAATCGCCACCCTCCATTTGCAAAACCCTAATCTACTCTTAGCCATGATCGTCCATATCATCCCTACATCTCACTTTCCTATTTCCTACTTTCCCCACTTTCCTTGCATCCAACCTTCTATTCTAGCCATTAGAAATCCTTGCTAATTTCCAAAACCTTCCCTTGTCTAATTCAAAAACTTCCAATTTTCATAAATATTTTCCTAGTTACTAATTCCAATACCATCCATCCCTAGGGCTTTAAATCAAAACCGTCCACTCCTAGTTACCCCCTAATCAAAACCCTAATCTAGTAAACCTTTGTTATCTCATTCCCAAATCCTAGCCATCCAATTCCCTTCACATAAATCCTAGCCACCCATTTCACTAACCCTAAAACCCTAATATCTAAGAGATTAGTGGCCACACTTTCCTACTTTCCCACTTTCCATTCTTCTTGATTAATTCAAAAACTTTCTATTTTTCTAAATTCCAAAACTTTAGTAGCCACCCCTCTCCCTATATATACATATCCCACGGTTTCACAAAAAAAAAAAAACTCATCCAAGCTATCTTCAATTAACCCCCTTTCTCTTTACTTCATTGTCTTGGTGTTGGTCGTACACTTCCATTCTCTCCTCATCTAGTCTATCTTCCAAGACCCCACTACCTCTCACACCTCTCTCATCTTTCTCTCATCTCTCAAGTCCCCTCTCATCTCACGGCTTCTCAACCTCATCAAGGCGGACACATCTCCGGCAATCACCTACACCGGTGGGAGCAATACATTGTCACATTGGGCATTTTTTTAAGGTTGTTCTTGCATTAATTTTAATTAAAGGTTTGTAGTGACTTGTGGTTTAATTAATAAATTTTTTTAATGTTGGTTAGTTTGTGCTTACATATCATGCCTTTTAATTTATGTTATTTATTTCATTAGTAGATCTTGATAATCTCTTAAAAAAAAAAAATTGTTTTAAAAATCAATCCACCCTTCTCATCTCTCCACCATTTTAATCTTTTCTTTATTTTATTTTCTTTATTACACTAACCTAACTAACCCCGAGTGAGGATTCGACATCCGACACAAGCCCTATACATTTCTCATATGTTTGCAGGTCTCGGATTAATTTAAGTGTTGAAATAGGGTGATTCGTTTCAACGACCGAAAAACCTTGTTTCAAATGGCGCCGTTGTCGCTTGGGTGAAGGAAGTGCATAAAGAAAGAAGAAAAATTTTCGAAAAAAAAAAAAAGCAAGGGATTTGGGATCCCCTTCTTCTCTTTCTTTTCTACTTGGTTACTTTTATTTTTATTTTTTTTTAAGCCTCGGATGGCCGAGTGCAACTTGTAATAATTTAGGACTTTCTACATCTTTTTCTTTTATTATTATTTTTAGATATGTGTTCAAGGGCTTAGCAACCCTTGAGCGAAAAAAAAACAAAAAAACAAAAAAAAAAAGTGTTAGGTTTAGATTTACATTATGTTTTTTTTAGGTGATTAGTATTTTGGGAATTATTACTTTTGGAGACTTTTCAGATAAGAATTTTGTTAATTTTAGGCATTTTCCCATATCTTTTAGCGATTTAGCATATGTTATTGGAAATTTCTAATTTTCAAAAAATTTCTAAATCTTTATAGTGGAAAAAGTCTATCTTAACACAATTCTATTTTGGGAAGTTTGCCCTGATTTCACCAATTTAAATTGGAAGGTTTCCAAAACTTGAGGGAAAATTTAGAAATAGTAGTTCCCTACTTTAGGAAACTACTAAGTTTGAATTAAAACCCAAATTTGGAAATTAATTAATCTGCCTAATTAACTGAATGTTGTGTGCAACCCCTTAAAGGCAGCCATCTTCCAAAAATAATTCCCAATCACGTGACCTATATTTTATTGTGCACTAACTTGTGCGCAGGGAAGGAGTGTGAGTAGGGAGTACTAGCTTGGAGTGGGCCCAAGCCCATTACCCCTCCCTACCTCACGGAGGCGACCCCGTGGCATAGCCCACGGGTAGATACGTATTCTATACCTCGCTTGAAAGCGATCCTGGGTGTTGATTGAGCATCTAGGTGGTGATTGTTTATTTGCTTTTGTATAATTTTTTCGAACTGCGTGGATGGCCGAAAAATACATTAATTAAAGAGCAAACCTAGCTCTACTTGAAACTGGTGGGATTTCATCACCCACCTCATCACTCCAGCTGTGTGAACCCAAAAGCAATTTAATAAAATGAACCAAGATTTAGAGCCAAATTTAGCTCGGTGTTCATAGGACCATCACAAAATCAGTGAATCCTTCATTTTTGAGTCAAATAAGACCACGAGCGCGGGTCCCTGTTTCCTAACATACCCACAGGTCCCTACTACTTTAGTATACTGAGCTCTTAAGTGGCCTCCTCAAAATCTTGTTGGTTAACTGTGCTTATTGACTTAGGAACACAATCTATCCCAAGTTATTCTTTTGGGAATACACTTGTCAAACTACTTGACTGATCCGGCTAGTCTGGGACGTACTGAAGCTTGCCATTGTGCGACACGTCTGTCTAGGCTACGGATTGTCTTGTAGTTAACTCGTGTTAGTACTGGAAGGTTAGCTTGTAAGTGAAACCTTTGTGAGAACCCTAGAGTGCAAGTCAGTCCGGCGGATTAAACAAGATAAAATCAGTGGTCCCGCCCACTGTCATAATCTACTTGCCCACACAGATAAAAAGATAAAGCCCAGGAAATTGTTGATTGTTTAGCTTTGGCTTAGGGTTATCTTTGTGTTCTGTGCGCATCTTATAGATTCACTCAGGTTAGTGTCTCCTTTGGTAATTTTTTGCCAGCTCTAGGGCGTATTTTTCAAGTATATGCCCTGTTGGGTCCGATCCAACAAGCTATTGATTCGATCTGAGAGCCATTCAATTCTCCTAGAATCATTTACAGAGTCTTCCCCTCCCTCCTCCCTTCAAATTCCCATGGCAGCAGAAAGGCCCCTCATTGAGACCTATGCACCCATTTCTGCTAACCCTCCTAATTGTATTGTACTTCCACCAACAGACGCGGCTCAATTCGAAATCAGACCGCATACAGTACAAATGCTACCTACCTTCCATGGTCTTGCTAGAGAAGCTCCATACACTCATTTACGGCAATTCCTAAATATCTGCACATTATTTAAAAATCAGTACCTCAATGAAGAAAATGTCAGATTAAGGGTCTTCCCATTCTCTCTGAAAGATAAAGCCTCTGCTTGGCTTTACTCTCTTCCTGCTGACTCGATTACAACTTGGGCCGGGTTAGTTGCTAAATTCATGTCCAAATTCTATCCGATGTCTAGGACAAATGAAATGAAACAATTCATTCAAGACTTCCGACAGAAGTCTGATGAAAAATTCTATGAAGCATGGGATAGATTTCAGGATTTTCAAACCAAATGTCCCCATCATAACTTTGACAAGGGTAGCCTTGTTAACTTTTTCTATAAAGGACTTACTGATGAGTCCCAGAACATGCTGGAATCTATGTGTCAAGGAAAATTCATGCACAAGACTCCTACAGAAGCCTACTTATTCCTCATGGATTTAGGAGAAAACTCCCAGCATTGGACGACTAATTCTGAATTTAGTCGAACTACTCTACCCTCCAGGACTTCCACGGGACATGAGGTTAAAAGTGATCCAGAATTGAAATCCCTGCTCCTGGAACTCACAAAATCTGTTTCAGCCTTAGCCGTATCGGTTCAGAAACCAATACCTTCCAATACTGTCATGCTTGTGGGTCAGGATAACCCAATCATGCATTGTGATTTCTGTCTGCAGAATACCCATTCCACTTCTACATGTCCTTTAAATGAAGGATGTGCCCCACAAATCCAAGAAGAGGTCTGTAACTTCAGTACCTTTAAACCTCCCACTCCAAATTCCTATAGCCAGACTTACCATCCGGATACTAGGAATCATCCAAATTTTTCTTGGAAGCAACAGTCTGCCCCACAGCAGTGACCGCAATAGGGCACTTATCCTCCAGGGTTTCATCAACCCAATAGGTCATATAATGGGCAGTACTCGCAACAGCAGTACCACCAGTATCAGCAACCTCAGCAGAATTCTTATTCTGGACAGCAGAGAGCCCCTCCACATCTGCCAAATCAGCAGTTAGTCCCAGTTGCTCCCCAGTCCTATCATTACTCTGCCCCTCTGAGCTCCAATAGAGAGTTGGTGCCACAACTTCCCTTAGCTACACCACAACATCATGCTCTTAAACGTGGTCTAGAAGACCTTCTCTCTCAGTTTATAACACGGCAAGAACAATCTTACCAGCGTCTAGAGCACCGGCTAGGTCAATTAGAAGCTGAGAGAGAGAAGGGCAAATTCCCTAGCCAACCTATTGCCAATCCAAAGGGAAATGCCAAGGAGGTAGTTTATGAAGTCGGTTCGCAATCCACGAACCACAACTTTCAGGCTGAGGTACAAGCTGTTACCACACTCCGCTCAGGCAGAAATGTTGACATGGGAGTACAACCATGTCCAGTGCCATCACAAGCACCAACTGCTCACTTAGAGGAACCCATCTCCAAAGCTGCTGCCTCTACCTCTGCACCCAAATCTGATGTTCCTGTGCAGAAACCTCAGGCTAAGGACAAGCCAATTTGTCAGTTGAAGCCACCTTTCCCAGAAAGGCTTGTTCAAAATAAAAGGGATCAACAATTCTCAGAGATCATGGAAGTCTTCAAAGACTTACAGATCAACATCCCGTTCCTTACTGCTATCAAGCAGATTCCAACTTATGCTAAGTTCCTCAAGGACTTATGCACTGTTAAGCGGCGTACTCATGTACCCAAGGATGCCTTTTTGGCCGAGAAGGCCACTGCGTTCATTCAACGCAATGGCATTATAAAATTCAAGGATCCTCGAAGCCCTACCATTCCGTGTGGAATAGGGAATGATTTCACCTGCACCGCCTTACTCGACTTAGGAGCCAGTGTGAATCTCCTACCTTACTCAGTCTATCAGCAGTTAGGCTTAAAGGACATGAAGCCTACTAGGGTCACATTAAAACTTGCGGACCAATCTATAAAGATCCCTAGAGGTATCATTGAGGATGTCCTAGTAAAAGTTGCAGACTTTTACTATCCGATCGATTTCATCATTCTCGACACAGAACCATGTCCGGATAATGGGATACCTGTCATTTTGGGCAGACCTTTCCTAGCTACTGCTGATGCACACATAGGGTGTAGGGATGGGAACATGTCGATCACTTTTGGCAACCTCAAAGCCGAGGTCAACATCTTTCGCTTAATGCACCAACCTACCGATGTCGACATGGTTGAGGAAATGTGTGTTGTTGAGAGTCTAACTCAGGACTCTCCCGAAGACATACTTCGTCAGTGTCTTGAACACTTTGGGGCTGATTTTCAATCTGAAATAGCCATTTCTGAAGTCAATGATCTCTTAGAGTCTACTCCTTTGATTTCTACTCCTGCTCCACTCAATGAGTTTGAGCCTTTGATTACCTTGGATAGAGAACCACTTTCCATCCTCTCTGTATCCACTGAGATCGAATCCACTGATGCCTCAGTGCCTAAGCTTGAACTGAAACCTCTTCCTTTAGAGCTCACATATGCTTACCTTGGACTAGAGGAAACTTATCCCGTCATCATCGCATCTGCTCTCTCTGAATTCCAACGAGAGAAACTTCTAAAATTGTTGAAAAAGCACAAGACCACCATTGGTTGGACGATCGATGACATTCGTGGGATAAACCCTTCTATTTTCCAACACCATATCTATCTAGAAGATGATTACAGGACTTCTAGGGAGCCTCAAAGGAGGCGAAATCCTATTCTAAAGGAAGTTGTCCGGGATGAAATCCTTAAACTGCTGGATGCAGGAATCATCTATCCCATCTCGGACAGCAAATGGGTCAGTCCTATTCATGTTGTGCCCAAGAAAGCAGGATTCACAGTGGTGGAAAATGAGAAGCAGGAAATGGTCACCCAACGACTAAAGAAAGGTTGGAGAGTTTGTATTGATTATAGAAAACTCAACACCAACACTAGGAAAGACCATTTTCCGCTGCCCTTTATTGATCAGATGTTGGAAAGATTGGCTGGTCACTCCTTCTACTGCTTCTTAGATGGATACTCAGGGTACAATCAAATACCCATCGCCCCTGAGGACCAAGAGAAAACCACTTTCACCTGTCCTTTCGGCACATTTTCCTATCGTCGCATGCCCTTTGGCCTCTGCAATGCACCTGCGACTTTTCAAAGATGCATGACTAGAATTTTTAGTGACATGGTAGAGAGATTTCTTGAAGTTTTCATGGACGACTTCTCTGTTTTTGGATCATCTTTTGATGAGTGTCTCCATCACCTCAGTCTGGTTTTAGAGCGGTGTTAGGACAAACGCCTTGTCCTAAATTGGGAGAAATGCCACTTCATGGTGAAGAAAGGCATAGTTTTGGGCCATGTGATATCCGATCAAGGGATCAAGGTTGATAAGGCAAAGATAGATGTTATCTCTACTCTACCAATCCCTAAGTCTGTTTGTGACATTCGATCTTTCCTCCGACATGCTGGTTTTTATCGGAGATTTATCAAGGATTTTTCTCAAATCACTCGTCCTTTGTGTAGTCTCTTGGCTAAGGATAGCCCTTTTGATTTCAACACCAAGTGTATGACTGCATTTGAGGGCCTCAAATCTGAGCTCACCTCTGCTCCTATCATTCGTCCTCCCGATTGGAACCTTCCGTTCGAAGTGATGTGTGATGCTTCCGATTATGCCTTAGGTGCAGTTCTAGGGCAGAGAGTCAACAAGCTGCCACATGTCATATACTATGCCAGCAAGACTTTAACTTCAGCACAACTGAATTATTCCAACATTGAGAAAGAGCTCTTGGCTGTAGTATTTGCCTTGGATAAATTCAGATCTTATTTACTTGACACAAAGGTCATAGTCTACTCAGATCATGCAGCACTGCGCTATCTTCTTTCCAAGAAGGATACCAAACCCAGGCTGATTCGTTGGATTCTTTTATTGCAAGAATTTGATCTAGAAATTTGGGACAAGAAAGGAACTGAGAATGTGGTCGCTGACCATTTATCTCGACTGACTGTAGAGTCCATCTCTGAACCTCTACCAATCCTTGAGACCTTTCCAGACGAACAACTGTTCGCGGTCTCGGTTTCTCCGTGGTATGCTGACATTGTCAACTATCTCGTGACTGAAGCCATTCCTTCCCACTGGTCTAAACAAGATAAACATCAATTCTTGGCTAGGGTGAAGAACTACTCATGGGACGACCCTTATCTCTATAAGTATTGTCCAGACCAGCTCCTTCGTCTGTGTGTCCCTGAGTCTGAGCAATTGAATATTCTCTCCTCTTGTCATGATCAGCCCTGTGGTGGTCATTTCAGCACTAAAAAGACTGCAGAGAAAGTTCTACAGTGTGGATTCTACTGGCCATCTCTCTTTCGAGATGCACATGTCTACTCCAAGGCCTGCCCAAATTATCAACATCTAGGCAGAATTTCTCAGAGAAACATGATGCCCCTCACACCTATTCAGGTTGATGAGATTTTTGATATTTGGGGCATCGACTTCATGGGACCATTTCCGATCTCACATGGTTTCCAGTATATTCTCCTTGCGGTCGATTATGTCTCTAAATGGATAGAGGCAATTCCCACAAAAACCAATGACCATAGAGTTGTGGTTAGATTTCTTAAAGAGAACATCTTCGCTCGATTCGGAGCCCCCAAAGCTATCATCAGTGATAGGGGAAAACATTTCTGCAATAGGGTCTTTGAGCATCTTCTAAAAAAGTTTGGGGTCACCCACAAGGTCGCCCTTGCTTATCATCCTCAGACTAGTGGTCAGGTAGAAGTCTCCAACCGTCAGATAAAGCAAATCTTAGAGAAAACAGTCAATACTACTCGTAAAGACTGGTCCACTCATCTTACTAACTCTCTTTGGGCCTACCGTACTGCTTCCAAGACCCCTCTCAATATGTCTCCGTATCGATTGGTTTTTGGGAAACCATGCCACCTCCCTGTCGAGTTAGAGCATCGTGCCCTCTGGGCCATTAAAAAGCTCAATTTTGACTTAGACTCTGCAGGCGAGGAGAGGAAACTGC
The DNA here is from genome assembly GCA_015143295.1 of Tetracentron sinense. Classification (NCBI taxonomy): domain Eukaryota; kingdom Viridiplantae; phylum Streptophyta; class Magnoliopsida; order Trochodendrales; family Trochodendraceae; genus Tetracentron; species Tetracentron sinense. The sequence goes on from CM026563.1 coordinate 35,959,472, forward strand.
AACTCAATGAGTTGGATGAATTACGAAATGATGCTTATAGTTTGTCGAAGCAATACAAAGAACAAATGAAAAGGATTCACGACAAGAGCATTCTTAAAAAAGAGTTCCACCCTGGACAGAAAGTACTTATGTACAATTCTAGACTCCATATCTTTCCTGGGAAATTAAAATCTAGATGGTCCGGTCCATTCATTGTCACTGAGGTTAAGCCCTATGGGGCTGTCACTGTCAAGGATCCAACGGATAATTCCACTTTCCAAGTTAATGGTCAGCGTTTGAAAAATTTCAATGAACTTGATGTTTCATCCATCCAAGCTGATGAGATTGATCTAATCGATCCTGTCTATGAAGACTGATGACTCACTCAATCCCCATGTTTCCAACTTGTTTGGGGGTGCTTTTATGTACCCCCTTTGTGTCTGGCTAAAGACGTTAAACTTAGCGCTGTCGGAAAGGCAATTTCGAGATTCATGAGTCGCATGATTATTTTGGCACTATTTTTCAGGTTGTACGGATCTCATTACTTTTGCAGATACCTACCAGTGTACATTTTTGTCAAGCTGGTAATACCCTTCCTCAACTTTTGCATCTTATAGTCCACAGTCATATCTTTTTGTCTTGGTCATGAGCACCGAGGACGGTGCTATCTTTTGTTTGGGGGTGGTATTTTCCGGAACTCATGTTTTCCTTTAAAAAAAAAAAAAAAAAGTTGTTGTCTTTTGCTAAATCTTTGGAGCTTTAGAGACTGTGAAAGCTTCCGGCCTGTCTCGTAGGCCGCCTAGGAGGTAGAACTCTGGGTTTTGCGGGTAGGATATATAGACTTATTTTCTTTTTATAAAAAAAAAAAAAAAGTTTTTCTAGTACTTTCAAAAATGTTTTCAAGTAACTTTACAATGATGAGACCAAAACTAACTGTTAGTCTACTTATTGAAAGGGATGTCATCTTTTGAAATATAAGTTAGCACTTAGTTCAGTACTACTTTGGATTGAGATGCTTAGAAAATTCAGATTTGGCACAAATTGCACAAAATAAACATCAGAGTCATCCTAAGTTTAGATTCTCTAGAGATCCTAGAAGAATATTTGTGGAGACCTAACCCAGTGATATTTGAGCATTCCATCATTTCAGAGGGTTATACAAAGATTCCGAGTCACAAGTTGACTCACAATTTCTTCCAGCCCACACATATTCCTTTGAGAGATCTCATTAATTTTTGATTTGATCATTAAACTTGGAACGACATCAAAATTAGGTCATTACAAAAGAACTTTCTCTATATCCATTCAAAACATTAGACATGATAATGCAACCCTAGAAAATGATATAGGCCATGTTTGTAACCTATCAGACTTTTTGGCTTACCTAACTTTTATATCTATAGAAAACCCTTTTGAGCCTTTAATGAAAACCTTTTTTTGTCAACCCATTAACAGAAAACCCAATCCAGATAAAAAATATGACTAGCAACCCTATTTCTGAGAAGGATAAAAGAGTATGGGTACACCATGAAAGATAGAAATCAAGAAAAGAAAGAAAAACCAAGTGGGTTCGAACTGAAAAGAAAATATGGAAAGCTGAAATACAATATTGAGCAATCTCAACAAGATCGAAAAAAAAAAATGAAAGAAGGAAAAGAAAAAGGAACTGGTGTTACGCCCTCAAGAGAAATTGTAAAGAATATTGAGATATCCTCTCAGAACTTTGAATCCTGTGTCCCTTTCTTTTCCTAAACCGATCTCAAGCCTCAATACAACCTATTAAAGTCCTACTTGATTCTAGGTTAGCACATTCATAAAATGTGGAGAATGGAGAAAGAGAAACAATAGAGTTTGATCTAACGTTCCGAGTGACATGATATTCCTATCATGAGATCTTATTTTCAATGTCCTCATTTCTAGACAATATGTGAGATATTTGCCTGTTTTCATCAACATATCTCCTCACATATAACTTGAGAGAAAAAAAATAAAACCATTTTCGAGTGATTCACTTCTGAGTGGTATACAAGTGAGAATTGAGGTCAAGACATACAATCTTAGAGGTGATCTGAAAATCTTTGCTACCGGATAATGATGATGTTGAATACACACACACGCTGAATCTGAATTTTCTTGTGCTAAGTGTCCATCTATATTATTGTTGAAAATTACTGACTAAGTTCTAATTTGTAAATATTTTGTTACATCCTTGAAATAATTTGACAAACGAAGTTTTCTCTGAGTAATGAAAAATAGTGTGTAGCACGTTCCAAACCCTTTCAAGCTTCAATTTTTCGCACCAATTGCCAAGGACTGGCAATATGCTGGTTGGGGGTTGTGATATTCGCTTAAAAGTGTTTGTTTTTCACGATTATCCTTTGAGCATTATCGCACTCTCCTACTTAAAACTTTTATTTTTAAAACTTTTCTACGTAAGAGTTTGCTCCATTGCATAGAACACACTTCTCTGATCAAAATGGTATATTTGCATAGTTTAAACACATTTTTGAGAGTCTAGATACTGAACCATTTCGATGAAATCTCATTATGTGTTTTAACTATCTCAGGAACTCTAACTGGACAATTCTCAAGGACCGGAGACCGTAGTTAAGCATCAAAGCCCATTACCGAAGACTAAAGAGCCAACAGGCTATACTAAGTAGATGAAGGCCAAGTGTGGGCTAAGCCAAGAGATCACAATTACAGAATGAAGCCTATGGAGCTGAAGATTCGATTTCCAAGAAAGAGGACTTGAGTAATAAAGATCACTATACAAGACAAAGGAGAAAAGCTTGCTTAGTTGGTGAAATCTATGGGAGACTGTGTTAGAGACCAGGGTTCAAAACCCTTTGCCATCATTTTTTTTTTATTTTTTTATTTTCTCTAAAACCTAATCTGTCTCTCCTAATCCTAGCCGTCCACCTATCTTAAACCCTAATCCTCTCCTAACCCTAGCCACCTTTTCTTGTCAAAATCCTAATTAAATCCTAGCCACCCAGTTTATCCTAACCCTAATCGCCACCCTCCATTTGCAAAACCCTAATCTACTCTTAGCCATGATCGTCCATATCATCCCTACACCTCACTTTCCTATTTCCTACTTTCCCCACTTTCCTTGTATCCAACCTTCTATTCTAGCCATTAGAAATCCTTGCTAATTTCCAAAACCTTCCCTTGTCTAATTCAAAAACTTCCCATTTTCATAAATATTTTCCTAGTTACTAATTCCAATACCATCCATCCCTAGGGCTTTAAGTCAAAACCGTCCACTCCTAGTTACCCCCTAATCAAAACCCTAATCTAGTAAACCTTTGTTATCTCATTCCCAAATCCTAGCCATCCAATTCCCTTCACATAAATCCTAGCCACCCATTTCACTAACCCTAAAACCCTAATATCTAAGAGATTAGTGGCCACACTTTCCTACTTTCCCACTTTCCATTCTTCTTGATTAATTCAAAAACTTTCTATTTTTCTAAATTCCAAAACTTTAGTAGCCACCCCTCTCCCTATATATACATATCCCACGGTTCCACAAAAAAAAAAAAAAACTCATCCAAGCTATCTTCAATTAACCCCCTTTCTCTTCACTTCATTGTCTTGGTGTTGGTCGTACACTTCCATTCTCTCCTCATCTAGTCTATCTTCCAAGACCCCACTACCTCTCACACCTCTCTCATCTTTCTCTCATCTCTCAAGTCCCCTCTCATCTCACGGCTTCTCAACCTCATCAAGGCGGACACATCTCCGGCAATCACCTACACCGGTGGGAGCAATACATTGTCACATTGGGCATTTTTTTAAAGGTTATTCTTGCATTAATTTTAATTAAAGGTTTGTTTGTGGTTTAATTAATAAATTTTTTTAATGTTGGTTAGTTTGTGCTTACATATCATGCCTTTTAATTTATGTTATTTATTTCATTAGTAGATCTTGATAATCTCTTAAAAAAAAAAAATTGTTTTAAAAATCAATCCACCCTTCTCATCTCTCCACCATTTTAATCTTTTCTTTATTTTATTTTCTTTATTGCACTAACCTAACTAACCCCGAGTGAGGATTCGACATCCGACACAAGCCCTATACATTTCTCATATGTTTGCAGGTCTCGGATTAATTTAAGTGTTGAAATAGGGTGATTCGTTCAACGACCGAAAAACCTTGTTTCAAGTATAAAGCGTGATGTGGCAGATTTTGTGTTCCGATGTTTACGCGTCAGCAGGTGAAGGTCGAGCATCGGAGGCCAGCTGTACCATTGTAGTCATTGCTCATTACAGAGTCGAAGTGGGAGGGAATATCGATGGACTTTATGGTCGGGCTACCAAAGTTGAGGAAGGGGTATGATGAGGTGTAGGTTATAGTAGACCATTTGACCAAATCTGCCCATTTTCTTCCGGTTCGTACTACTTCTTCTATGAATGTGTTAAGTAAGTTGTATGTGAAGGAAATAGTCAAATTTCACGGGAGTCTGACATTGATAGTTTCAGATTGAGATTCGCATTTCACTCCTGGATTTTGGAAGAGTTTTCAGAAGGCTTTGGGGACATCATTAGATTTTAGTACAACATTTCATCCCCAAAGTGATGGTCAGATGGAGCGTGTAAATCAAGTGATGGAAGATATGCTCCGGGCATGTATTCTAGATTTTAAGGGTGGTTGGGAGGATCACCTATCCTTAGTGAAATTTGCATATAATAACAGCTATCACGCCAGTATTGGTATGGCACCCTTTGAGGCACTGTATGGAAGACCGTATCGATTGCCGATTTGTTGAGCGGAGGTGAGTGATAGTAGTTTGCTTGGACCCGAATTAGTTCGTGATACTACGAAGAGGGTGGCTGTGATTAGGGAGCGGTTAAAGATTGCTCAAAGTCAACTGTGAGCACGGGATTCTATTCCGCCTCAGAGGAGGTGGTATGTATATTGAGAGTCGCCACCTATTAATTCAGAAGGGATAAGTCCTTGGATTGTAGATAAGGTCTTGGTCTACGTGAGAGTTCTAGGTTGGAGGTTTGGTTAAGTCCCGAGGAAGGTGTTAGGCACCCATACTGTGGGTAGTGAAATCTCACTGTCTATTGCCTAGGTGTATATGCAATGACACACACTAGATCACCATCTCTCGGAGAGATGGTTTAAATTGGCGCATGCTTATAACATGCACAGGCCTTTGACTGTCAGCATTAAATACTGATGACTAGCTTTTATACCACCTAGCAAGGCAAAAGAGGGTTTTGATCGGTGAGGGTGAACCTCACAGATTCAACCCTAAATACTAGCCTCCGAGAGGCTGACACGTATCTCATCCGTGAGGATTAAAACCTCACGTATTCAACCCTAAGTACCAGCCTTTGAGAGGCTGACACGTGTATGATCTGTGAGGATTAAAACCTCATGGATGAATCTTTAGTGTAAGTCTCTGAGAGACTGACACGTATCACATCTTTGAGGATTAAAACCCCACAGATAACTTTTGAATGCCAACCTCCAAGAGGTTGACATGTGTCTAAACCATGAGGATAAATTCTCATGGATCAACCATCATCACATTTGGTTCTGGACCTAACCGAGACCTATGGTCTCACCCTGTGATTTATGGGCGAGACCTATGGTCTCACCATGTGATCCGTGGGTGAGAACTGTGGTCTCATCCTTTGGTCCGTGGGTGAGACCTAAGGTCTCACCCTCTAGTCCCTCTAGTCCATGGGTAAGACCTATGGTCTCACCCCTTGGGTCCGTGGATTGACCAAGGTCAGTCCCTTTTCAGAGATCTAGTCCATGGCCCAAATAGGCCTTGGACCTAGGTTAGTCTGTCCCCAGCTGACAGTCAGTATCTAACTATCATAGGGCAGAGATTCCTTGGTAAACAGGATTCTCTGTCAACTGTGGGAGATCCTAAGATAAGGATCCCCTCTTTTAAAATCTCATGGGATGCCACACGACACCCCATAATTATGATAGGATTAGGACTATGTCCTATATCCTAGGAAATGATGTGATTAAACATTCTCATTTTTAAAGGTACTAGGATTCCCCCCCCAAAAAGGGGAAACCTGGTACAAGAGTCTTCAAAAGAAGAGGATTCTATTGATCTTAAGGAGTCTCCCAGATAAGGGAGACCCGTGAGCTGGCACCCTCTAAGAGGAGTGCTTAAGTTGACTTCCCTAAAATAGAGGAGTCAAAAAGAGACAAAAAATGACTGTCTTAAACCTATAAAAGGAGGGTTTCTCACAAGAAACCCACACGAAGAAATATACAAAAAAGGATAGAAGAAAGAGAAAACTCTCTCTTCCCCTTTAAGCAACAGAAATTACAGCAGCAATGAAGAAGATCTCCCTTATAATAGAGAAAATCAGGTGAGCCTCATACAATGGTCACCACCATTCTCTTTTATTTTCTGCAAATATAAAGACCTCAATGAGGCACTTGTAATGCCTACATGAGATCTGGGCAACCCTATTGAATAAATAAAAATATGTTTATTCAAATATCTTTGTTCTTCTTTAATTCTTCTTCTTAATCTGAGGTTCTTCCCCCAAATAGGAAAGGTAATTTAATAGTCTAGGTTTACTCATATTGGAAGGATAGTCCCCCACAACAAACAATAAACCTCATACAAAAATGAAGGAAATTTGATAAGCAAAGATAAATTTTGCTCTTACAATTACCTACTTTCTAGGTTTAAGCCAAATTAAAGTCAAGTTATTATTTAAATGCCCAAGTGTTTAAAGTAGTACTAACCCAAAAAAGAGAAAGCTAACTAGGGTCGAACCCGGGTTGGGTTTCTTATGTACTCACATGGGGTGAGATTAGACTAAGCGTAGTTCTAGCGCATGGGCCCGTGCAAAGGCTAAGGGGTGTGTGTGTGTGCAGCGAAGTAGCTAAGGGTCTAATCCGTAGACTAGGGTTTAGTTGACTAGGTTGGTCAAATGCAAGGTTTAGGCTCGGTAGGCCTAGGGTTAGTCCGATAGATTAAAAGATTAGTCTGCTAGACTAGGGTTAGGCCCGGTAGGCCAAGGGGTAAGTTTGATAGACTAGAATGAGGCCTAGTAGGCCAATGTCAGATTTAACTAAGGTTAGGATTGCTAATCGGGGTTAGTGATCAAACTAACTATGGTTAAGATTGCTAACCATAATAGAAGGTAACAAGTTCGGGCCCGGTAGGCCAAAGGTACACCCAGTAGGCTAAGAGATTAGGCCCAGTAAGCCAAACGGGGGTTTAACCAGAGTTAGGGTTACTAACCGGAGTTAAATGGGAAGTCAACCATGATTAGGGCTGCTAACCTAAAAGGGTCCAAAGCATAGCATGTTGGTCTCTTTGCAATTTTAGAATGTCTTTAGCATTTTTTGGGATTTTTTCAAGGGTTAATAGTGCTTAACCATGGTTCAAAATTAGTCAGGGTTGAGTTAACCCTACCTGGTCTAGGCCCTGTGTAAAGCCCAATGTTCAGAAAACAGATAATGGCGGTAAAACGATTACCGCCATTACCAAACAGTTCTAAGGGAGGTTTACAGGACTGGGGGAGGTCGAGGGTGACACACCTGGGGTCATGGACCCTTCAAGGTTGAAGAGGGGACTCCCTTGAATGTCCTGGGCCCTTGGTAGGCCCTGAATCCGGTCTGAAGTAGGCCCCAAGGTGGTATGAACACACTGTGAATTGAATACTGAAATGGCGGTAGACTATCTACTGCCATTATGCACAATTTCTTGTTTGAGGCATTTTAACCATGGTTAAATAGCAAGGGTGACTCTGGAAGGACCAGGGTAGATAGATGAGAGTTAGGGGGGCCTAACCATGGCCCTGAAATGGACCAGGGCCCACTCAAAATGGGTGTAAAGCTACTGAAAGGGGGAGTACCTAGAATGGAGGTACTAAGTTTATCGCCATTGTGGTATTTTTCCAGAAAATGAGTATGCCCCCTCCTGGGCAGAACCAGGGCTATCCCAGGGGACGCCTTATAGCCCGAGGGTCCCCCAGAGAGTATGGGGAGATGCTAGGAAGGTTGAGAACCTCAGGGGGGCTGAGCTGAGGAGGCCAGAGAGTGCTAGCAAGTAATTCGAAATCCAGTAATGGCGGTAGAATATCTATCGCCATTCTAAGTTTTTTGCTAAACTGGGCCTAACCCTCTTCCAATTGGTCTGTTCAACTACAAAATTTACTATAATTAGAAATGGCGGTAATGTTATTACCACCATTCTTAAATTTTAAAAAATTCTTAAAGTGCTCCCCACACCAATGGGTCTGAAGGGTCTATGGGCCCATGCTCGAGACCACAGAGGGTTTTGGCTTTGATTTTGAGGTTCTTGGGACCTAGGATTAGACTAGGGTTCATCTAGGGTTAGGCCTAAGGTTTGGTTAGGGTTTACCTAGGGTTAAAGTTTGTACGTGAGGAATGAATCGCACACCATTGACTTCAGTACCTTGGAGTTCAGGGAGGATGCTTCTTATGTGGAAGAGCCAATTTGTGTCATGGACCAGATGATGAAGCAACTTTGGGTGAAATCCATTTCATTGGTGAAAGTTCAGTGGAACCATCACAACGAAGATTCTTTTTTTGCGAGATGTCAGGAATTACTTGTACCTTATTCCTAGTCATAGTATTATATTGTGAATAAGATTATTTGACTTTAACCTCCCCTCTTTTTTAAAATAAAATTGGAGTGGTGTGACTATGGTACTATTGCTGAATTGAAATGCCATATAATGCATCAATAGTTTTCTATTCTATTATCTATTCAAATTTTCCTTTATTGTATTGTATAATAGACATAAGTAGAAGGAGAATAAAAAGCAAGAGGCAGTTGCTTCTTAATCGTAAAATACTTGCACAAATAACTATATCAAATAGGAATTGTCTTTACATAATTTCCAATGAGATCATCAAATAATGAGATTGGAAGGAATCTACCGCAATGATTGAAACAGAATTGAATTCCCTGGAGAATGCACTCCGGGAAGGTAGAGTAGAAATTTATATGATAAACTAGTAAAAATGAACGGAGTTGGAGTTGGAAATGAGAGAGAAGTATCCGCATATCTTCTCTACCGAGGTATGTCAATTTCGATGACAAAATTCTCTTGAAGGATGGTAGAATGTACCGATTCTAAAATTTATAATTTCTATTTTAAGGGTATTTTCGTAATATTCATGTGTACTGTTTGATTGTAAGAAAATGATAACCTTAGGTGGAATAATCTAAAAGGAGCATAACATACTTTAGTTTAGCTTAAGTTGTAACCAAATACTCAAATGAGGGTATTTGGGTAAAAACATCTAAAAAAGTTTTGGTATAAAAAGCTAACAATGACCTAAACTCTCATTTGTGAGAAAACCAAAAATTAGAGAGAAGACCTAGAGAAGAAGAAGAAAGAGGTGAGAGATAGAGTTTGAATCTTGGAGGAGGCTTAAAGAGGGAGGTTCAAGACTCAAATTTGGGAGTTCTTGCTTTGGAGGCTCAAGACCTTGAAGCAAAACTCATTTAGGGATTTTTCAACTTCTAGAAACCCTAAAGCTCTAGGGTTAAGGTAAGTGAACACCTCTCTTATTCATAAATTTCATAATAAAATGGTATTGATTGTTGTGTTGATATGTTAAATGTTCATACATGATCTAGGTGTAGTATTTATGGTTGTAGTAGTCATAATAAATAGTCATGAATGTTCTAGGTTGAGATAGAATGTTTTGGGGAATTTAGGGATTCTTCCTTTCTTGAGAACCTAGATTTCTAGGATTGAATCATGAGTAAAATCCATAAATTCTTAAATTTACGTTCTAGAAGTGTTTTAAGGTTGATAATGGGTGTATGGATGCATGGGATTGAAGTATGGGGGAAGCGGATAGAAGTTAAAGGTTTTGGGAGCATGAAAATTGGGTTTTTATGCATAATCACGAGGGGCGATCGTGCATCTTTTTTTTATATTTTTGATCCAGAACCTATTATAGTAAATTGACCATAAATTTTAACTCGCTTATCAAATTACCAGAAGGAGTTGAATATGAGGCAGCGGCGATGGATGAAGTTCATGAAGGACTACGATTGTTCTATCCAGTACCATCCGGGTAAGGCCAATGTGGTAGCCGATGCTCTTAGTAGGAAACCTTATGGGGTTATGGCTCACTTGAGAGTACAAGAGTGGAAGTTGTTGAATGATATGTGTAACTTAGACACTACTCTCAGGCATGTCACCTACGGGCCGGTGATGTCCAACATTGTGGTTAGGCCACATATTTTGAACCGGGTCAAGGAGTTTCAAGATTTGGATGTCGAATTGCTTGGTTATCGAGACAAGTCGGTTAGTAATGGCAGTCAAGAGTTTGCTTTGAATGGTGATGGTGCTATCACGTTCAAAGGCAGGTTGTGCGTTCCAGCCAACACGGTGTTGAGGGGTGAGATTTTGGACGAGGCTCACCGATTCAAGTATACGGTACATCCGGGAGGTACCAAGATGTATCAGAATCTGAAGAAGCACTACTGGTGGTGAAACATGAAGAGGGAAGTCGCCGAGTATGTTGCTAGATGTTTGGTGTGCCAACAGGTGAAAGCCGAGCATCAGAGGCCGGCAGGTCTTTTACGGTCCCTCCCTATTCCGGAATGGAAATGGGAGAATATATCGATGGATTTCATCGTGGGTTTGCCGCGAACAGCGAAGGGCTCCGATGCTATTTGGGTGATTGTAGACAGATTAACTAAGTCTGCACATTTCCTTTTATATCGGACTACGTTCAATACAAATCAGTTAATAGCCCTATTTGTCAAGGAGGTGGTTCGTCTGCATGGTGTGCCAGTTTCTATCGTGTCTGATTGAGATCCTAGGTTTACTTCCAGGTTCTGGAAAACTTTTCAGGATGCTATGGGTTCTCGTTTAGAATTCAGCACCGCCTTTCATCCTCAAACTGATGGGCAGACTGAACGGGTGAATCAGGTTGTGGAAGATATGCTCTGAGCTTGTATGCTAGACTTCTAGGGTAGTTGGGAGGAACAATTGCCGTTGGTTGAGTTTGCCTACAACAATAGCTATCAGGCAAGCATCCAGATGACACCTTTCGAAGCTTTGTATGGTTGCAGTTGCAGATCTCCGCTATACTAGGATGAAGTTGGTGAGAGGAAAGTTCTTGGTCCTGAGTTGATCGAGTGGACCATAGAAAGGGTCAAAATTATCCGGGAGTGATTGAAAACTGCTCAAGATAGGCAGAAGAGCTATGCGGATACTCGCCGTAGAGATTTGGAATTCCGAGTTGGAGATTGGGTCTTTGTGAAGATTTCGCCAAGTCGGGAAATCATGCGATTCGGAAAGAAGGAAAAGCTCAGTCCTAGGTACATAGGACCATTTGAGATCATCACGAGGGTTGGTGAGGTTGCTTACAAGGTAGCACTACCGCCTCCTATGGCAGCGATCCATAATGTATTTCACATCTCTATGCTTAGTAAATACATTTGGATCCATCTCACGTCATTGCTCTTGATCCTGTGGAGATGAGCGAGGATCTCACGTTGGTTGAGCAACTAGTTCAGATTTTGGCTCGTCGTGATCAAGTATTGGGTACTAAGACTATCCCTTTAGTCCTTGTGAGATGGCAGCATCATTCTACGGAAGAGGCTACATGGGAACAAAAAGCTGATGTGAAGGAGAAGTACCCTTACTTGTTCGAGTAGTTTTCCTTGTTGGTTTTGTATTTTGGTTCTTGTATGTTTTGGTTGTCGTTCTAATTTTGAGGATGAAATTCTTGTAAGGGGGGAGGGATGTAGAGCCCCGAATCTTTATTGCACTAAGTGATGAATAGTGTGTGAATAGTGCTCAAGCATGGTTTTGTGCACTAATAGGCTTTATGTTAATATACAAGTTGGATTTATGGCATGCATGTTTCAATGGTCCTAGATATCACTAAGGAGCATGTATTAAGTATAAAAGAGTGTTAGGATGATATTGGAGGAGTTTCAAGCAATCGGAACAAGGTTTACAGCAAAACAGGGGATCACTGATCGCTCGGTGCTATCCTCCGATCGACCGGTCAACTACCGATCGATCGGTAGCTATCGACTGGTTAACTTTTTTGTATGGGAAAATTTTTCAGAGAGGGTGTTTTCAACCGATCGCTCAACTGAAACCACCGATCGACCGGTAAGCCACCGATCGCTCGGTCTGTACCACCGATCGATCGGTTATATGCAGGTTTTCTTCATTAAGGGTGTTTAAGACTTTAGCCACCACCTTTTGTCTATAAAAAGGCTGGGTTCGTGCCTTAGGGTTTCAGAAACCCTTAGTGCATATTTTTGAGAGATTTTGAGAGAAAGAAGAAGGAGAGGAGCTTGGTGATTTTTCAAGCTTGTGGAAGATCAAGTTCTTCAATTGTTTTGGGTGATTCTCAACCAAGAACTCACGGTTCTTGCTTGTTCCAGCTTGTGGGAATCAAAGACGTTCATTCTACCAAGGTAGATATACTCTACTACCAATCTTGCAATCCTACTAGTTAAATATGATTCTTCTTACTCTATGCTACATATACCTTGATTTGCTATGGTATGGAAGGATGTTATGCTATGTTTGATGTAAGTTATCATTATGGTGCGCTCTAAGTGTTTTGATGAAATACCTCTAAGGGATTTTATGCTTAAATATGATGATTTCTCTCATATGCTCATATGCTCGCATGTCTTGCATGAACCGATGTTTTTCATGGATTTCTCAACGTACGAAAATGTGTTTTTCACAAAAAGACTAATAAGGAACGATTCTAAGTAACTCTATGATTTCTCTAAGATCGTTTCACAAGCTCTACAGATCATACTATGCTCACAAGGAACTCTATGAGAAACTCTAAGATCGTCTCACAAGCTCTACGGATCATAAATGTAACGCTCTAAGATCTCTAAGGATATGCTCTATGTTGTGCTCTATGGTATCTCCATGTCTCTACGGATCATAATGACTCTAAGTAACTCCATGAACTCACAAGGCTATGATTATCGCATGACTCACTCGGTTACAGTTTTGGTTTTGGTTTCGAACCTCATCTCACATGTTATTTCAAGGTTTCCACGCTTTTATATGTTTTTACGGATTTCATTCTCCATGATTCGTATGCTCTATGCTTAATGCTTCATTGTTATTAGTTTGTATACGCTGAGTATTCCACGCTCAGCCGATATTTTTTTTCATCGGCAGGTGCTCGGGCTCCGTTCGACATATGTGGCACGGAACCATGGTTGGAGGAGGAGTACTTCAACCCGGAGCCTTCCATAGATCATTATCAAGATGATGGTCCTATAGATAGGTGTCGAGACTTCGAATTTTGTTGATCAGCAGACTCAGAACTTTAAGATGTTATCTTGTTATGTGAGTGTGGGGTTTGTCCACTCCACTTTTGGGTTTCTCACATGTATATACTTTTGTTGGTTCATACTTGAACTGAGTTATAGGAGTATCGCTTTGCTTCCCCTATGTTTAGTATCTTATTCTGCTGTGCATTCTTTATCGCTTTCGCTGGTTATATTCATGTTTCTGACAGGTCTTCACGTGTGCCTTACGTATTATACTGGAGGTATGATACGGCGGTCATGAGTCAATGTATCCCTAACTCCTAGGGGGTATTTTGGGTCGCGACATTACAGGTGCAGGTCCAAGCCAATTAGTGGACATTGTCCACGGACAGAAGTCCTTCATGGATAGGCACTCTGCCATCGGAGGATACTTCTCTTTATGAGAAGGAGAAAGATTGGCATTATACAGCCAATAAAAGAAGGGTATTGTCGGAGCCGGATTCATCATCCGATGATGATGCAAGGGGCATTAACAGCCGTGATCGATATCGTCCAACTGTTAATGCAAAAAGCATTTCGAGTCCAGAACAGGTAGACAAAGACTTGTTGTACAGACTGGGTCCGAACGCCTTTCGAGGCGCTAACTTTGTAACCTTCATATCAATGATGACATCAGTCCGTCATCAACACCAACGGCCTCCATCCAGGGATGTAAGCCCATTCTGGGGCAGAGCAAGTGCTGAACCAGAAAGAAGAGCAGCAGCACCATATGACCCTAGGATTAAGGTGATAAACAGAAGCACTTTTGTTTTTGAAATGCCCAGGAAGAAAACTCCTGAGGAAATTCTGTAACTCAGAAACAGGAAGTACCCTTCAGCTCTGCCAAAGAAGATGTATAATTATCAGTCAAGGCCAAGAAGGTCCAGGAACCATAAGTCAAAAAGGTCGACGGACGCCTCAGATAAAATCTATTTTGTCCACCAGAGACAAATGACTGATCCTTCTGCACCTGTTCACCTTACTCGGGGGAGATTAGATACCGGAGCATCATATGATGGTTACGAAAGAGTGTCCGTGAATGTGATCGGCACTAGGCTCAACCCAGCTCCGAAAGAGTATACGACCCTAGTGTTTCAAGGAACTGGGGCAGCGCCTGAGTAGAACTAATCAGCCAGGCAGGATTCTCAGAGTTCAGCTGCCGCTATTTTAGCCGTTTTGGATGAGACTGAGTCCTCACGAGCTGTCGGAATAGTTGCTCCGGGTCCAGCGGTTCCGAGAAGAAAAAGGAGCCACAAGGATCAGGTTAGAGGCAAGGACAAAGCCCAAGACCAAGCTCAATCAGCTCCAGAACTTGATGTTAGTGGATACCAAGAAGGGTCAGAATAAGAAACGACCCCGATAACTTCTCCGAGGGAATTGGAAGAAACTTCGCCAGTCAATGATTCTGACGAGCCAACTCCTCAACCAATTAGGCCAGAAGAAGTGCAAGAAATACCTCGACAAGTTTCAGTGCACCAAATCCTTTGTATGGGATGTCCAGTGCCTATTTTATAGAAGAAGAGTTCCCAAACCTTTTCCGACTACCGGAACCAACTTCAGAACGACCAGTAGCGGTCATGATGACGAACCTGGATGAGAATACTAGTCAAGGGAATAACCCTTCAACTTCGGCACCTCCGCCATCAAATGATCAAACATTAGCCTTACAAGCTCAACTCCAATACAAGGATGATCAGATCACAGCCATGATGTCTCAAATGCAAGAGTTGGCTACTCAATTGTCAGCTCTCAAATCTGCATCGGCACCTGGGCCTCACTTTTCTTACCAAGGAGTAGCAAAAATCAAGGCACAGCCCCTACACCTCCAAATCATCCAAGGGCACCCGAAACAGGCCCCGTCTGAATCAGACCGCTCTCATAGGAGAGGTGTCACCGTCTCTTTTAGCTGCAATTGAAGAGACTGTTCGCAATCAAATGTGGCAAGTAAAAGAAAGAGAAGATGATGTATGGATGATTGTGAAGCCTTATCCAGCTATCATGGATGTGGTTCCATTCCCACCAGGCTTTGTCTAACCGACATTGAAAATGTTCGACGGCACTGGAGATCCGAGGCAACATCTGTCTCATTTCCTCTCGAGATGCAGATTGGCATCTAAGAACGGGGCTCTTTGCTTCCAACTCTTCGTATAATCCCTAGAGGGTGCTGCTTTCACATGGTATGCCAACCTCTCCGAGGTTTCGTTCCCTGACTGGAACACCATGGTGACCAAGTTTAGTAAACAATTCTACAACACCCAAAGAAGAGTAGGTGTTCCGGAATTGATTGAGACCTGGCAAAGGGACAATGAAACAGTAACAGAGTTCATTGCCAGGTGGAGAGCTTTGACCTTCTCTTGCCCCTAGAAATTCACTTAGTTGGAACTCATTAGGATGTGGCTGAACAACTTTAAGCACAACCTTTCAACTGCCCTAATGGCCCAAACCTTTACGGGTTTTGAATATCTGTGCACAAAAGCGCATGACATAGAAATCCATATAGGAAAAAGAAGGTGATGTAGGGGTATTAATCTCCTTGAATCCTCAATAGCTGCGGTAGTTGAAGCCAAAAAGACTACACCACCAGTATCGAATACTGGTAGATCAGCTAGCTGAATAAATAACGGCAAATGACTAATTAAAGTTGGTACCAAACAAACTCAAGGTGGATCTAGGAAGCTACAATGGCAAGGTAAAAAGGAGCCGCCAAAGAAGATCACCATGGAAGAGAGAATGAATAAAACATATTCATTCTCGGAAGACATTGTTGAGGACTTATTTGAAGATCTCCTTGCCAATGAACTCATCACCCTCCCAGAAAGCCAGAGACCTCAAGAGATTGGGATGAAAAATGATCCCAAATACTGTCCTTATTATCGTATGATCAGTCACAAGATAGGTGACTGCTTTGTACTCAAGGACATTATTTAGCGGCTTTTAGACAATAAAGAGATTGTCATTAATGATCTCCAGCAGGCAGCTACATCCAATACGGTAGTGGCTTCTGAGTCAGTTGATGAAAAAAAAGCATCTTCAAGGGGCAAACTTCCTGACGACAAACCATTAGACGAAGAAGAATAGACCCTCTTTAAAAGTAAAGGGACCAAGAAGAAAAAACAGTTGGCTCAAAATGCCGATGCTAAAAAGCTGGCCCAGGTTACAAGACAAGCTCAAGCCCTAAGAAAAGAAGGGAAGCGCATAGCCAAGGCTGAAAAGAAGAAAAAGAAAGAAAAAGCCAAGAAAGGCAAGAAAAACAGCTCTACCCAAAATGCTCCTGTGGAACAAAAGTCATTAGTGGCAATTACCTTAATGGATTTTATCCGCCAGGCTTCTGCTCCAACTGCGACTATAATAGCCTTTAGTCAACAAATTCAGGAGACGAATCCAATATTTTCTCCTGCTATGTTATCAATGCAGTCCCAAGTGAAGGCTAGTCATGATTAAATGAACCAAGACAAATGGTAGCCTGCAGTCCAGAAAGACACCGGGCATTTCAGAATTGGCTAGACCAAACTGAAGACATTGAGCTCCTAGAAAAGAGACCAACCACACCAGGACGGACCCCTACAGGGCTTTCTGAAGGATTTTCATCCGGAGGAGAGAGAGAGACAGAAGATGAACAAATACAGTCTGATTCTCCTCAAGAAAGGCTAGGTACGCCTAAAATTCTAAACTCAAACCATCGTCAGATGCGACGACTGGTGCAGATCTCAACTCAGCTTGAGAATCAAGATCTATCTGCTGCAGTCAGTCTGGACAGTGACCCTTCAACAGAAAAAACAGTCCTAGACTCAAGGTCAACTGACAACTCACACATATTTGAACAAATCTCAGCTCAATCTGGAAGTCCAACAGGGCAATCTGAAAGAAGAACTCAGTCATCTCTCCAAAATAAGAAAAGAAAGCTGGACTTCAGTTCTGCGAACATGGTCCAACTCTTGGAAGGAGAGTCGTTTAGACCAATAGACTAGAAAATTACCAAAGTTTATCAACTTAACCTCCGGTCGGGAAGAAAATTACCACCGAGGTTTGTTCCGGTCCAACATGAAAATCAAACCAGAGCTCAACCGGCCCAAGCCCAAACAGCTACCGGCAATGAAATGGTAAAGTATGATATCCTGGCCCATCTGAAGAAAATTCCTTCCTTGATGAGGGTCTATGATGCTCTCAAGATGTCTCCAGAATTGAGAAAGTCTCTTATATATGCTCTCTCCAATCTAGAGGACTTTTCTGAAGAAGTCAGGAGTCAGCCACCACCGCCTCCTCAAAAAGGAGCTTCATGCCTCTTCACGATCACTTTTAATGATGAAGATATGCGAGCTGAGACTCTCCAGCATAACCGACCACTGTTCATCTCAAGCTTGGTTAATGAAACTAATATCTCCAGAGTAATGATAGATGGGGGTTCAGCTGTCAACATCCTTCCAAGAAGAATGTTGTCCAAGCTTGACATGCAAATAGGTCGGCTTTATGAAAGCAGTCTGATCATCCAAGGCTTTAATCAAAATGAGCAGAAGCCCATGGGCATGGTCAACCTCAAAAACCAAATTCGGTGATATTGCTGAAACTACAACGTTTCTAGTAATCGATGTTGATAAATCAAACAACGTCTTGTTGGGGCAAAAATGGATGCCCAACCATCTAGTTGTGCCATCTACTTATCATTAGTGCCTTAAATACCCTCAAGAAAGTATGCAAGCAAGGATCGATGCCGATGATAATCCATTCAATGATGCAGAGGCATATTACGCAGATACTCGTTTCTATGTCAAGAGTGCCCAAAGAAATCTTTAGCAAAAGCCCAAAGGAGAAATCTTAAGAGTGTGGCCTGAAAAGCAATCACGGACCTGTTCAAATAGAAGTTCTGAAAATGGTATTCAAATACACTCCAAAATCTCAAAGAAAAGAAGGAGAACCGACCCTATCTTTAGTCGAATCTTCCTAGAATCTGGAGAAGGGCATGTCAGTCAACCTCTCTCAGACTTGTGAGGTTAAAGAAATCGACCCCCTTGAAGCTCTGAAAGGTGATCATATAGTCCCCTTGAGGAGGATAGACTGTACAATGGTCGAAACTACCTCCAGTTTCACTGTCCCGGTCATGAAAATAGGACAGAAATCAATGTTCTTGATTCTCTAGGTACATATGACAGGATGAACTCCTCATGGACTAATGGAAAGAGCAAGACCCTTAATCTTTATAGAAAAAAGATAAGCTTTGGTGAGAAAATCACCGGGTTCCTCAAGAAACAAGGCCAGGGTTTGATCCCGAAAAAGAAGAGTAAGTCGAAGGACTTATCCTTCTTGCTTATGAAGCCATGCTCAGAAAGGAGCAGCATGAAGTCCTGGATACCGGTGACTATATAGATACAAATACGCCAGGAATTGGGTATAATCCCCTAGTTTTCATATTTGGGAAAAGTCACAACCAGACTGCGAATATGGTCACAGTCCGGGAGGAACCTGCATCCGAAGAAGTCTCTATGGAATAGCTTCCAGAAGAAAAGGAGTCTCTACAGGCATCCCCATGGGTTGAGGCAGCGCATCAAGATATGATTGATAGCCTGGCTAAAGTCAGTCTCAATGCATGGAAAAATTGACCAACAACGGAATCATTCCCGATATCATCATCCCGTCCTGAAAAATAGGAGAAAAGCCCATCGTTTTTCACTCTGCAGGACGAGCAGGCAAAGCCACTCCCCGGAACAACAGAAGAGATGGAAGGATGAATCCATATCAAAGGAAGCCCGTGTTTAATCCAGCGATCAAGAAAATGCTTGAGAAGTAGGGATTTAATGTTGAAGCAAAAAAGCAGTCTGAACATGAAATTATGTCAGCATTCAAGACCTCGGCTACCTATAAACAGGATAGCTCTAACTTGGAAAAATCCGAGTTAAGAAGTTCTGATTCTCCATTAAATGAAGACTTGGTCTGGACTATAAATACTATTACAGTAGATGAAGACTCCTCTTCGGGAGAAGAAATGATCATGGAAGAACCACTGGAAGAAACAGAAGTCCGTTCGGCTCCTCCAGAGTTTGAAGCAGGAGGTCAAGCGACTGTTGATGACCTTGAAGTTAACCTCGGCTTAGAACAAGATCCGAGGCCAACCTTCATCAGTGCCTCTCTCTCTCAAATAGAAAAAGAGGAGTATCTTTGTCTCCTAGAAGAGTACAAGGATGTTTTCGCCTGGAACTACACAGAAATGCTTGGCTTGGATCTAAAAATTGCAATTCATCATCTCACAATTCAAGAAGATGTCAGGCCAATCAAGTAGGCAAAAAGGCGAGCACGTCCAGAGCTGGTCTCTCAAATCAAAGCTGAGGTAGATAAACTCCTCCAAGTTGGGTTTATAAGAGAGGTTCAATACCCTACTTGGCTTGCTAACATGGTTCCCGTGAAAAAGAAGAACGGACAGATCCGGGTTTGTATAAATTTCTGGGATTTGAATGAAGGTTGCCCTAAGGATGAATTCCCTTTGCCCATCACCGAAATGATGGTCGATGCCACAACAGATTTCGAAGCTTAATCCTTTATGAATGGGTATTCTGGCTATAATTAAATCAAGATGGCCCTGGAAGATAAAGAGCTTACAGATTTCCATACTCCTAAGGGAGTGTTCTATTACAAAGTCATGTCATTCGGCCTCAAAAATACTGGAGCAACTTATCAAAGGGCCATGACTGTCATATTTGGAGATATTCTCCATGACAAGGTCGAATGTTATATCGACTACCTAGTTGTCAAAACAAGGCAGCAAAGCGATCATCTGGATGATCTTTGAGATATCTTCGACAGACTACGACAACATCAGCTCAAGATGAACCCGCTCAAATGCGCGTTTGGATTTGCATCTGGAAAGTTTCTGGGTTTTGTGGTACGCTATAGAGGAATTGAGATTGACCCTACCAAAATAAGGGCCATTCGCGAGATGCCTCCTCAAAGAAATCTGCATGAGTTGAAAGGACTTCAGGGTCGACTCGCTTATATCCGGAGATTCATTTCCAATTTGGCTGGAAGATGCCAACCGTTTTCCCAGCTAATGAAGAAAGGGATACAGTTTCAATGGGATGACGCCTGTCAAAATGCTCTAGAGAGCATCAAGGCTTATCTCACAAACCCATAGGTCCTTATAGGCCCCATCAGAGGAAAGGCACTTATCCTCTATATCATAGCACTCGAGGGATCTCTCGGAGCTCTCCTTACTCAGCATAATGATCAAGGAAAAGAAAATGCCCTGTAATACCTATGCAGGACTTTGGTGGGAGCCAAATGCAGGTATAGCCCGATAGAAAAAGTATGCCTGACCCTCATCTTTGCTTTGAAGAAATTAAGACATTATATGCTTGAACATTCGATGAAACTGATATCTAGAGCCGATCCTCTTAAATACATAATGTCCCGCCCCACTCTCTCTAACAGAATGACAAAATGGGTGGTACTTTTGTCCGAATTTGAAATCGAATTTATGCCCCAAAAGGCATTAAAAGGACAAGCCCTTGCTGATTTCCTTACAGCACACCCAGTTCCTGCAGACTCGCCTTTGGTCACCGACCTCCCCGATGAAGAAGTCATGCAAGTTCAAGTCAAACCAGGTTGGAAGATGTATTTTGATGGAGCTTCAAGAAGCCCAGATGGTATCAAACGCATCGACCCAAAGAAAAACAAATCAGGAATCGGTGTTGTTTTTGTCACACTAGACAATGCAATACTACCTTACTCTTTCAGCCTAATAGAAGGATGTTCAAACATTGAAGCTAAGTATGAAGCCCTGATAGCAAGTCTTGAATTAGCTCTTGAGATCCCGGTGGATGAACTAACTATTTATGGGGATTCAGAACTCGTCATCAAACAGGTATGAGGTGAATATACAGTGCGAAGGGTTAGTCTCCTTCCCTATCAAAAGAGAGTGGACCAACTACTTGCTCAAATTTCAAGAAGCAGCCTCTTCCATGTCCGTAGAGGACTCAACAATCAAGCTGATGCTTTAGCTAGCCTTTCAGCATCTCTAACCCCGCCAGCAGACAAGATGTTGACTATCACAGTGGGGGAAAGAAGAACTCTTAAACCCCTTCCAGAGATAGACTTCCTGGAGACAGCTTGTTCTGTGACAACCAAAGAAATAGATGAGAATTGACGACAACCCTTCATCGATTATCTCCAACATGGTCGATTGCCTGAATACCATGCCAAGCGCGCTGAAATCTGCCGACGGGTCACAAAATTTGTGATGTTAGAAGATACCTTATATAGAAGGTCCCTAGATGGCATCTTGATGAGATGTATATCTGGAAGTGAAATAGATCGAGTTATGGAAGAAACTCATGCTGGAGTCTGCGGTGCTCACCAAGCTAGGCCCAAGCTACAAATGCAGCTGAAAAGATTAGGCTACTACTGACCTACGATGATCGCTGATTATCTCAATTATACAAGAAAATACAAAGTTTATCAGCTCCATGCTAATTTTATACATCAAGCTCTCGAACCTCTCCACATGACGTGTCCATGGCCCTTTGCGGCATGGGGAATGAACATCATAGGACCATTTACCCCACCATCATCTGCTGGGCATCAATACATCCTGGCTGTGAAAGACTACTTCTCAAAATGGGCCAAATCCATCGCTCTCAAAGAAGTCAAACACCACTTAGTGGCAGACTTCATCCGGATGAACATCATATATCGGTTCAGAATTCCAGAAAGCATCATCTCGGATAACGGGCAACCTTTCCGAAGTGCCCCTATACACAAGTTGTATGCCAAATTTGGCATCCGAGAAGACCATTCTACCTGGTACTATGCAGTCGCAAATGGTCTTACCAAAGCCTTCAACAAGACTTTGTGCAAAATTCTCAAGAAAATTATGGATAAAAGTAAACGGGATTGGCATGAACGCTTACCCAAAGCCCTTTAGGCATATAGAACTACTCATCGAACTCCGACACAGGCTACGCCGTATTCCCTGGTCTTCAGCGGTGAAGCAGTTCTCGCCCTTGAAATTCAAATTCCCTCTTTAAGGGTGGCAATTCAACAGTCTCTTACAAAAAAAGATTCAGCTAAAGTTCGTCTTGCAGAGCTTGAAACTCTTGACGAACGTCGTCTCCAAGCCCAACAGAGTTTAGAGATATACCAGTAAAGGATAACTAGTGCCTTCAATAAAAGGGTAAGACTAAGGTCTTTCAAAAAGGGAGATTTGGTCTTGATAGTCAGAACTCCGATCATCGTCACTCGTCGAACCAAGGGAAAGTTCGAACCGAAATGGGAAGGGCCATATGTCATCGAGAGGGTATACTTTAATGGATCGTACCTGCTAACCTCAATGGATGGAGAGCGAATTATTTCTCCAACCAATGCAAGATTCCTCAAGCGATATTATTCCTAGAAATCAAAATTCTTGCTAGACCAAAACTTTAAAAGACGGTCTAGGCAAAATTTAGAGCAACAATGACTCACTAAGTTGAAAATCCAAAAGGACGGCTTAGAAAATTTTTGAGTCAAAATAAAATGCCCACTAGACCAAAACTCCAAGAGATGGTCTAGGAAAAAACTAGGGCAACAAATAGCTCGCTAGACAAAAACTCCAAGAGAAGGCCTAGGCAAAAATTAGAGCGATTTGACAGGCTCCTGAATATGAGCTAAAAAGATTCACAAAGGCTCCTGAATACGAGCTAAAAAGGTTCACGAAGGCTCCTGAATACGAGCTAAAAAGGTTCACGGTGCTTCCAAAGTCTCAAGAATACCAGACCGAAGTCATACCCTCCTAGGCATGAAAGTAAACTGCCTATTCGCTATTAAATTGTAAATCAAAGCTTCAAAAGCCCCCCAAATATAAAGCCGAAGTCAAACCCTCCTTGGCACGAACATAAACAGTGTATTCGCTACTAAATTATGAATCGAAGCTTCAAAAGCCCCCAGAATACCAGACTGAAGTCCAAACCCTCCTAGACATGAACGGAAACTGCCTATTCGCTATCAAAATACGAATCCTATTTGAAACTACATTTGGCTTGATCCTATCATGCGTACGTAGGCAGCCTAGAAATGGGTTCAACCTATTCTTTTAAAAGAACATCAATTCCTCAAGACACAAAGGGGAAATCATCAAAAAAAAAAAGGAGTACTGTGTGCCAAAAATTCGTCTTCTCAAATTTCCCCCATTATTGTATGGAGTTTATTGTTTATTGTGAGGACTATCTTTCCAATCTGAGTGAACTCAGACTGTTAAATTACCTTCTCTGTATCGGAGAAGAACTTCAGATTAAGATGAAGAATTAAAAGAAGAATATGATTTGAATAAAGTATATGTATTTATTCAATGGGGTTGCCCAATTCCCATGTAGGCGTTATAAGTGTCTCATTGAGGTCTTTTCAAATAAAAAAAAAGAATGGTGGCCATATGAGGGCTCACCTTGTATTCTCCATATCGTGGAGTTTTCTTCTTCGTTTACTTGCTTGCTTGTTTGAAGGGGAGGAGAGAGTTTTCTCTTCTTCTGGGTATTTCCCGTATTCCTTCATGTATATCCCTCGTGTGTTTCTTGTGAAAAACACCTTTTATATGTTTGAGAGAGTCCTTTTTGGGACTCCCTCTTTGACTCCCTTATTTTAGGAAAGTCAAAAGGGGCTTTCCTCTTAGAGGATGCCAACTTACGGCTCTCCCTTATCTGGGAGTCCTCAAGCTCAAGAGAATCCTCTTCTTTTGAGGACTCTTTTGCCATGTGGCATCCCATGAGATTTTAAAAGAGGGGATCCTTATCTTGGGATTCCCTACAGCCTGACAGAGAATCCTTTTTATTAAGGATTCTCTGGCCCATATGACAGTCTAATACTGACTGTTAGCTGGAACAGATTGACCTAGGCCTGTCCACGGACCAGGATGAGACCATAAGTCTCAACCAGGGATCAAAGGATGAGACCAGAGGTCTTAACCACGGATCACCGGGTGAGACCACAAGTCTCAACCACGGATCATCAGGTGGTGCCTATGGTCTGGGTTAGATGCAGGACATTATATTTGATCCGTGAGAACTTTATCTTCATGGATTTAACACGTGTCAGTATTTTGGAGGCTGACACTAAATATGGATCCATGAGAGTTTTATCATCACGAATGAACACATGTCAACCTCATGAAGGCTGACGCTAAATATGGATCCGTGAGATTTTGGTCCTCACGGATGAACACATGTCAGCCTCATGAAGGCTAACACTAAATATTGGATCTGTGGGGTTTTGTTCCTCTCGGATGGACATGTGTCAACATCTCAGAGGCTGGCACCAAAGTTGGATCCGTGAGGTTTTGGTCCTCACGATTGGACACATGTCAGTGTCTTAAAAATTGACACTAAATATGATCCATGTTGGATCCGTGAGGTTTTGTCCTCACGGATATAACACGTGTCAGCCTAATGAAAGCCAACACTGAAGGCTGGATCCGTGAGGTTTTGGTCCTCACGGATAAACACGTGTCAGCGTCATGAAGGCTGACACCAAATATTAGATCTGTGAGGTTTTGTTCCTCACAGTTAAACATGTGTCAACCTCATGAAGGCTAACACTAAATATTGGATCCGTGGGGTTTTGTTCCTCACGGATGAATATGTGTCAGCCTCTCGGAGGCCAACACCAAAGTTGGATCTGTGGGGTTCTGTCCTCACGGATGGGGTATGTATCAACCCTCTTTGGGAGTTACCACTTAGGGTGGATCCGTGAGTTTTATCCTTACGGATCAACACTACCCTTGCTTAGCTGGATAGCATAGTGCCAGCCATCAACTTTTAATGCTGACTGCTAAAGGTACTGCGCGTGCCACAAGCACGCGTAAACCCAAACTGTCTCTCTAAGAGACTGAGATTGGGTGTGTGCAATTGCACACACTTCTGGGCGATAGACGGTGAAAATTTCACTGCCCACAAATGCCCCTCAGGATCTGGATGGTTGGAAATAATCCATCCATCTGGATCCTGACACCTGGCAGTGATGGTGGAGGGGCGTAACCGCCTCCACTGACAGTGTTAGTGGGAAACCCACAATGAGTTCCCTGATCGAGGAGGCCTTATGATGAGGTCACTCCTGCCATTAAGGCTAAATCGGCGGGGAATATCCCTGCCATCTGACCGTCCATTTTGAAACGGATGGTCAGGATGAGCCAAAAGGCAGACCTTATAAGGGTGCCTTAGGCTTTGGGGAAGATACTTTGTGTTCCCCAACCCTCCGAACACAGAAACCTCTGAGTTCAGAATCTCTTTTTAAAGAGAAATTTCTTTCTCTTCACGTCAAATCTTTTCTTCATTTCAAGGTAAGATTTGATCCCAAATCAGGGTTAATGGGAGAAAGAACTAGTGTTCTTCCCCAATAATTTTTTTTGTTCACCGAGGACCAAAACGAGGGTTTTAGACCTCATTCCAGTAGATTGGGTGCCCATTTGGGAATCCCTTGGGTCTTTTTGATCCTAGGATCCCTTGAAATGCGTTTCTTTGCATTTCTTGGGTTTTCTCAAGATTAGGGAGTCTTGGGATGCCCTTTTGGGCTCTCTGCATTTTCCAGTAGGAATTCCGGTTCCATTACCGGAATCTTTAAGTTTTTCGGTCATGGGAAACCAGACTGGGAGCTCACTGCCCGTGGTTTATGGCCACGGACAGCTTGCCTATAGGACTTTTGTCCTTGAGCCCCAAAATCGATCCGTGGATTTTTTTTTCCACGGATGCTTTAATTTTCATGGACTTTTGTCCGTGGATATTTTGAGTATCTGTGGATATGTTCCACGGACTGATTACCCTTAGGACTTTGGTCTGTGAGCTTAAAATTGATCCGTGAGATTTTGTCCACGGATGCTCTTAAATTTCTGGAATTTTTGTCCGTGGATATTTTGAGTATCCGTGGATATTTTCCACAGACAAATTGCCCATGGGATTTTTCGTCCGTGAACCTAGAATTTATCCACGGAGTATCCGTGTATTGAACATCCCAAAGATTTATAATCTTCGAATCAAAATTGTTTATCCGTGGACTGGTCCACGGATATACTTAATTTCCATGGCCGTTTGTACTTGTAAATTTTGGATATCCATGGATATTTTCCACGAATGGGTCACTTAAGGGACCTTAGTTCCTGGGTCAAGAAACTTTATTTGTGGACTTTCCCATGGATTTTGTCCTTAGCATTATCCTTAGACATTTGCTATGATGGATACTCATGGGCAATTTGCCTTAACAAAACCCTTAAAGTGATTGTTTCTTTTAAGCAATTTATTTTTAGATGTATGCTTTAAGCAAAACACCTAAGCTTTACAGACTCAGATTTTTATTTTAAGTCCGTAATTGATAAACATTTCAGATTATCAAGGCGGGTGTATATTCCCAACTAAAGGCTCATTTTTGACCACTTAATCTGAAATTTATAAGATTCAATTCCTTTTGAACTGAATCATTTTGCATGTCTTGTCTTCCTTCTTTTGCAGAATGGCTGGTGTACCGAGATATTTTCATGGAACTGAGAACTTTCGTCTTGTAGATACTGATGAGGATGACAAGAATGGGGCGAGTTTGAATCGCCAATTGGAGATCATGGGAGAGTTTGGGGTAGAGGACGTTGAGTCGCTTCCCGTCACAGATCCGAGAGAATGGGTACTCCGTGGAAGGTTACCTATATGTATTTATGACACTGAGAAAGGTCTGATAGGCAACAGATCAGTCTCTAAGGGAAGTTATTTGACACCTTCTCGTGCTGCGGTGGACCCACAGACAGAAGAACCAGAAAGGGTATTGAAGGAGGTTTTCCCGATCTTGATGACTCGGACAGACGATGTTTGTTGGGACGCCTCCATGGTTATCAGAAGTTGTTCCACAGTTGACGGCCAGAATATATGGCCATCATGGGTTCCTGACGTATATGTCCGCTTCCGTGATGAGTTGATAAATCTGAGCATTCGAGGAGCAGTTGAACTTACACGGTACGAGTACAAGAGGGATGTTCTTCTATTCCGCAGTCTGCTCAACCGCTGGTGTGTTGAGACCAACACTTTCCACATGGCATGGGGAGAGATCGGACTTTCCATTCATGCGATGAATCATATTTCAGGGCTGCCGGTCAGCAGAGCTTTTACGACGAGTTCAACCTGTTTAACAACATTTTATATTCAGAGAACGTCCTTGCCTGCACCAGAGAATTGTATCGAGTGTAAAATGTCCTTCTAAGGGTGAATGCAGACAGAACTGCACCCCCTACTGACAAAGGTGAAGCTCCCGTCATTGAAGAAGAAGCTGAAGAAGTAGCACCGAGTAAAGGTGCAAGGGTGGAACGCAAAGTGAGTAGAGTTACCCTTACGCAATGGCTGGGTACTTTTTCAAGGGAGAACCATATAGGTACTCCAAGCCGACCTAATCACTCCATCGAATGAAGAAATCAGAAATTCTGAGATCAAGACCAGCGATGAGGTCAGCAAAGAAGGTTATTTTACTGCCTTCTTGTCTTGTTTGTTGTGCAGCTTTGTCTTGCCTTCGCCCCGAGGAGAAGTAATCCATCCTGAAATGTTTGTGGTTGCTGGTCGGATGACAACTGACATAAGGCACTCTCTGCTCATCCCAATGATGGCGTCATTATATAGAGAGATGGGGGTCATCGCCCAGAGTAAATACTCGGGTCACAATTTAGCTCAAGGTCCTTTCCAGTATCTATTTGGCTGGATTGGTCAGTATTTTCCTTCTTCTTATCCAAGACGGATAGTCACTGAAGCCGGGATGGACCTACCATATTTGGTATATATAGCGGGTCAAACACCGGCCAAGTATCGTTCCTGGGAGTCAATCAAGCATATGTTCGACACTCCTGGTTTATATAAAGCTCGTCCTTTCAAGGGAGCCTCTGAGTTGGCGGGGAACAACTATTTGGTGGATGACATGAGTATGGGTTATTCTGGCAGGGATTTCTTGATGATGATGAGCCTTCGTCCAGCTAAACTGCTGTGGCATCTTGGCAAAGAATGTTTTGTAGAACCCTACTATCCGAGTAGATTTGGCCGAAAATTCGGATATAACCAAGAAAAACCACCTGCACTGGAGGCCGTTGATCGTACTTTGGCCGATTTTCATCAAATTAAACAAGAGTGGAATCATTTGATTCGCGTCGATACACGCTCAAAATTCTTTATTCTCTCTCAAACACAAGAAGGCCGTCCCTCACTGAGATTCTCCACATGGTAGATAAATTGTACGTCTGCTTATTTGAAGCACGGTGGTCGTGATATTCCGATCATAGTTATGAAGGAGCATCTGGTAAGGATCGCTGCGGCTGCTGCTGAGGATGGTGGTCACTCAAGCCCCTGGTGCTAGAAAGAGAAAAGAACCATCATGGGCCAGAGAAAACTGTTGCTGACACCCGCAAGCGTCCTAGGACTAGACCAGGCCCCAAGGGGAAAGGCAAGCGTGTTCAGAGAAGCCCTTCTCCTATCATTGAACTGACTGAGGATCGAATCTGGATGGCAAAGATAGCTTCCCTTGCGGCTGAGCATGATATACCCATTTATGCCAATTCTGATAATTTTGAAGATACAAATGAAGGTACTCAAGGTGTTGCAGAATTTGTTATTCGTCCGGAAGACCCTTCAATTGTAACCCTTGTCGGAGTAGCTGTCCGACCCCGTATCTTAGAGGGATTGGGTAAGACTGTCATTGCTGACCCTATTGATGTTGTTGATGACAAGATCAATTCAACAGAACACAATGGTTCTCAATCCACCTGTGATCATCCTTTGGATGAATTAGCTGAGGATGGTCAAGATGTTCCCATGGAAACGAATCTTCATGAAGTTCGTTTAGCAGCTGCATTAGAGGAGGCTCATAGAGCAAGGGAACTAGAAGCGCATTTACTTTTCGAGGCTCAAACAGCTGAAGCCGCTCTGCTCTCTATCCAAACTCAACGAGCTGTTTGAAAAGCTAAGAAGCGTGCTCTCAAAGCTAGACAGTCTTTAGGTTCCAAGGCCGATGGAGAATTTATCCAGACTACCGGAGTTATTTCTGAAGTTGTACCAGCCGAGGTTGATCCCAGCATTACAAGGGCTGAGGCAGTAGTGACTGTAAACACAACGAGTATCAGCCATGTCGGTGAAGTTCTTGATACAGAACGAGTTATGTTACCTGAACCTGCGAGGTCATTAATAGATGAAGTAATAGAAGAGCTCGTAGATGTTGCTGCCGAGACTAGGACTGAAGAAAGAACTGAGGCAAATTTGAGCTCGGAACTGCCAGCTGAGCCAATCATGGAAGCTGAAATAATTAAAGAGCCAAGGCCAGAGGCTGAAGCTGGAATTGAGACAGAAATGAGCCCAGGGCTAGAAGTTGAAACAGAGCCAGAGACTGAAACAATCGCCGAAACAAGACCAGAGGCTAAAACTGGAGTCACTGTTGAGGCTATTCAAGAATCTGAATTGTATACTCCTGAACTCCATATTCAGGAAGAGCACCCAGATGTGGATGCGATCGGAATGGACATAGTTCTATATGCTGCACCGTTTACTGATGAAGGATTAGCTCCTGAAGACTTACCTTTTCTTAGCATGATTCCATCACCCGAGTACAGGCCAGTCACTCCTCCAGTCAGTCATCCTGCAAGTCCAGCATCCTACATCAACCCCTTTCACCTGAATATACTCCATCTACTCCTACGCATGAATCATCCAGTAGATGGTTGGTAGACAAAAATAGCTACGATTCCTTTCTCGGGAAAATCTCTGGACTTCCCAGTATGCAATTTTTTTTTCTTTTTACCTTCTATATTTACAATTTTTTTTTTGTAGATGTGATCGAGGGAATTATGAATGCTCCAAAATTTACTTTCGGAGTACCCAATCATGCTCCGACTCCTCCTCTGTCCAAGCTGTTAGCTGACGCCTATATCAAGAGTACTAAACATGTACTTGAGGGTTTGAAGACCTCACTGCTTAGCTGAAGTTTTAGAAATCTCGACGAGATGCAGGATGATTGCATTTCAGCATTTAATATTCTCGATCGCCTGGGTATCAGAGATCCCGTCATACAGCAGGAAGTCGAAGTTTTGATCAATTCAGCTCGGAAGGTATACCGATTGAATAATATAGACCCGATCAGTGGTCTTGATGTGGAAGCCAAAGATCATGTCAATGATACTTCCTTCAAGATAACTGAGTTGACCAAAGTCATCAATGATCTTCACGAGAAAGTTTGTCAGACTGTGGAACATCAACGGGCTTCAGAAGCCGAGATAGAGAGTCTCCGTCGACAACTGCAAGAAGCTACGGTTAGAGCTTCAAAAATAAAGAGCGCTCGTGAATTGATGGAAATAGAGCTCGCAATTATCGATTCTGAATTATCTGACGGGCAATCGGTAAAGATTCAAGGCCAGAAGACCCTAGGAAAAATCATTAGGTTGAAAGAGGATTTGGCGGACGCATGTCAGAAAGCTGCACAATTCCATAAACAACAGCGCACTAGGATAGAAAAATTATCCTTTTCCGATACCACTCCTCGTATCGAAGAAAATCCTCATGATATACATCCTATTAATGAGGATCTTCCTGTTGTAAATCCTCCGGATGCGAATGTAAGTCCTCAGGATGCAAATCCTGTAAATGAATAAAAAAATTTTTTGTTTTATCATTCAGTGTATTTTTTTTTTTTTTTGAATATCACCCATATGGAGGGGCAACAACAATGATTTTGTATCCCAGGGGGATAGTGTTCTTTAGAAGAACTGACTGAACCCAAGTTAATTCCTCAGACTGCCTACGTACCTATAATAGGATCAAGTCAAACGTAGTTCAGAAAGGGATTCACATTTTGAGAGCGAATAGGTAGTTTCCGTTCATACCTAGGAAGGTTTTGACTTTGGCCTTGTATTTGGGGGGCTTTCGAAGCTTTGATTCGTATTTTGATAGCGAACAGGCAGTTTCCGTTTATGCCTAGGAGGGTTTGGACTTCGGTCTGGTATTCTGGAGACATATGAAGCACTGTGAACCTTTTTAGCTCGTATTCAGGAGCCAGTCAAATTGCTCTAATTTTTGCCTAGACTAACTCTTGAAGTATAAGTCTAGCGAGCTATTTGTTGCCCTAATTTTTGCCTAGACCGTCTCTTGGAGTTTTGGTCTAGCGAGCCTTTTTGCTTTGACTCAATTTTGTCTAAGCCGTCCTTTTCGGATTTTCAACTTAGTGAGTCATTGTTGCTCTAAATTTTGCCTAAGCTGCCCCTAAGGGTTTTCAACTTAGCGAGCATGACTCTAATTTTTGCCTAAGCCGCCCCTTAGGGTTTTCAACTTAGCGAGTCATTTTGTACTCTAAATTTTGCCTAGACCATCTTTCAAAGTTTTGGTCTAGTGAGCATTTCGATTCCTAGGAATAGTATCGCTTAAGGAATCTTGCATTGGTTGGAGGGATAATTCGCTCTCCATCCATTGAGGTCAGTAGGTACGATCCATTAGAGTATACCCTCTCGATGATATATGGCCCTTCCCACTTTGGTTCGTGCTTCCCCTTGGTTGGACGAGTGACGATGATCGGAGTTCTGACTATCAAGACCAAATCTCCCTTTTTGAAAGACCTTAGTCTTACCCTTTTATTGAAGGCGCTAGTTAGTCTTTGCCGGTACACCTATAAAATCTGCTGGGCTTGGAGGCGACATTCATCAAGAGTTTCAAGCTCTGCAAGACGAACCTTAGCTGAATCTTCTTTTGTGAGAGACTGCTAAATTGCCATCCGTAGGGAGGGAATTTGAATTTCAAATGGGAGAACTGCTTCACCGCCGAAGACCAGGGAATACGGCGTGGCCTGTGTCAGAGTTCGATGAGTAGTCCTGTATGCCCAGAGGGCTTTGGGTAGGAGTTCATGCCAGTCCTGTTTGCTTTTATCCATAACTTTCTTGAGGATTTTGCATAAAGTCTTGTTGAAGGCTTCGGCGAGACCATTCGCGGTTGCATAGTACCGGGTAGAATGGTCCTCTTGGATGCCAAATTTGGCATACAACTTGTGTATAGGGGCGCTTCAAAAACTTTGCCCGTTATCCGAGATGACGCTTTCTGGAATTCTGAACCGATATATGATGTTGGTCCGGATGAAGTCTGTCATTGAGTGGTGTTTGACTTCTTTGAGAGTGACGGCTTCAGCCCATTTTGAGAAATAGTCTGTCGCAACCAGGATGTATTGATACCCAGCAGATGATGGTGGGGTGAATGGTACTATGATGTCCATTCCCCATGCCGCGAAAGGCCATGAACATGTTGTCATGTGGAGAGGCTCGGGAGCCCGATGAGACAATCAGCGATCATCGTAGGCCAGTAGTAGCCTAATCTTTTCAGCTGCATTTGTAGCTTGGGCCCAGCTTGGTGAGCACCGCAGATCCCGGCATGAGTTTCTTCCATGGCTCGATCTATTTCATTTCATGAGATACATTTCATCAAGATGCCGTCCAGGCACCTTCTATATAAGGTTTCTTCCAACATTACAAATTTTGTGACCCGTCAACGAACTTCAGCGCATTTGGCGCGGTATCCAGGCAATCGACCATGTTGGAGATAATCGATGAAGGTTTGTCGCCAATTTTCATCTGTTTCTTTGATTGTCACAGAACAAACTGTCTCCAGTAAGTCTATCTCCGGAAGAGGTTTAAGAATTCTTCTTTCCCCCACTGTGATAGTTAGCATTCTATCTGTTGGCAGGGTCAGAGATGCTACAAGACAGGCCAAAGCATCGGCTTGATTGTTGAGTCCTCTACGGACTTGGAAGAGGCTGCTTCTTGGAATTTGAGCAAGTAGCTAGTCCACTCACTTTTGATAAGGAAGAAGACTGACTCTTCGCACTACATATTCACCTTGTACTTATTTAATGACAAGTTCTTAATCCTCATAGATAGTTAGTTCATCCACCGGGATCTCAAGAACCAATTCAAGACCTGCTATCAAGGCTTCATACTCAGCTTCATTGTTTGAACATCCTTCTGTTAGAGCGAAGGAATAGGGCAGTATTGCATTGTCTGGTGTGACAAAAACAATATCGATTCCCGATTTATTTTCCTTTGGATCAATGCGTTTAACTCCATCAGGGCTTCTTAAAGCTCCATCAAAATACATCTTCCAACCTGATTTGACTTGAACTTGCATGACCCCTTTGTCTGGAAGGTCAGTGACCAGCGGTGAGTTTACAGGAATTGGATGTGCTATAAGGAAGTTCGCAAGGGCTTGTCCTTTCACTGCCTTTTGGGGCACGAATTCGATTTCGAATTCGGACAAGAGCACCGTCCACTTTGCCATTCTACTAGAGAGAGTAGGGCAGACCATTATGTATTTAAGAGGATTGGTTCTAGATATCAGTTTCATCGAATGCTCTAACATATAATGCCTTAGTTTCTTCAAGGCAAAGATGAGGGCCAGACATACTTTATCTATCGGGCTGTATCTGCATTATACTCCAACTAGGGTCCTGCTTAGGTAGTACAGGGCATTTTCCTTTCCTTGGTCATTATGCTGAGCAAGGAGAGCTCCGAGAGATCCCTCGAGCGCTGTGATATAGAGGATAAGTGGCTTTCCTCTGATGGGGCCCATAAGGACCAGTGGGTTTGTGAGATAAGTCTTGATGCTATCCAAAGTATTTTGGCAAGCTTCATCCCATTGAAACGGTATCCCCTTCTCATTAACCGGGAAAACGGTTGGTAACTTCCAGCCAAATTGGAGATGAATCTCCGGATATAAGCGAGTCGACCCTGGAGTCCTTTCAACTCGCGCAGATTTCTTGGAGGAGGCATCTCGCGAATGACCCTTATTTTGGTAGGGTCATTCTCAATTCCTCTATAGTGTACCACAAAGCCCAGGAATTTGCCAGATGCAACTCCGAACACGCTTTTGAGCGGGTTCATCTTGAGCTGATGTTGTCGTAGTCGGTCGAAGATTTCCCGCAGATCATCCAGATGATTGCTTTGCTGCATTGTTTTGACAACCAGGTCATCGACATAACATTCGACCTTGTTATGGAGAATATCTCCAAATATGACAGTCATGGCCCTTTGATAAGTTACTCCGGTATTTTTGAGGCCGAATGGCATGACTTTGTAGCAGAACACTCCCTTAGGGGTACGAAAGGCTGTAAGCTCTTCATCTTCCGGGGCCATCTTGATTTGATTGTAGCCGGAATATCCATCCATAAAGGATAAAGCTTCGAAGCCTGTTGTGGCATCGACCATTATTTCTATGATGGGTAAAGGAAATTCATCTTTGGGGTAAGCTTCATTCAAATCCCAGAAATCTATACAAACCCGGATTTGTCCGTTCTTCTTTTTCACAGGAACCATATTGGCAAGCCAAGTAGGGTATTGAACCTCTCTTATAAACCCGGCTTTGAGGAGTTTATCTACCTCAACATTGATTTGGGCGACCAACTCTGGGCGAATTCGCCTTTGTACCTGCTTGATCGCCCTAACATCTTCTCGAACTATGAGATGATGAATTGTAAGGCCAGACATTTCTGTGTAGTTCTAAGTGAAGACATCCTTGTACTCTTTTAGGAGACAAAGATATTCCTCTTTTTCTATTTGAGAGAGAGAGGCACTAATGAAGGTTGGCCTTAGGTCTTGTTCAGAGCCGAGGTAAACTTCAAGAAGGTCATCAACAGTCGTTTGACCTCCTGCTTCAAATTCTGGAGGAGCCGGACGGACTTCTGTTTCTTCCGGTGGTTCTTCCATAATCATTTCTTCTCCTGAGGAGGAGTCTTCATCTACTGTAATAGTATTTACAATCCAGACCAAGTCTTCATTTGATGGAGGATCAGAATTTTCTGCTTCAGACTTTCCCAAATAAAAACCGACTTGCTCATAGGTTGCCAAAGTTCCAGGTGTTGGCATAATTTCATGCTCAGCCTGCTCTTCCTCTTTAGTATTAAACCCCTGCTTCTCAAGCATTTTCTTGATCGCCGGATTAAATACAGGTCTCCTTTGATAAAGATTTATACTTCTACCCTTTTTGTTGTTTCAGGGAGTGCTTTACCTATTCGTCCTGCAGAATGAAAAACAATGGACTTTTCCCTTGTTTTTCTGGACGGGATGCTGACCTCAGGAGCGATTTCCGTTGTTGGCCATTTTAGCCATGCACTGAGACTGACTTTAGCCAGGCCATCAATCATATCTTGATGCGCTGCCTCAACCCACAGGGATGCCTGTAAGGACTCCATTTCTTCTGGAAGCCATTCCATGGAGATTTCCTCTGATGTGGACTCCTCCCTTACTATGACCATATTCGCAGTCTGGTTGTGACTTTTCCCAAATATGAAAACTGGGGGATTGTACCCAATTCTTAGCGTATCCGTATCTACATAGTCACTAGTATCTAGGGCCTTATGTTGCTCTTTTCTGAGCATATCTTCATAAGCCAGAAGGATAGTTCGTTCGACTTGCTCTTCTTTTTCAAGATCAAACCCTTGTTTCTTGAGGAACTCGGTGATTTTTTCACCAAAGCTTATCTTTTTCCTGTAAGGATTAAGGGGCTTGTTCTTTCCATTGGCCCACGAGGAGTTCATCCTGTCATATGTGCCTAGAGAATTGAAGAGCATCGATTTCTGTTCTCTTTTCCTGATCGGGATAGTGAAACTGGAGGTAGTCTCAACCATTGTACAGTCCATTCTCCTTAAAGGGACTATATGATTCCCTTTTAGAGCTTCAAGGGGGTTGATTTTTTTAACCTCACAAGTCTGAGAGAGGTCGACTGATTTACCCTTCTCTAGATTCTGGGAAGATTCGACCAACGATAGGGTTGGTTCTACTTCTTTTCTTTGAGATTTTGGGTTGTACTTAAACAGCCTTTTCGGAGCCTCTATTTGAACAGGTCCGTGATTGCTTTTCGGGCCACTCTCAACTTTTTCCCCTTTAGGCTTTTACTAAAGGTTTCTTTGGGCACTCTTGACATAGAAATGCGCATCTGCGTAATATGCCTCTACATCATTGAATTAATTATCATCAGCATTGATTCTTGCTTGCCTATTCCCTTGAGGGTATTTAAGGTACTGATGATAAGTAGATGGCACAACTAGATGGTTGTGCATCCATTGGCGTCCCAATAGGGCGTTGTATGATGTATCAACATCAATTACCAGAAACGTTATAGTTTCAGCAATATCACCGAATCGGTTTTGAGGTTGACCATGCCCATGGGCTTCTGCTCATTCTGATTAAAACCTAGGATGATCAAACCGCTTTCATGAAGCCGGCCCATTTGTACACCAAGCTTGGACAACATTCTTCTTGGAAAGATGTTGATAGCTGAACCCCCATCTATCATCACTCTGGAGATATTAGTCTCATTAACCAGGCCTGAGATGAACAGTGGTTGGTTATGCTGGAGAGTCTCAGCTCACATGTCTTCATCATCAAAAGTGGTCGTGAAGAGGCATGAAGCTCATGTTTGAGAAGGCGGTGGCGGCTGATTTGTGACCTCTTCAGAAAAGTCCTCTGGATTGGAGATAGCATATATAAGAGACTTTCTTAATTCTGGAGACATCTTCAGAGCATCATAGACGCTCAGCAAGGAAGGAATTTTCTTCAGATGGGCAGGATATCATACTTGACCCTTTCATTGCCGATAGCTATTTGGGCTTGGGCCGGCTGAGCTCTGGCCTAACTTTCATGTTGGACTGGAACAAACCTCGGTGGTAATTTTCTTCCCGACCGGAGGTTGAGTTGATAAACTTTAGTAATTGTTTGGTCTATTGGTCCAGACGACTCTCCTTCCAAGAGTTGAACCATGTTCGTAGAACTAAAGTCTAGCTTTCTTTTCTTGCTTCGGAAAGACGACTGAGTTTTTCTTTCAGATGGCTCTGTTGGACTCTCAGATCGAGCTGAGATTTTTTCAGATGCCTGTGCGCTGTCAGTTGACCTTGAGTCTAGGACTACTTCTTCTGTTGAAGGGTCACTGTCCAGACTGACTGCAGCAGATGGATCTTGAATCTCAAGCTGAGTTGAGATCTGCATCGACCGTCGCATCTGACGATGGTTTGAGTTTATAATTTAAAGCGTACCTAGCCTTCCTTGAGGAGAATCAGACTGTATTTGTTCATCTTCTATCTCTCGCTCTCCTCCGGATGAAAATCCTTCAGAAAGATCGGAAAGCCCTGTAGGGGTCCGTCCTGGTGTGGCAAGTCTCGTTTCTGGGAGTTCAATATCTTCAGCTTGGTCTAGCCAATTCTGAAATGCCCGGTGTCTTTCTGGACTGCAGGCTACCATTTTTCTTGGTTCATTTAACCATGACTGGTCTTTATTTGGGACTACATTGATAACATAGCAGGAGAAGATATTCGACTCGTCTCCTGAATCCGTTGACTGAAGGCTATCATAATTGCAGTCGGAGCAGAAGCCTGGCGGGATAAAATCCATCAAGGTAATTTCCGTCAATGGCTTTTGTTCCACAAGAGTGTCTTGGACAGGGCCATTTTTCTTGGCTTTCCTTGCTCTTTCTTTCTTTTTCTTCTTTTCAGCCTTAGCTATGTGCTTCCCTTCTTTTCTTAGCGCTCAAGCTTGTTTTGTAGCCTGGGCTTGTTTTTTGGCATCGGCATTTTGAGCTAACTGTTTTTTCTTTTTGGTCCTTTACTTGCAAAGAGGGTCCAGTATTCTTCGTCTGACGGTTTGTTGTCAGAAAGTTTGCCACTTGAAGATGCTTTATTTTCATCAACTGGCTCAGAAGCCACTACCGTATTGGATGTAGCTGCCTGCTCCATCAATAACAATCTCTTTATTTTCCAAAAGTCGTTAAATAATGTCTGTCCTTGAGTACAAAATAGTCACCTATCTTGTGACTGATCATACGATGATAAGGACAGTATTTGAGATCATTTTTCATCCCAATCTCTTGAGGTCTCTGGCTTTCTGGGAGAGTGATGAGTTCATTGGCAAGGAGATCTTCAAACAGATCTTCGACAATGTCTTCAGAGAATGAATATGCCTTATTTATTCTTTCTTCCATACTGATCTTCTTTGGTGGTTCCTTTTTACCTTGCCATTTCCTAGATCCACCTTGAAGTTGTTTGGTATTAATCTTAATTGGTCTTTTGCCGTTGTTTGCTCGGCCATTTGATCTACCAGCATTTGATGCTGGTGGCGCAGTCTTTTTGGCTTCAACTACTGCAGCTATTGAGGATTCAAGACAATCAGTGCCCCTGCCTCGCCTTCTCTTTCCCATATGGATTTTCATATCATGTGCTTTTGTGCACAAATCTTCGAAACCCGTAAAGGTTTGAGCCATTAGGGCAGTTGAAAGGTCATGCTTAAAGTTGTTGAGGCACATCCCAATGAGTTCTAACTACGTGAACTTCTGAGGGTAAGAGAAGGTCAAAGCTCTACATCGAGCAATGAACTCTGTTACTATTTCATTGTCCCTCTGTCGGGTTTCAATCAATTCTGGAATACCTACTCTTCTTTGGGTGTTGTAGAATTGTTTACTGAATTCGGTCACCATTGTATTCCAATCAGGGATCGAAGCCTCAGGGTGGTTGGCATATCATGTGAAAGCGGCACCCTCTAGGGATTGTACGAAGAGCTGGAGGCAAAGAGCCCCATTCTTGGATGCCAATCCGTATCTCGAGAGGAAATGAGACAAATGTTGCCTCGGATCTCCAATGTCATCGAACATTTTGAATGTCGGTTGGACAAAGCCTGGTGGGAACGGAACCGCATCCATGATAGCCAGATAAGGCTTCACAATCATCCGTACATCCTCTTCTCTTTCTTTCGCCTGCCGTATTTGATTGTGGACAGTCTCTTCAATTACAGCCAAAAGAGACGGTGAGACCTCTCATATGAGAGCGGTCTAATTCGGGACGTGACCTGTTTCGGGCACCCTTGGATGACTTGGAGGTATAGGGGCTGTGCCTTGATTGCTGCTACCTCCTTGGTATGGGAAGTGAGGCCCAGGTGCCGATGCAGATTTGAGAGCTGACAATTGAGTAGCCAACTCCTGCATTTGAGACATCATGGTTGTAATCTGATCATCCTTATATTGGAGTTGAGCCTGTAAGGCTACTGTTTGATCATTTGATGGCGGAGGTGCCGAAGTCGAAGGGTTATTCCCCTGACTAGTATTCCCTTCCAGGTTCGTCATCATGACTACCACTGGTCGGTCTGAAGCTGGTTCAGGTAACTGGAAAAGGTTTAGGAACTCTTCCTCTGTGAAATAGGCACTAGGTATCCCATATAAAGGGTTTGGTGCACTGAAAACCTGTCGAGGTATTTCCTACACTAATTTTGGCCTAATTCGATGAGGAGCTGGCTCGTCAGAATCTTTGACTGGCGAAGTTTCTTCCAGTTCCCTCGGAGAGGTTATTAGGGTCGTTTCTTGTTCTGACTCTTCTTGGTATCCATTAACGTCAGGCTCTAGAGCTGATTAAACTAGGTCTTGGGCTTTGTCTTTGCCTCTGGTTTGATTCTTGCGGCTCCTTTTTCTTCTCGGCACCATCAGACCCAGAGCAGCTATCCTGATAGCTTGCGAGGATTCAGTCTCGTTCAAAGTGGCTAAAATAGTGGCAGCTGAACTTTGAGAATCCTGCCTAGCTGATAAATCCTGCTCAAGCGCTGCCCCAGTTCCTTGGAACACTGGGGTCGTATATTCTCCCGGAGCTGGATTGAG
Organism: Tetracentron sinense; assembly: GCA_015143295.1. Lineage (NCBI taxonomy): Eukaryota > Viridiplantae > Streptophyta > Magnoliopsida > Trochodendrales > Trochodendraceae > Tetracentron > Tetracentron sinense. The sequence goes on from CM026563.1 coordinate 35,999,360, forward strand.
TCTAGTGCCGATCACATTCACGGACACTCTCTCGTCACCACCATATGATGCTCTGCTATCAGATCTCTCCCGAGTGGGGTGCATAGGTGCAGAAGGATCAGTCGTTCGTCTCTGGTGGACAAAACGGATTTTATCTGAGGAGTCCGTTGACCTTTTTGACTTCTGGTTCCTGAGCCTTCTTGGTCTTGACCGATAATTATACACATTCTTTGGCGGAGCTGAAGGGTACTTCCTGTTTATGAGTTGCAAGATTTCCTTAGGAGTTTTCTTCCTGGGAAGTACCCTTCAGGGTCATATGGTGTTGCTGCTCTTCTTTCCGGTTCAGCACTTGCTCTACCCCAGAATGGGCTCACATCCCTGGATGGAGGCCGCTGATGTTAATCACGAACCGATGCCATCATTGATGTGAGGTTGCAAGGTTAGCACCTCGAAAGGCGTTTGGACCCAGTCTGTACAATAAATCTTTATCTGCCTGTTCTGGACTCGAAATGTTTCTTGCATTGACAGTTGGACGATATTGATCACGGCTGTTAATGCTCCTTGCATCATCATCGGACGATGAATCCGGCTCCGCGAATACCCTTCTTTTGTTGGCTGTATAGTACTAACTTCTCTCCTTCTTAGAAGGAGAAGTGTCCTCAAATGGCAGAGTGCCTATCCGTGGACCTTCCTTCCTTGTAAGGAATTTCTGTCTGTGCACCATGTCCACAGATTGTCTTGGACCTGCACCTGTAAAAGGGGCATATTTCTATCCCTCAGATTGGCTTGGGCCTTTGCTCCGTGTGGTTGGGTCTTCAGTCCGTGGACCAGGCTTAGGCCTATACACGGATGGTCTTGGATTTCTGTCCGTGGACAGTGCTAAAATTCTATTCGTGGACAGAGCTGCTCTTCTGTCTGTAGACGGAGCTGGCCTCCCATCCGTGGACAATCTTGAATTTTTGTCCATGGACAGGGCTGGAATTCTGCCCGTGGACAGAGTTGTTCTTCTGTCCGTGGACGGAGCTGGCCTTCCATCCGTGGACAATCTTGAATTTCTATCTGTGGACAGAGTTGATCTCCTGTCCATGGACGATCTTGATTGCTTGTTCGTGGATAGTTTGACATTTCTGTCCATGGACAATCTTGAATTTCTGTCCGTGGACAGAGCTGATCTCTTGTCCGTGGGCGGTTTTGATTGCTTGTCCATGGACAGTTTGACATTTCTGTCCGTGGACACTCTTCTACTTCTATCCGTGGGATATCTTGAACCTTGGTCCGTGAAATTTGTCCGTGGACGTTTCTTGTTCACGAATAAGTGCCCTGAGGCACCTTCCTCAATTACTTTGTATTTTTTAAAGTTATTTGAGGGATTGTTCCTTATTCCTTCGCCCTAGTGAAATTTGGGCAGCATCTCCCCCACCCGGGAAAATTTTCAAAGGGGAAGCTCCGTCAATCAGCTTGAACTGAGAGGGCTTATATCCAACTAGCCCTATGGTAGGCCCCAGCAATTGCGGCCTTTCCACTGTGGACTATTGGGATTTAGGAAGGCTTGTTAGGCCTGACCCAGTGTTTGACATAGGTCTGTCTTTTGGGCTGACTTGTTGCAGAATGGTTGAACCATCCTGCACTATGTGCACCCAGTTAGGTACACCCTCTGTGGTGAACTCTGATTGGGGAACACCCTGTCAGTGGGGCATCCAGTTGGATACACCCAGTCTGTGGCGCATCCTAGGGGATGTCTCCACTCCGTGGCGCATCCTTTTGGGTGCAGCCTCTTCGTGGGACATCTTGGGGGATGCCCCTTGTCCACGGAGCATCCTTGGGGATGCTATTGCTCCGTGGTGCCTCCTTGGGGATGCACCCTGTCCATGGTGTATCATTGAGGATACACCTGCTCCGTGGTGCCTCCTTGGGGATGCACTCTGTCCGTGGTGTATCATTGAGGATACACCTGCTCTGTGGGGCATGCTTGGGCATGCACGCTGTCCGTGGACCTGGCAGGGTTGACTTCTCCGTGGAGGAGCAACAAGACCCTCATTGAGGATTCGACCAGTAGACCGAGGCCACATGATTGGGCCACCTCAACCCAAGTTTGGGGATGAGTCACCGGGATCGGCATCGGAGGGACATAAACCCTCCTCTTGATGGTAAGCACGTAGGCCGGTCGGACATAGACGGTCTCGATTATCCTGCATGAGATGATAGGAAAATAGAGGAATATCACTCATCTTTTCGTTTTTTCTTCTTCTTTATTATTTTTTATTCTTCATCAAAGATGAGAGGAGAAGGATGTCCCACCAGGCATGCCATTTAATTTGTGTGCAAAAAATTCATCTTATCAAATTTCCCCCATTGTTGTATGGAGTTTATTGTTTATTGTGGGGACTATCCTTCCAATCTGAGTAAACTCAGACTGTTAAATTACCTTCCTTGTATCGGAGAAGAACCTCTGATTAAAATGAAGAATTAAAAGAAGAATATGATTTAAATAAAGTATAAATATTTATTCAATGGGGTTGCCCAATTCCCATGTAGGCGTTACAAGTGCCTCATTAAGGTCTTTTCAAATAAAGAAAAAGAATGGTGGTCATATGAGGGCTCACCTTGTATTCTCCATATTGTGAAGTCTTCTTCTTCGTTTACTTGCTTGCTTATTTGAAGGGGAGCAGAGAGTTTTCTCTTCTTTTGGGTATTTCCCGTATTCCTTCGTGTATATCTCTCGTGTGTTTCTTATGAAAAACACATTTTATATATTTGAGAGAGAGTCCTTTTTGGGACTCCCTCTTTGACTCCCTTATTTTAGGAAAGTCAAAAGGGGTTTTTCTCTTAGAGGATGCCAGCTTACGGCTCTCCCTTATTTGGGAGAGTCCTCAAGCTGAAGAGAATCCTCTTCTTTTGAGGATTCTTGTACCAGGTTTCCTCTTTTTTGGGGGGGAATCCTAGTACCTTTCGAAAAGGAGGATATTAATCTCATCCTTTCCTAAGATAAAGGACATAGTCCCAATCCCAAAATAATCATGGGATGCAACGTGGCATCCCATGAGATTTTAAAAGAGGGGGTCCTTATCTTGGGATTCCTTACAGCTTGACAGAGAATCCTTTTTATTAAGGATTCTCTGGCCCCCATGACAGTCAAATATTGACTATCAGCTAGCACAAACTGACCTAGGCCTGTCCACGGACCAGGATGAGACCATAAGTCTCAACCACGGATCAAAGGATGAGACCAGAGGTCTCAACCACGGATCACCGGGTGAGACCACAGGTCTCAACCACGGATCATCAGGTGGTGCCTGTGGTCTGGGTTAGATCCAGGACATTATATTTGATCCGTGAGGACTTTATCTTCATGGATTTAACACATGTCAGTATTTTTGAGGCTGACACTAAATGTGGATCCATGAGAGTTTTATCATCATGGATGAACACGTGTCAGCCTCATGAAGGCTGACACTAAATATGGATCCGTGAGATTTTGGTCCTCACGGATGAACACGTGTCAGCCTCATGAAGGCTAACACTAAATATTGGATCCATGGGGTTTTGTTCCTCACGGATGGACACGTGTCAGCATCTCGAAGGCTGGCACCAAAGTTGGATCCGTGAGATTTTGGTCCTCACGGTTGGACACATGTCAGTGTCTTAAAAATTGACACTAAATATGATCCATGTTGGATCTGTGAGGTTTTGTCCTCATAGATATGACACGTGTCAGCCTAATGAAGGCCAACACTGAAGGTTGGATCCGTGAGGTTTTGGTCCTCACAGATAAACACGTGTTAGCCTCATGAAGGCTGACACCAAATATTGGATCCGTGAGGTTTTGTTCCTGACAGTTAAACACATGTCAGCCTCATGAAGGCTAACACTAAATATTGGATCCATGGGGTTTTGTTCCTCACGGATGAATATATGTTAGTCTCTCAGAGGCCAACACTAAAGTTGGATCCGTGGGGTTCTATCCTCACGGATGGGGTATGTATCAACCCTCTTTGGGAGTTACCACTTAGGGTGGTGGATCTGTGAAGTTTATCCTTATGGATCAACACTACCCTTGCTTAGCTGGGTAGCATAGTGCCAGCCATCAGCTTTTAATGCTGACAGCTGAAGGTACTACGCGTGCCACAAGCACGCGTGAACCTAAACCGTCTCTCCGAGAGACTGAGATCGGGTGTGTGCAATTGCACACACTTCTGGGTGATGGACGGTGAAAATTTCACTGCCCACAAGTACAAGACAAAAAAATTAAAATAAAGTCTTTTATTTATGGATAACAAAATGAGGGAACTCCACATAAATTGGAGAACTCACTGATTTAAACAAACAGTATCTTGAAAACATTTTATCAGCTCCAACAAGCTACTGATTTAAACAAACAGTATCTTGAGAGTATGTTGTTAGCTCTAGCAAAATGCTAGACCTGAAAAATACAGCCTTGAACATAAGGTCTGAGGTCCTAGCACCGTATTGATGGATGCTATTCAGAGTAGAATTCCTCTGACGTCCAACTTCTTCACCATCATCTGTGGTGTTGAGCCATCTCCAGGGGAGGATTTTAACCCTTCAATAGCAGCAGAGGTAACGTCTGGAAGCAGAACTAGAAATTGTCTCTCAGTGTTGTCAGCCGCGGTAACCTGCAAAGCTGAATAAGCAATACCTTGAAATGCAAGCCCCTCGACATCAGTAAAGTGGTTGTTTAGCAACATCAAGTAACCCAGGCTAGCTTCATCAAGATCAATGGATAGAATGCAATATATTCTCTTCAGCACATGCTTAAGCTCACCGTCAAGAATACCCAAACTTCTGACAGAGTCCAATGCATTGAGTTTGCTCCCATAGCATCCTATCATTATGTTAATGATAGGGTTACAAGAAAATGTTAAGGCAGTTCTCTCCGATATATGTTTCACCAGGTTATATAACTTGACGGCTTCAGTCTTCTCAATGATGAGATCCTTGGTAATCTTCAGGCAACGAATGAAGGCTGATCCGATTTCATTGAGCTCTAACCAATCAAGGACATCCCCTCGTGAAGCATGCTATGATAAAAGGTTTATTCTGCAAAAGGAAAAGGCAAAACACGCAAAATGATTTAGTTCAAGGAAATTAAATGAAATCATGGGTTTCAGATTAAATGGTCAAAATTGGGCCTTTAGATAGAAGTATACATCCATCTAAACAATCTGAAATGGTTAATCATGTGATTGAAAGTTTAATCAATTCCAGACTTAGGATCAAAACCTAAGTCTGTGAAATTTAAATGACTCACTTAGGGTATGCATCTAAGGAAAATTGCCTAGAACAATTACCTCAAAAGTTTGCTAAAGGCAAATGTTCACAGGTAAATTTTCATTAGCAAATGTCTAAGGACATATGCTAAGAGTGAGATCCGTGGACAAGTCCACGGATAGATGGCTTATGGTTCAAGGATTAAAGTCCTGTGAATAACCCATCCGTGGATAAAACTCCACGGATAGAATCTTTCCAGCTCACGAACAAAAGTCCTATGGGCAGTTGGTCCGTGGAAAATATCCATGGATACTTAAATTATCCACGGACAAAAGTCCATGAAAATCAAGAGCATTCGTGGACAAATCCACAGATCAATTTTTGGGGCTCACGGACAAAATTCCTGTGGGCAAGTTGTCCGTGGCCATAAACCATGGGCAATGAGTTTCCAGTCTAGTTTCCCATGATCGGAGAACTCAAGGATTCCGGTGATGGATCTGGAATTCCTGCCAGAAAATGCAGAGGGCCCAAAAGGGCATCCCAAGACTCCCGGATCATGAGAAAATCCAAGAAATGCCAAAAATTGCATTTCGAGGGATCCCAGGATCAAAAAGACCTAAGGGATGCCCAAATGGGCACCCTATCCACTGAAATGAGGTCTGAAACCCTCGTTCTGGTCCTCGGTGAACAAAAACTTGGGGAAGAACACTGGTTCTTTCCCCCATTAACCTTAATTTGGTATCAAGTCTAACCTTGAAGTGAAGGAAAGGTTTGAGGTGAAGAGAAGGAAATTTCTCTTTGAAAAGAGGTTCTGAACTCAGGGGATTTCTGGGTTCGGAGGGTTGGGGAAGACAAAGTGTCTTCCCCAAAGCCTAAGGCACCCTTATAAGGTCAGCCTTTTGGCCCATCCTAACCATCCATTTCGAAATGAACGGTCCGGATGGCAGGGATATTCCCCGCCGTTTTAGCCTTAATGGTAAGGGTGACCTCATCATGAGGCCTCCTCGATCAGGGAACCCATCGTGGGTTTCCCATTAATACCATAAATAGAGGGCCGTTACGCGTCTCCACTTTCACTGCCAGGTGTCAGGACCCAGATGGATGGATTATTTCTAACCATCCAGATCCTGAGGGGCATTTGTGGGCAGTGAAAATCTCACTGTCCATTGCCCAGGTGTGTGTGCAATAGCACACACCTGATCTCAGCCTCTTGGAGAGACGATTTAGGTTCACGCGTGCCTATGGCACGCACAGTACCTTTAGCTGTCAGCATTAAATGTTGATAGCTGGCACCATGCTGCCCAGCTAAACAAGAGCAGAGTTGATCTGTGAGGATAAATCTCACGGATCCACCCTAAGTGGTAACTCCCAAAAAGGGTTGATAGATACCCCATCCATGAGGACAAAACCTCACGGATCCAATATTAAGTGTTGGCCTCCGAGAGGCTAACACATATTCATCCGTGAGGACAAAACCCCACGAATCCAATATTTGGTGCCAGCCTTCATGAGGCTGACACGTGTTTATCCGTGAGGACCAAAACCTCACGGATCCATATTTAGTGTCAGCCTTCAAGAGGCTGACACATGTTCATCCGTGATGATAAAACTCTCACGGATCCATATTTAGTGTCAGCCTCCAAAATGCTGACACGTGTTAAATCCATGAAGATAAAACCCTCACAGATCAAATATCATGTCCTAGACCTAATCCAGACCATGAGCATGACTTTGGTCCGTGGTTGAGACCTATGGTCTCACCTCGTGATCCGTGGTTGAGACCTATGGTCTCACCTCATGATCCGTAGTTGAGACCTATGGTCTCACCTTGTGATCCGTGGTTGAGACCTGTGGTCTCACCTGGTGATCCGTGGTTGAGACCTATGGTCTCACCTTGTGATCCATGGTTGAGACCTGTGGTCTCACCTGGTGATCCATGGTTGAGACCTGTGGTCTCACTTGGTGATCTGTGGTTGAGACCAATGGTCTCACCTTGTGATCCGTGGTTGAGACCTATAAGCATGAATCTGGTTCGTGGTTGAGACCTATGGTCTCACCTCATGATCCGTGGTTTAGACCTATGGTCTCACCTCGTGATCTGTGGTTGAGACCTGTGGTCTCACCTCGTGATCTGTGGTTGAGACCTGTGGTCTCACCTCGTGATCCGTGGTTGAGACTTGTGGTCTCACCTCGTGATCCGTGGTTGAGACCTGTGGTCTCACCAGGTGATCCGTGGTTGAGACCTATGGTCTCACCTTGTGATCCGTGGTTGAGACCTGTGGTCTCACCTGGTGATCCGTGGTTGAGACTTGTGGTCTCACTTGGTGATCCGTGGTTGAGACTTGTGGTCTCACTTTGTGGTCTGTGGTTGAAACCAATGATCTCACCTGGTGATCCGTGGTTGAGACCTATGATCTCACTTTGTGATCCGTGGTTGAGACCTATGATCTCACCTTGTGATCCGTGGTTGAGACCTGTGGTCTCACCTGGTGATCTGTGGTTGAGACCAATGGTCTCACCATTTGATTCGTGATTGAGACCTATGGTCTCACCTTGATCCGTGGACTAGCCTAAGCCAGTCTGTCCCAGCTGACAGTCAGTGTTTGACTGTCATGGGGGCAGAGAATCCTTAATAAAAAAAAATTCTGTCAGGCTGTGGGGAATCCTAAGATAAGGATCCCCTCTTTTAAAATCTCATGGGATGTCACATGGCACCCCATGATTATTTTTAGGATTAGGACTATGTCCTTTATCCTAGGAATGGATGAGATTAACATCCTCCTTTTTGAAAGATACTAGGATTCCCCCCCAAAAAAAGAGGAAACCTAGTACAAGAATCCTCAAAAGAAGAGGACTCTCTTAAGCTTGAGGACTCTCCTAGATAAGGAAGAGCCGCAAGCTGGCATCCTCTAAGAGGAAAACCCTTTTGACTTTCCTAAAATAAGGGAGTCAAAGAGGGAGTCCAAAAGAGGACTCTCTAAAACCCATAAAAGGTGTGTTTCTCACAAAAAACACACGAGAACACAAAAGAGAGAGACGAGAACAAAAGAAAAAAAACTCTCTTTCAAGTAACAACAAGCAAAAAAGCAAGCAATTGAAGAAGAAGACTCCGCGATATGGAGAATATAAAGTGAGCCCTTAAACATGGCTACCATTCTTTTTCTTTATTTGAAAAGACCTCAATGAGGCACTTGTAATGCCTACATGGGAATCGGGCAACCCCATTGAATAAATACATATACTTTATTCAATATATTGTTCTTCTTTTTATTCTTCATCTTAATTAGAGGTTCTTCCCCAATAAAGGGAAGGTAATTTAACAGTCTGGGTTTACTTAGATTAGAAGGATAGTCCCCATAACAAACTATAAACTCCATACAACAATGGAGGAAATTTGAAAGCAAAGAAGAATGAATTTTGTGCTCATAGTAACGGTTCATCCTCAGCCCGTAAAAGGATAGTAAAGGTGGTCTCCTACCCTACAAGGGAGTGTAATGGTTTACTCTTCACCCGGAAAAAGAGGACACGGTTTGGGAATAAAATCGTGGGGAATCCTTGGAGCGGGAATAGCTCAAGGCGGGGATGTAGGCGGGTTGCCGAACCTTGTGAACAATAGCCGGTGTCAAGTACTTGCATCTCTCTAACTCTCTCTACTTGACTGATTTTCATTATTGTTTACACTATTGTTAAAGTAAATTGTTAGATTCTCTATTTCCCTTTAACTTACCTTAAAGTTGAAATTCTGCTTAGGAAATTTAGAGTAAATATTTTTTAATTGCCATAGACCCTATTCACCCCCCTTTAGGGTCTATACCCTGGGCAACAGATACTTGTCAAAACCGGACTTGAAAATCCAACTGGTGTTTATTGATGAAATTGTTTTATAAAAATTATTATTTTCTGAATAAAAAGAAAAGTAATTATTATTATTATTGTTTTTAATGAATTTCAAATTATATTTAAAAGTCCAAGTGACTAAAGGTATCAAAGAGAAAGAGTTCTCAATATAAGCTAGGGATTATAGAAAATATAAGATATTGTCCCGTAAGCTTATAACAGTATTAGATGGTGGAAGGACAAGACTATAAGCAAATCTTGTAATAGAATATACCTGCAAGTAATTCTCTAATTTCTGGGGGTTAGCCACATTGTGTTAATGGACATTATTATGATTAGTGGAAGTCTAGGGACTTAGATAAAATTCTATGATCCTAATGGAATTATAGGAAAGTGTTTCCTAGCAACAAGACTACAACCTAACAGGTGAAGAACTTGGTCCAACAACCGGAAATAGGAGATCCCGAACACTAGGAGCTTCTTAAAGCTTTTAATTTAATTAAGAATTAAATTAATTAATTTCTCCATGTATTTCACTATATGGTATAGTGAAGCTTTTATAGATGTAATCACATAAGATGTGATCAACCAAATGGGTAGGACCCAGGGTTACCTAGTTCGGTGGCTACTAGGCCGAACCACAAACTGGTTCTGAGCAAACCAGTTTGTGGTTCGGTTCATACCGGTTCGTTAGGAATTAGTGAATTAAATGATTGCCAAATATGGGTCCGGTTCGCCAAACTTGCACATAGAGTTCGCCTATTACTGTGGCTAAGTTCATTGGAGTCTATAATCTGGCTCGGTGTAAGCTTGTAATGGGTTCAGCAAATAAAAAAAAAATAAAAGTGGAGTTGTGGCTATACGGGTAGATGTATGGAATTGTAGGGGGTTATTTGTCATTTCATAATAACCTTAATTCTTAAGAGGTTGGAGAAGGGGTACGAATAACATAAGGGTTTCTAGTTTAGAAGTTAGAACCATTGAAAGAAGAGGGTTATAGGAGGGTGGAAGAAGAGAGGGTTTTGCTCCCACGGATACAGTAGTCTCCATCTCCAGGTATGAAAAACTCTATAATTAAATCCATAATATTTTTGAAATGAAAATTAGATCATAAATTATTTGTGAGTGTATTTTATTTTAGTTTTGTTATTTATAATTTATAGGATTCAATATGGTTCTCATTGGAAAAAGGAAGGAACTAGAATCCTCTCAAAATGATGAAGGAGATTTTGAATTTCAAGAAGCTGAACTTATTGAGTGTCAAGAAGATAACTTTGACAAAGAAATCGGGTCTAGTTGTGCAAAACTTGACAAACCCATGTGGAAAGAAGTACAAGTTACTGGAATAGCTATGGGAAAAACAATGGAGGAACAAAAAATTGGCAATGCCCACACTGTAGCAAAGAATGGACTAGTACTTATACATGAGTGTATGCTAATTTATTTGGGGCTCAACCTGGCCATCCCAAAAAGAAAAATAATATATCAAGATGTGCGGTATTGTTGAAAAATCGCAAGCTTTTACTAGAAATTAAAAAACGTGTAGAGAATGCTGAGAAGCAAGGGTTGTTCCCTGATTTGAAGAGATCATCATTGACCATTGATTCTCATTATTTAAAAAAGAAAGGTGCATTAGAAGATTCTTTTAAGCAACAAGAAAGGTCCGAGGTAGATGCCAAAATCCTAAGAGCATTATGTGCTTGTGGCATACCTTTTAATGTCTAAGATCTCCTTACTTTCATGAAATGGTGACCTCAATAAACAGTGGACCCAAGGTTTATAAGTGTCCATCATTTTAAAAGGCTAGGACATCATTATTAGACAATGAGAAACAAAGGTTGGATAGGGATTTACATGTGGTAAGGGACACTTGGCCCACGAATGGGGTTTCTATAATTTCTAATGGGTGGACAAGTATCAAAAATCATCCTTTAATCAATCTTATTGGTGCAAATAGTTTGGGGCAATGTTTTTATATGCTAAAAAATGTCTTGGGGAAGAAAAGACCAGACTTTTTATTGCATCTTTACTTTTAAAGGCAATTGAAGAAGTTGGGCCATCAAATGTCATTCAAGTGCTCACTGATAATGCTACACATTGTGTACTAGCGGGAAATGAAGCTGCAAAGGTACATCCTCACATCTTTTGGTCTTCTTGCATAGTCCATACATTAAATTTGATTTTCAAAGATATATCAAATGAATGGGCTTGATATAGGGAGACATATAGCAAATGTAAGGATATTGTGAAGTATATTACTAATCACACCCATGCTTTAGCTATTTTTAGATCTAATTGCAAACTGGAATTGTTGAAAGTAGCTAAAACTTGATTCGCTTCACATTATATAATGTTGAAAAGAATCATGGATGTAAGGGAAGGGTTGTTAACTACTGTGGTGCTCAATTCATGGAAAGATTGGGCTGCAAAGAATAGTCAAACAAAAGAGATGTTAAGGAAGATAAAAGAATTGGTTATGAGTGATTTTTTTGGGATTCAGTCCGATTGATATTGAAAATCATCAAACCCATATTTCAAATGATTAAGCTTTGTGATAAGGATGGTGCAGTCATTGGTGAAGTATATGAAGGTTTGGAAGATATGCTTGGCAAAATAAAGGATAATCTCAAAGATTTAGAAGAAGAGAATTTATTTCTTGATATACAACGAATAGTTAATGCTCGAAGAAAGAAGATGAATGTGCCCCTTAATGCCCTTGCTTATGCACTCACACCTCATTATTATGAGTCCAAGTATATTGCAAGCTCCAGCACCGGGAGTTCGAAAAAGATCAAGACTTGTTGATGATGTAGTTGTTGTTGAGAGTGTTATGAAAGCATTAGAGATCATTGCACATGTACTTATTTATTAATTTAGAGTTCATATTATTTGTAATTTATTCTTTATATAAAAGCTTTGAATTTACAGTTATGTAAATATTGATCAAATGTTTAACTCTTTAATTTTGAAATGATGATGATTTGTTTACTATATTAAGAGGTTAATTTGCCAAATTCTCTTCGCAAAGTGCATTGTTTTCGATGCAAGCAGCTAAAGTTGATGTTTTTCTAATGCCTGTCATAGAGTGGTGGTCTATGTATGGAGCTCAAACCACACAGTTGGCAAAAGTGGCTCGTAGAGTTCTATCTCAACCAGTTAGCATATCATCAGCGGAAAGGAATTGGAGCACGTATTCTTTTATTCAAAATATAAAACGGAACAGACTAAATTTTGTACGTGCAGATAAGTTGGTCTTCATTCACTCCAATCTTCATATGCTATCAAGGTTCAATGAGAGCTATCATGAAGGCCCATTCAAGAAGTGGGATATTGATCGTGATGAAGGATTATTTGATGATTCGAGTGCCAAACTTGAAGAGCTGAGATGGACTTCACTTAATGAAGAGTTCAGTTGATCTTTTTCATCATCTTTTTGCTGCCATTAAATGACAATTTACCTTTTTGTGCTTTTTGGAACATGAATTCATGATGTATGGTTATGATTTTTTGTTTTTGTATATGACACTAGACTGGCAATGATCTTAAAATGTACTACTTTTTCTTATTTCAATACAAGGCTTGGACCATTATATATTTTTTGTTAATATAGACTTTAATCATTATAACATTTTGTTTATAATATTTAGAATTCATTAATATTATGGTCAGAACTTGTCTACAAGTTTGAAATATATATAAGCGAATTAAGCTAGCCAACAAGCAAAAAACTTAAATGAACCAAGAAATGAACTGTCTAATCCTACATCTGGTGAACCGGGTTCACTCTAGAGTGGCAAATTGTGAACCCGAATTCGAACCGTGCGAACCGGGGAACTAGGTAACATTGGTAGGACCCATATGGGATTTTGATAAAGATCAAATGGTGACTAACAAGAGGTGTAACACAAAAGGGGCATGCGAATTGTGGGGCCCACCAAGGGTGGGATACCCTGTTAGACATGATGCTCAGAAAAGTCATTTAGATTGTAAGATTCTTATTAATTTGATTAATAGAGACTTCTTCTTTATCTATTGTGTATTCATTATGGGTAATTGACCATGATCATAAGATGATTTATACGAAATGAGATATCAATAAAGGTCCTTAGGATATATTGTAGGAAAGTTATGTGATTGGATTATCATAGGCAGATATAACTTTCCAGTTCCTTATACCTTATATAGTCACAGTTATGGGTGAAGCTGAGCACTTCACTTATATGGCTTCCACTATACTAAAATGTTCTCAATAGTTGAGATGTAGTTCTATCTCGAACTATTGTAGTGAAGACTACAGATCAGCATATGGGTGCTTAAATGTACACTGACTGATTGCATTCAATGAGAGAACTCTTACATAAACATACTATCAGATAGTTGATCTCTCATTCACATTGAACAGTTCAATGATCCTTAGATCTGATAAGTTCATTTATGACTGAATAGTAATGTGACTGTTTTGATTCCACCAAAGTATTCTCTACCTTAGGGAATACGATACAGTGACAGTTGGATAGTCAGAAAGCTGTTCGAGTCATAATGAATTTCAAACATGAAATCCATACTCATTAAATTGAGAGATTATCCAAGTCCGGGTAAGATAGTCGATTAAGCTTCAATTCTGCGCAGGTAAAGTTTGAAATATATTTTATTTAAAATATATTATACTTACAAAAAAAAAATTTCTCAAAATGTTTTAGATGAGAAAATGTTTCTCATGGCTTAATCATCAGTCTTGGATACCAGGATGATGTGCAATGGGCTATGAGTTAGATAGTATAAATAATCTCAAAAGCCCATTAGGGATAATGTAATTGGAAGGATCAAGTAAATTAAAAAGTTCATGTGACGGGATCCGTATTGGTTAATGTCCTTACACTGGGATTCAATTGCAACATGGATATCTCACGTCACTTGAAATTCCAATGAAATTCCTATTTAGGGTCAATGAGATAACATTGGGTAAGCCAGGGTTTGAATGTCCTAGAGCAATCTGTGGAGATGCTCACATAAGAAATACAAGCTCAAACAATTGATTAAATGTTAATCAATTATTTAAAAAATAATTAAATATTAATCATTGATTAAATAGATTAAAAGTTAATCTATGTTTTAAATTAATTGTTAATTTAAATTAGAGGATTATATTAGTAATTATTTAATTAACCTAATTAAAGGGGAAATGAGTTTGACCCATATCCATAAACCCATGAGGATGGACCTTTAATATGGGCCCAAGCCTATGGATTAAAACCCTAGGGTTGGGCACCCACTTTAGTAATCCTAATTGGATTATGATTAGGTTACTTGAATAATTATTGAATAATACCTTTATTAATTATGTTATTAAATTCCAATGGTTGGAATGCAAGTAGGATTAAGATAAGTTGTAACAGGATTACAACTAGGAGTCCAAGAACCCCATATAGCTCACGCCCCCCTATGGTTCACATCCCTTTGTGGTCTCCTAATTTGATTAGTATTCCTCCTTTTGGTTGGTTCTTGACTAATCCCTTTATTTAAGGAATCCATTTTGAAAAAGGACTCTTTAATTAGTAGGATTACTATAACTAAAGTAGTTATAGATAGCCTAGAAGTTTAATTAATTAATAGTAAGAGTTATTATTAATTAATAATTCCTAAGAGTGTGTTCATTTGGGGGGTAAGTGGGGGGAAGTAAAAGAAAGTGAGAGAAACACCCACTTACTCCATGTTCGGTTTGCAAGAAACCTTCACTTTCTAGAGAATCAAGATGCTCAATAGTGGCAGATTTTCTTGCACTTACACCCATTTCATATTCCAGCTTTCTAGTGGAATAGTGAGAGAAAGTGAAAGAAGCCCATTATTATTCCAATTCTACCCTTTTATCAAAAGGGTTTTGTAAATGTGAACAAGGGGTATATTTGGAAAAAAATTATACTTTCTTTACCACTTTTCTCCCAAACCAAACATACAAGAGAAAACCTATTTTCTCTTTCTTTTCTTTTACTTCACTTTACTTTACTTCACTTTCTTTTCTCCCACCTACCCCTCAACCGAACACACCCTAAGGGATAAGTTGGAATTGGAGAAGGATTAGGAAAAGATCCAAAATCCTATAAATACACCACAAACCCCAAAACGTGGAGTACTTCTCTCTCTCTCCAAAATTCTCTCCCTCTCCTCCTCTCTAAAACAGTGAAGCCCCAAGGGAGTCTCCCCTTGAATTTTTGTGAGCCATATAGGGTGTTCTATATTTGGGTTTTTTCAACTTTAGAGTTTTGAACTCTAAGGTTTTAGGTGATAGAAAGTCTACACCAATACTCCATCTTCTTCTTCTTGCTTCTTCAATTCCAAGTAGTGATTCTAAAGCTTCGTGGGGATAGCGAAGAACAAGGATTGAGCTTCGAGTATTTCTTCGAGAAATCTCTACTAAAAGTTCTGACGGTTCGAGTTGGATTTAGCTTCACCGGCGAACATCATTCACCGAGGTAATATGACTAAAACGAGTAGATAATTTTAGTTACTTTCTATGGTGTAAAGATCATCGGGATCCAGTTTCCGCATAAATTTTTATCCGAATCCCCCTTCAAGTGGTATCAGAGCTCATGGTTAGGGAGTATTTTTTGTTTATTTTAAAGGATAATTAAATAGATAATTTAATTCATGAGATGAATTTAATTCTATTTATTTTAAAAGACTCATAGTTTTTTTTTTTTTATTTGTTCATGAGATGAATAAATAAATAATTATTTTTATTATATTATCGAATGTGATTTGATAATGATAATTAAATAAATTTAAAAACTAGTATTATATGTGATATAATTAATTTTTGAAATAAATAGTTTATTTTGAAAATCCAATTTTAAATGATTTGATCATTTAATATATTTATTAATTGTTTAAAATAATTAATGAATGATTTTTCAATAAATTGATTTTATTCGAAAAAATTATAAAACCCTATTTGTGAGGAGATCATATTTAGGATCTTGCATTTGAGAAAGGATCTGCATTCAAGTAAGAAATAAAGTATTGTAGAGATTTAAAAAAATTCTATCTTATATTTTAAAAATAATTTTATGAAAATTGTTTTATGGAAAATACAATTGTTATATTCTCCGGGGTTTGATCTATATAAGATATAGATTTTATCGAGCAAATTGATAATTGTTATCATATTTTAAATCTTTTAAAAATAAGAAAAAGTACTCCATCACCATGTTGCATCTAAATTATGTGAGATTATAGTTATGGGTCTAATTTATGATAAATTGTTTATCATTAATTCATTCATATTAGAGGAAAATATGTAGTAAGTTTTTGGCAAATCTGTAAAGGGCAGATTCATTCGGTTTCCCTGAAAATGGCAAATAGAATACCGGTTTCCCTAATGCCATTTAAATTTCATATCACGCATTGGTGGAGATGCTGTGAAGGAGGATGCTGCGATGTGATCTCGATAAGATGATAAAGGAAGGGACCGTGAAGGAGTTTGCGAGTTACCTTTATTCTTATCTCATTCTCTTGCATCCATGCATTTTAATTTATTGACCCATAACGATTAATCTTGTATATTATTGTTTTAATTATCATGAGATGATACTTGTTTATTTTATCATGAGATGATATCTGTTAATTTTATTTAATTATTCGGTTGAAATAATTGCCCTAATATATCATGTGTATATAAGACTGGGGACTTATGATCTTCTACCATACACTATGTGATCTTATAGTGGGGAGTGTGAGTAAGGTGATAGGCCAAAGCCGGGCCCAATCCCTCTCACCTATGTGAGAACATGGTGAAAACTATATAAGCAAATAGTGGGAGCAAAAAGGCCAAAACGTGAGCTTTCGCTAGGTGTTTATTAGGTTCATGGTAGGTGAGCACATAAGTAAGAGATATTATACAATAACGCCAAAGCGTGAGTATAACATCTCATATAGATCAAACAATAGATCGAATGCTCCAAGATTCATAAGATGAGATCTGTGAAAATGGAGAAGATAGTTTCTATCTGCCTATTCAAGGCGATGTAATACTGTGCCTAAATGCAAGATTACATTAAGCCAGTGTCTAGGTATTCGATGCCAATTGAAACTTCCTAAATTGGCAATACTATAAGAAACAGACCCATATTGTAATAGTAATTAATGAATACAATCGATCCCTAATACTATCTTATTTGTCATTTGATTAGATCATGACAAGCCTACACCCATTGATTGAAATTCTTCGTGATGAAAAGTTAGTTGGAACTAACTATATAGACTGGAAAAAAAAAAGATTAGAATAGTATTTGCTGTGGATAACCTTGACCTATGTCTTAAGACACCTAAACCCGAAATTCCTCCAGATGCTTCACCGGCTCAAAAGGCTAAGTTAGAGCAATGGGAGAGGTCTAATCAGATAACCAAGTGTTACATACTGGCTTCGATGTCTAACATTTTGCAAAGCCAGCATGAACACATAGATAAGGCTTCTGACATTTTGCAAAACCTTCATTTGATGTTTGGAGAGCAAAATAGGTCAGCTCGACAAATAAAGTTGAAATCTCTTGTTAACACCAAGATGGCTGAGGGAACTCCAGTTAGGGAGCACATCTTAAAGATGATGGGCTTATTAAATGAGCTAGAAATTTTTGGTGGAGAGATGGATTCCATCACTCAGGTTGACACTATTCTGCAGTCACTCCCTTCATCCTTCAATGCGTTTCGTGTTAAATTATAACATGAACAAGAGTGAAATGTCACTAAGTGAGCTTATGAACTCACTTGTGGCTGTAGAAGATTTGATCAAAAAGTCAACAAAGGGCAAAACTTTAATAGTCGATAAATTTGATACCTCCAAGAGATCTAAAAAGTTTAGAAAGAAGAATAAGGAAAAAGGTAAGTTTAAAGACAACAGGGGTAAGGCAAGAGTTGCCAAAGGTTCTTCAGGTGATACTGGAAAGGAAAACAAAGGCAAGAAAAAGTGTTTCCACTATGGTAAACTAGGCCACTGGAAAATGAACTGTGGGACTTACCTCGTAACTCTTAAGAAGGATGGCGTCAATACTCAAGGTATGAAATGCTTTGAAGTATTAATTACTGTTAAATCAAACTTTCTTGATGGTCCTCCTAACTCATGGTGCGTGGATTCTGGATCCACTGTACATGTTTGCAATTATTTGCATAAACCAGAAAGCCGACCAAACAAGAGCAGAAGCTTGAAGTTGGCTTAGGTGCAAATGTTACAGTGAAGTCAATTGATTTGTTTACTCTTTATTTACCTATTGGAAAGACATTAATTTTAGAAGACTACTTATATGTGC
Source organism: Tetracentron sinense (assembly GCA_015143295.1). Classification (NCBI taxonomy): domain Eukaryota; kingdom Viridiplantae; phylum Streptophyta; class Magnoliopsida; order Trochodendrales; family Trochodendraceae; genus Tetracentron; species Tetracentron sinense. Next base: position 36,017,704 of record CM026563.1, read on the forward strand.
CTTCTGCACATCGTAATTTGATTTCAGTATCTAAACTTTTATATTGTGGATTCTCTATCAATTTTAATTCAATTGTTAAAATTAAGAAAGATGGAATGGTCTTGATTACTGGTAATCTCATTAATGGTCTTTATTTAATATTCCCTTTGGTAAATAATGAAAGTCTACAAAGTGACAATGCCTCATCATCTAGAATGTTTGGAATGAAGAGACATTGCACAGAGTCTACTTATCTTTAGCATAAAAGGCTTGGTCACATTAATCTTGATAGGATCAAGAGGTTGGTAAAAGATGGTCCCCTTGAATTCTTCAAGGTAAAACCACTCCCTACTTACGAGTCTTGTCTCAAAGGGAAGATGACCAAGAAGCCTTACCCTAAAAAGGTAGGAAGAGCTGAAGAAAAGTTAAGACTCATACATAGTGATGTATGTGGTCCATTTAACATTGTTGCACGAGGACAATACCGGTATTTTGTCACATTACCGATGACTATTCCAGATATTGATATGTCTATTTGATGCAACACAAATCTGACCCCTTTGAAAAGTTTAAAGAATTCAGATTAGAAGTTGAGAATCAAACAGACAAATCCATAAAGACACTTCGATCAAATCGAGGTGGTGAAAACCTCACCAACGAGTTTATGATTTACTTAAGGGATAATGAGATTATCTCGCAATAGACAAGTCCTGTCTCACCTCAACAAAATGGTGTTTCTGAAAGAAGAAACCGGACCTTATTAGATATGATTTACTTTATGATGAGCCATGCCGATGTACCTTCCTATCTTTTGGGATATACTTTACAAACTACCATTTACATTCTGAATCAGATTCCTTCTAAGTCTATACCGATTACACCCTATGAATTATGGACTGGGCGAAAACCTAGTTTACAACATCTAAGGGTATGGGGTTGTCTTACGCATGTTTGCAAACTCGAACCTACTAAGTTGGAATCTAGAACAGAAAAATAAAACTTTGTAGGGTATCCAAAAGAAACTAAGGATTTCTATTTCTACTCCAAGGTAGACCAAACAATAGTTGTTAAGCATCATGCCATTTTCTTGGAAAAAGAAATTGATCTTCTTAAGAAGGTTGAATTTCATAAGATGAAAGACAACACAGCTAGTGTCCAAGATGAACCTAATCCTTCAATTATTGATTCTTCTAATTTTGTTCCATTGAGAAGGTCTGAAAGAGTTTCTAGACCACCAGATAGACTTCAGTATTACAATAATGATGTTTATCTAGTTACCCTTGATAATGAGGATACATATCCTAATAGTTATCGGGAAGCTACATTAGATGTAGATGCATCTCAATGAAATAAAGCCATGAATACTGAAATAGATTTCATGTATGACAATGGTGTCTGGAGTTTAGTAGATCCACCCGATGGTATAAGGCCAATTGGATGCAAATGGATTTACAAAAGGAAGAAGGGTGCCAATGGTAACATGGAGACCTATAAAGCTAGACTTGTTGCAAAAGGTTACACTCAAATTCAAGGAGTTGATTTTGAGGACACCTTTTCACCTGTAGCTATGCTCAAATCCATCAGAATAATGCTGGCTATAGCTACACACCATGACTATGAGATATGGCAAATGGATGTCAAAACTGCTTTTCTTAATGGAATGTTAGATGAAGACATGTATATAAAGCAACCTAAGGGCTTCATTGCTCCTAACTAAGAGAACATGGTATGCAAGTTCAACAAGTCGATATATGGTTTAAAACAAGTTTTCAGAAGCTAGAACCAAAGATTTGATCATTCGATCAAAGAATTTGAATTTCAAAAGAATTTAGAGGAATCTTGTATATACAAGAAGGACAGTGGGAGAGTGGTAGTATTTCTAATTCTTTATGTGGATGACATCCTACTCATTGGGAATGATGTAGGGATGTTATCATTAGTCAAGATATGGCTTTCTCAGCATTTATCAATGAAAGACTTGGGAGAGGCATCCTATATTCTCGGAATAAAGATTCTAAGAGATAGAGAATGTCGAATGTTGGGATTGAACCAAACTTCCTACATAGACAAGATTTTGTCTAGGTATAGTATGAGTGATTGTAAGACAACTCTCATTCCTTTTAGACATGGTGTTACTTTGTCTAAAAAGATGGTCCCTACATCAACGGATGAGATCGAGCAGATGAAGAGGTGCCCTTATGTTTTGGTAGTTGGGAGCCTCATGTATGCCATGTTATATACTAGACCGGATATCTGTCATACAGTGGGAGTTAGTCGGTTCCAAAGCAATCCAGGTGTTAATCATTGGACTGTAGTGAAGCACATCATGAAGTACCTGAAAAGGACTAGGGATTTTGTGCTTACTTTTCAATCAGAAGCTTTAGTTGGATTGGGTTATACTAATTCCAATTTCCAATCTGATCTGGACAATAGAGCTTCCACATCTGGGTATGTGTTCACACTGGGTGATGCTGCTGTCAGTTAGCACAGAATAAAGCAAAAGAGTATTGTAGACTCCCCCACAAAAGCAGTATATATTGCAGCTTCTGAAGTAGCAAAAGAAGCAGTCTGGTTCAGAAAGTTTTTGCAAGAGTTAGGAAAGATTCCTTCAGCACTTGAACCTATTACTCTCTTTTGTGATAGTAATGGTGTAGTAGCTCATAGCAAAGAACCTAAGAGCCACAAAAAGATGAAACATGTGGAACGGAAGTATCATCTCATTCATGAGATAATTTAAAGGCAAGATATTATTGTTACAAAGATTAGGTCTCAACTTAATGTTGCTGACCCAATGACTAAGGCTTTATCAGATAAAGTATTTGTAACACACTTAGATAGTATGAGATTGAAATCTATGACACAATGACTATTAGGGCAAGTGGGAGATTGTTAAACATGATACCCAGAAAAGTCATTTAGATTGTAAGATTCTTATTAATTTGATTAATAGAGACTTCTTCTTTACCTATTGTGTATACATTATGAGTAATTGACCATGATCATAAGATGATCTATATGAAATGAGATATCGATAAAGGTACTTAGGATATATTGTAGGAAAGTTATGTGATTTGACTATCACAAGCAGATATAACTTTCCAGGTCCTTATACCTTATATAGTCACAACTATGGGTGAAGCTGTGAACATACACTGATTGATTGTATTCAATGAGAGACCTCTTGCATGAACATACTATCAGATAGTTGGTCTCTCATTTACATTGAACAGTTTCAATGATCCTTAGATCTGATGAGTTCATTTATGACTGAACAGTAACGTGACTGTTTTGATTCCACCAAAGTATTCTCTACCTTAGGGAATATACAGTGACAGTTGGATAGTCAAAAAGCTGTTCGAGTCATAACGAATTTCAAACATGAAATCCATGCTCATTAAATTGAGAGATTATCCAATTTTCAGGATTAAGCTTAAATCCTGCGCAGGTGATTTTGAAACAAAACAAGTTTGAAATATATTTTATTCAAATATATTATACTTACAAAAGTTTTTTTTTCTCAAAATGTTTTACATGAGAAAATGTTTCTCATGACTTAATCAGAAGTCTTGGAAACCCGGATGATGTGCAATGGGCGATGAGTTAGATAGTATAAATAATCTCGAAGGCCCATTAGGGATAATATAATTGGAAGGATCAATTGAATTAAAAAATTCATGCTATTGGTTAATGTTCTTACACTAGGATACAATTGCAACATGTATATCTCACATCACTTGCAATTCCAATGAAATTCCTATTTAGGGTCAATGGGATAACATTGGGTAAGCAAGGGTTTGAATGTCCCAGAGCAATATGTGGAGATGCTCACATAAGAAATACAAGCTCAAACAATTGATTAAATGTTAATCAATTATTTAAAAAATGATTAAATGTTAATCATTGATTAAATAGATTAAAAGTTAATCTATGTTTTAAATTAATTGTTAATTTAAATTAAAGGATTATATTAGTAATTATTTAATCAACCTAATTAAAGGGGAAATAGGTTGGACCCATATCCATAAACTCATAAGGATGGACCTTTAATATGGGCCCAAGCCCATGGATTAAAACCCTAGGGTTGGGCGCCTACTTTAGTAATCCTAATTGGATTGGGACTAGGTTACTTGAATAATTATTGAATAATAACTCTATTAATTATGGAATTAAATTCCAACGGTTGGAATGTAAGTAGGATTAAGATAAGTTGTAATTGGATTACAACTAGGAGTCCAAGAACCCCATATAGGTCATGCCCCTTATGGTTCACGCCCCTTTGTGGTCTCCTAATTTGATTAGGATTCTTCCTAGGAGTTTAATTAATTAATAGTAAGAGTTATTATTAATTAATAATTCCTAAGGGATAAGTTGGAATTGGAGAAGGATTAGGATAAGATCCAAGTTCCTATAAATACACCACAAACCCCGAAACGTGGAGTACTTCTCTCTCTCTCCAAAATTCTCTCCCTCTCCTCCTCTTCAAAACCGTGATCCCCAAGGGAGTCTCCCCTTGAATTTTCGTGCCCCATATAGGGTGTTCTGTATTGGGTTTTTTCAACTTTAGAATTTTGAACTCTAACGTTTTGGGTGATAGAAAGTCTATACCAATACTCCATCTTCTTCTTCTTGCTTTTTCAATTCCAAGTAGAGATTCTAAAGCTTCTTGCGGATAGCGAAGAACAAGGATCGAGCTTCAAGTATTTCTTCGAGAAATCTCTACAAAAATTTCTGACGGTTCGAGTTGGATTTAGCTTCACCTGTGAACATCATTCACTAAGGTAATATGACTAAAATGAGTAGATAATTTTAGTTACTTTCTATGGTGTAAAGATCATTGGGATCTAGTTTCCGCATTAATTTTTATCCAAATCCCCCTTCAAGCCCCCCACATTAAGGATTATTCAATTATATTTAATTAGTTACTAATTAAATATTGGTTTCCAAGAAAATAGATAATGGAATTAAATGGGACTTCTAATTAGATTATAAAACTTTCTAATTTTGATTTAATCCTAATTGGATTAGGAATTATAATCATATTAGAATAATGAAAGATGTGTTTGTCTTGGATTGCAAGTAGGCAAACAAGATAAGACTAATAGTCTATATATAGGGTGGAACGTCCAACCCTTTAGCACAATTAATCCCATTCTCTCTCTCTCTCTAAAAAGTGTAAGACCACCTATTGCTTCATCCCTCTTGGTTAAGTTTTGATCTTGAAGAAGATCAAGAACGTTTCTTTGAAGATCAAGATTGTTTCTTTAAAGATCAAGATTGATTCTTTGTTGATCAAGAAGATTTCTTGAAATCAAGAAAAGAATAAAAGATTATAGAGCTTGGATTGGAAGGACCATTAGCTTCCATTGGAGAAAAGCTTTAAAGATATAAAGAATGTTCGTGTGAATCACGAAGGAGACTTTTCACTTGCGAAGTTTTGTAGGTATTGTTCTATCCTTCGAATCGAAAAAAAGACTTTTCACTTGCAAAATCTTGAAGGTATTTATTGTTTTATCCGTCATTGAATATAATCAATTAAAACTATAGTTAGATCTTGGGATTCTATCTCAAATTAAAAAGAGGCATACTTTCAAGCATAATACTAACGGGAATTTTAGGAAAGAAGAATCTTGTTTTAATTTTACTTTCCTTTCAAATTTCTTGCAAACCAAACATACAAGAAAATTCAAAATTTTCTTTTTTATCTCTTAATTTAATTTAATTCTTTTCTTTTTTTTTTATAAGTTTAGGAGAAAAAGGAGATTGTGTGTTACCCAATGTGGGCATTCAGAGTCTTATAAAGATGTGTAGCATCTCATTAATGGAATCCTAAATGTACAAGATTTACGAAGAATTTCAAAAACTTAAATAAGGAAAGGAAAAAATTAAGCAAAAGATATGCACAAAGAAGGGGCTCTGGAGGTGCACGTTAGTAGAAATTTTTCTTAGGTGCATGTTAGCACCCGAACTACAGGCTTTCTCTTAGGGTTTCATGGTGTCTCCCTTGGCCGCCGGCCCCATGATAGGGGGTTCTTCTTCTCGCCCCCTGATCCATCTCCTTCCTATGCTGAGATCGCAAGAGACAAATCATATGCTGAAGTATTGAATGCTTCAAGATCTTTGGTACCCGAGCAAGTGAATATTTCAAAACCTATTGCTGCTTATCAAGGTGAACTAGCACTATTTCTTACTCCAGAGGAATCTGCGAAGCTAGCTTCTCCTCTCAAGCTTACTTTAGTTGCTAAATGTTCGTATGGAAGGCCTTCTTTTCCAGCCATTAGAGAGTTTTTCAAAACAAAAAATTCACTTGAAGTTTGATTATCACGTTGGGGTATTAGACCCTCGACATCTTCTGATCAGATTTTCTGCCGAGGAAGACTACCTAACTATTTATCTGAAAGAGTACTATTATATAAATGGGTTATTGCTGAGATTCATCAAGTGGACTCCAACGTTTTGCACAGGTATGGAACCTTCAATCATCCCTGTATGGATTTCTCTCCCGAATCTGCCTATTCATCTTTATCAAGAACAAATCCTCAGATCTATTGGATCGGCAGTAGGGAAAGTCCTTTGTTTGGATGGTCCAACAAAAATGCTAACGAGGCCAAACAAAGCAAGATTATGTGTAGATCTAGATGTCTCGAAGCATAAGCCTTCTAGAATATGGCTGGGTATTGGTTCCGTTGGAAGATGGCAAAAAATAATATACGAGAAGGAGGTTACATATTGTTCATATTGTTGCAAACAAGGTCATACTGATTCTGTGTGCCATATTGCTTTAAAATAGAATCCAAGTGAAGCTCCTCAAGATAAGGTTAAAGTAACTACCAAAGAAGGGGAAAAAGTTTGGGTGAGAAAGGAGAAACCGAATGTTCTCCAGGGTAGTAAGAAGGACACACCAGCAGATGAAGACCAATTTAATGATAATAGCAATGTTATTATCTTCGGATCTGAAGAGCAGATTCACAAAAGGTCTAGAGATGAAGATGACGATCCTTAGATTATAAATACTGAAGTTAACATTATTCAAAATTCTGGAAAAGAAAATAACAGTGTCCAAAACAAGGAAGAAGCTCACTCGGAGACTATTGCTGAACAGTTTTTAGAAGTTCATCATAAAGCTGTGGAAAATTCAGATTTTGGAAATAATGATTCTTATCAGTCCAAGTTGATATTTAGAAGACAAAAATTGGCTCTCATCATCCACATCGAAATTTCACCATGAGGTACAAAAAATTTCTTTTGATAATATAGAAAATTTTATAGTAGAAGGTAAAGCTTTTCTTGCTACTATCCAGAGTATCAAAAATAATTTAGAAATTGAAGTGGAACAAGAATGGCATGTGAATCAAAAAAAGAAGAAAGGGATTCCCCATTCGGATCAGATAACAAGATCTAGAGCCCAAGCTCCTTTGCTGTTGGAAGAAAATCAAATAGTTTCCAATGATTAGTATTTTATCTTGGAATATAAGAGGTGTTGGAAATTTAGCTTCTAAAGCTAGGTTAAAGAATTTGGTTAATTCTTATAACATTTCTATGCTTGCCATTATGGAACCGATGCAGACTTCTAACAAGATTATAGCTCTGAGTAAGATGCTTAATATGTCGGGTTACTTACATCATGAAAAAATTCAGATTCTATGGAAAGATTGGAAGGATGTATCTTTATTTGCTTCTCTTGATCAAGCGTTAATTGTCGACGTGACCATTCAAGGTTTCGACATGATTAGATGCGGTTTTATTTATGCCAAATGTTGTTGCAATGATAGACTGATGCTGTGGAATGATATTTTGCTTCTTTTATCTAATTTCAACGGTCCTCTTCTCTTTGTTGGTGATTTCAATGTTATTGGTAACTCTGGGGAAAAATGGGGGGAAGAGATCCAAATCTTAGATCTATGGAAGAATTTAATGACTTCATCAGTGACATGGGCCTTATTGATGCTGGTTTCTCTTGTAATAAATTTACGTGGTGCAGCAATCAGAAGGGTATTTATAGAATTTATGCTAGAATGGATCGTATTCTGTATAATGTTGATTGGAGCAATAAACTTCTAGTGCCTCAGGTTACTCATTTATGCAGACTCAGCTCGGATCTTGCTCCTCTTATCTTCAAGTTTGAAAATGATAGAGATCGGAAACCTTCCTCTTTTAAATTTCAAAAAATGTGAATCAGTCATTCTGACTTCAAAATGTTAGTTACTAATTCTTGGTCTATTGAAATTATAGCTGATCCTATCCTTGCTTTTTTCTTAAAGCTTAAGTGACTTAAAATGTCACTTAAGAATTAGAACAGGGAGATATTTGGTAATACTTTTGTTAAGATAAAAGAGCTTGAGGAGAAAATTTGTGCTTCTGAAATTCTTCTCCATGAAAGTTGGGACTCTTCTACTAAAAACCACCTGTCCACTTTGAAAGATGATCTGCAGAAGGTTATGATTCAAGAGGAAATTTTCTGGAAACAAAAATCCAGGATAAAATGGCTAAAAGAAGGTGATATGAATTCTAAAATTTTTTTATGTGATTGCCAACCAAAGATGAAAAAGGAATGAAATCCATAAAATCAAAAACTCTTCAGGTAATTGGATTGAGAATCATATTGACATTGGTAATGAAGCTACTAATTAATTTCAGGATCTTCTTACTTCGTCCATAAATAATATTGATTACAATATTCTTAATCATATCCCCCTTTTGGTTACTGAGGATGATAATTATATGCTCACTTATATGCCCTCTGTTGAGGAGATCAAATAGGTGGTCTTCAGTATTGCTGAAGATAGTGCTCCTGGATGGTTTCGATAGCCATTTTTATCAAGCATGTTGGGACATTATTAAGGCAGATTTGGTGATGGCAGTTAACTATTTTTTTCTTCATCCGTTTATTCCGAAGGCTGTCAATGCTATTGCGATTGCGTTGATTCCTAAGTGTAATGACCCCTCTTCTTTTTCTGACTACAGGCCTATTAGTTTATGCAATTTCTTCTATAAGATTTTTTCTAAAATTCTATCGGGTTGGTTGGCATCTATTCTTCCTAAAATTATTTCTGATGAGCAATCGGGATTTATTAAAGGGCGAAACATTACAGAGAACATCACCATTGCTCAATAAATGATTAATGATATCGACAGGAAAGTTTTTGAAGGAAATCTTATTATCAAACTTGATATGTCTAAGGCGTATGACCATATGGAATGAAACTTTATTTTTGAAGTTCTGACGAAGTTTGGTTTTAGTGTGACTGTTATCAATCTTATTCATGGCTGCCTTCAGAATCAAAGCTTCTCGGTTATCATCAATGGGGCACTATATGGGTTTTTCTCTAGTTCCAGTGGTCTTTGTCAGGGTGATCCCCTATCTGCCTCTCTCTTTATTTTGGCTCAAGAGGTCCTTAGTAGAGGTCTAAAGAATATTATCACTCATCAGGCTATGGCTTACTCAATAGGGAGAAATGGATTTGCAGTTTCTCATCTCTTATTTGCAGATGATTCTTTCATTTTCTACAATGGTAGTGCTCGGAGCATCAAAACCATTTTTGATTTCTCTCAAAATATGAGGATTCTTCAGGGAAAAAAATTAATAAAGACAAAAGTTCCCTATATTGTTCTGATAAGCTCACAACTGCTAGAAGAAGAGATATATCCTTCAAAATAGGTTTTCAAATCAAACATTTTCCTCTTACTTACTTGGGGGTTCCTTTGATTAAAGGCCATTAGAAATGATCTTATTACCTTCCTCTCATTGAGAAAATTCAAAACAGAATTTTTGGATGGTTTGGAAAACTGCTTTCTGCCGGTGGTCGCCTTATTCTTATCAAGCATGTTCTTACTTCTATTCCTGTTCATATCCTCTCAAGTATTAACATTCCAACTGGAATAGCTTCTAAGATTGATAAGTTTATGGCTAATTTTTTTTGCAATAAAACTGATTTGATTAAAAAGCGTCATTTGGTTAAGTGGAAACATTGTTTTTTACTGTATATGGAAGGAGGGCTGGGTATAAGAAAAATTGCTGATATTTCTAAGGCTTTTCGTATTAAACAGGCTTGGAGAATTTACACTTCTAATTGTCTTTGGACGAGGTTTTCAAAGCCAAATACAGAGTAGACCATGTTTGGAATGCTTTGCTTATCAGGGGTTCTTCTAAACTTTGAATAGCTAGTTGTGATGTTTTTCATTTGATGCTTGCTAACTCCTCTCTCTTTATAGGTAATGGGAACATAGTTAACTTTTGGTTTAATGAGGAGTAGCTCATTTATAGTGCGATTGGTAATCCTCAATTTACTCCAACTATTTCTCAACTCCTTAATGATGAATGAAATTGGAACTTCAACCAGGTTAGTCATTTAATTCCATATTATACTATAGAAGCCATTAAAGAAGGTAATTTCTCTATATCTGATGAGGCTGATAAATTTATTTGGAAACCCTCCTCTTCTGGAGAATTCTCTGTTAACACTGCTTGGGATATTCTGAGGGATAAAGGGATTGAGTTAGGATGAGCAAAATTCATCTGGAACCGGATTATCCCAACTAAAATTAGTGTGTTTTGCTGGAAAATTATGCATTGTGCTATTCCTAAGGATTTGAATATTCAAAAGATAGGTATTCCGACGGTTAGTAAATGTTGTTGTTGCAATTCTTCTAAAGTGGAGACTTCTAATCACCTATTGAGCATTAGTGAGCTTGCTTATTCCGTCTGGATTTATTATTCTTCTTGGTTCTTTATTCATTTCAGTAAAGATGATTCTATTCAATGCACTTTAAAAAGGTGGTTCAGAGCGGCTTCATATAGAAAAAATGACCTTTTTCATTCTGCTGCCAACTTTGATTGTTTGGGAAATATGGATTGAGAGGTGCTGTCGAAAATATGATTCTATATCTCAGAATAATAGAGCTATTATAGCGTGTATTACTAAAAAGGTATGTGATATTCATTCAATTTTTGAGAATAAACTCTTTGATTTATCTCCTTTATTTCCTTCTAGTGCTCTCACTATTAGCAAATTTCGAGTGGTCCTTGTAAAATGGATTTATCCTCCTCAAGCTAAATTCAAATTGAATGTGGATGGGGCTTCAAAAGGTAATCCTAGTAATGCAAGAGGATGGGGTATTATAAGAAATCATAATGGTAATTTGGTTGCCTGCTTTTTCTCCCATTATGGTATATGTTCCAATTATATTACAGAAACTCGTGCTCTCCTTGATGGTTTAATTCTTTGCAAGAGGCTTCAAATATATAATGTGATTATAGAATCTGATGCTAAGAGTATGGTTGAAGAGTGGACAGGTAAAAATTCAGGTTATTGGAAAGCTTGGTATTGGAATAAGAAAATCAAATCTCTTATGAATACTAGTTTCTCTCTTACTCACATATTCCGGGAAGCCAACACTATGGCGGATGAATTGGCTAATATTGGATGTATCAGATTTAGCTCGGGAACATTTGACATGAACAATATGCCTGCTAGAGTCAAAACGTTGATTCAGATGGATAAAGAAGGTATAGGTAGTCTTAGAAAAGTTAGAATATAAGAGTGTTTGGTTGTGTTTCTCTATATAGGGGTAAGGTTTTTGTCCCCCCATGGTGTTCTTTTTTCTTTATTTTTTGTGTTAGGGGTAAGGTTTTATGTCCCCCCCTAATTTTCTTTTATTTTGGAGTCCTTTGTAGGGGTAAGGCTTTATGTCCCCCCCCCCCCCCCCCCAATTTTTCTATATTAATAAGCCGATAGGGGTTTGCCAAACCCCCCACTCCTTCTGAGTGGATTTTAATAAAAATAAAAAATAAACAAAAAAAGATAAGAAAAAGATAAGGAAAGTATTGGTGGCTATGCCAGGACTGAGTACTTGCATGATAGAACATGACTAACATATCTGGCCTTCTAACTCCAGTCGTTTCCCATTCTACAGCTTGATTTTAATTCTTTTTTATGGATTATTACATGAGTGTTTCGAGGGTAATAATCATACCTTAGGGGTGGATGAGTTAGTACTAGCAGCACCCCTTCATATGCTCATATAAATTGACCAAGCACCAAATAGACAAAACCTTGAATAAAATTTTGTATGATATAGAGACCTGTTGTTGCCCAAGTATTGGAGCCTAGAGGGGGGGGGGGGGGGGGGGTGAATAGGGTCTTGGCAAATTTAAATTTCTTCCTAATCCATTTTTACGGAATTTAAATTAATCTAGTTGAAAGAGAATGAAATCTAGCAATTTCACAATTAATGCAACAAGAAAAGATAAAGGGGAGAGAGAGAGAGAGAGTAAAGACATGATTTTTTTTCGAGGTTCGGCCTTCCCGCATTGAGCAACCCACTTGAGGATTCACTACGATTCACTAATCACACGATCTTCTTCCGGGTGAAGATTAAACCTTTACACTTTACAAGAGAATACCCTCTCTTGACTTTTTTCCGAAGCTTTTTCCTTCAACACAAGAACCCACCGATTCTTGATTTCCAATACACAAGATGTATGGAGGTTTTATAATCTCGAAATTTCTCCTTAATTGAGCTGAAAAGATCTTTTGACTGCTCTCTAAAAATCTCACAAAGATTGGAGTTGAATAGCTCAAGATATAGCTTTTGGGATTTCTAAGATTTTCTCAATGAATGAATCAACATAGGCTTGTGAGTGAATGATTGGGGTTAATGCACAAATCAAAAGTTGTTTTTCATTCATAAATGATCTCAATTTATTACCCATAAAATTTTATGGTCGTTGGAGGTGCATTCAATGCAAAAATGGCAGTTGAAAACTAATCATTCTGTACATTTAATGAGCAGGCCGAGCAAATCAGTTGACTGGTTTTGGCTGGTTTGTTCCAACCAATTTCCAGAAAGTTTAGAGCATAATTTGTCGACTGGTTTTGATCATCACTGAGAATTGGTCGACCGGTTTTCAAAATAGTGTCAAAACATGACACAGGGCTAAATCAGGCGACTAGTTTTGATTCCCTTGAGGAACTATTTGACTGGTTTTCTGAATTTCTTAGAAAACTCCTCTTTAACCAATTTTAATGATGTGAATGATTTAATTGGTCAACTAACTTGATTTTATCATGCTTAAGATCATTTCATATGATGTCTAAGGACCTTATAAAAATGTACAATGATGCTCTTAAGGTTCTTATGGTCAAAATCTAAGTCATTAAGCTTTCAACTTTCCACTTTGAAGATTGTTTACACAAGTCCTGAGCACTCTCAAAATAAAAATAAAACAATAAACCTTCTTCATGTCATGAGGTTTAACTCTTTTTGCTTTGGATCTTCAACTTGATTGAATGACTTACTTTATGAATCCTTTATATGTTTGATGTCATTTCCATGCTTTGTGCCTTGGATATTGTGTCAATGCTCTTATATACTAATTTTCACAAGAACTCAATAGAGACATTAGTAACACAATGGTCATTTTATTATTGTGTTATTATCAAAATTACTAAGGGTACCTAAGGTTTTAACCTTAAGGCTAACACATGCTAGTCCTACTCTCAGACATTCCCTACACTCGGCCAAAAACCAACACTTATTGAAGTAATAATTGTAAGGATAGTTGTTTGATTTTGGCCAAAAGCAAGGGCAAGTGTTAGTTTTTGATTCAGAGTAGGGAATGCCTAAGAGTAGGGTTAGCATGACTCATGTATACATTAGTCATCTTTCTTTACGGGTATTAGTGGAGTAAATGGTCTGGGTTAGTGAGGGGCCGACCAAAGCCCAAATTGGCCAAATTAATAAACGAGATGGGTTGGGCCTGACCAGCCCACTTGGTAATAGGGCCTAATCGGGCCGAACAGGGCTAGCCCACCCACAAAATCATGTGTAAAATTTTACTTATGAACTAAACGGGCCTAATTGAGCCGAGTTATTCAAGTCAAGCCCGGTTAGAAACATACCGAAATGGGCTACAAGCTTTAGATTGAACCCAACCCAATCCAACTAATAATTTGGTCGGGCTGAGCGGGACTAGAGAGGGCCGAGCTGGGCTGGCCTACGGCCCGACCCAGCCCAATGACACCCCTAACCAGTATAGGTACATACTGTGCAATAACAATAAAACTGTCTAGCTTTTCATTCCCTACAAGTCTAAACGGTTTCTCCTCTAAAATTTAACCTAGCAATCCGTTAATTAGCATTTCTATTGCACGCACACATACAGATATACCAAGCTTATAATTGCTTCCATATGCTTGAGATTACCCAAATGATAATATTTATTTTTTCTGACGAGACCTGAATCTTTTCATGCCTTTAATGCAAGTATTAGGGGTATAATAGTTTTTGTGATGTTTTAATATCTATGTATTTATATCTAATTGGTGTGGTGTGATCAAGGTTTAATCAAAGTTATAAAGAGAGGGATGCCATAATATACCCTCAACTTTAGGAAGCTCTAGTTTTGTCACCGTTTATCCGAATCGAGTGATTCTTGAACTGTTAAAAACGTATTGGAACCCTCTTTGAGGTTCATGTTTAATGTTTTTTCAGATTTTGAGTCTAAGCTAAGTTAAAAGTAAGTTTTTGGATGTTTTGTCTGCTGAAATTTCAGACTAGTCAGCTTTAGAGCCCATTTAGACCATTAAAAACTCAGAATTAGGATTTATATATTAGAGATAAAATTGTTTCCCTTTGAACTACAAGTCCAACACAAGTTGAATTGTCAAAATCTAATAAGCTAGTCAAAAGTTATAGTCAAATACCAAAGTGGAGGTAAAATCAGTCGGAATTCAGAAGGGGGACTTTGATCTATCGCACAACAACTGCGATCGATCGCATTCAGACGATTTTTGGAGTTTTTTTTCAGGCCTAAGTGCGATCTATCGTACTCGTGCCTAGATTTTTGTTAAAAACTATTTTTTTTAGGTTTTTTAAATATTGAGGCTATAAATAGGGGTCCTATTTCGAGGTTTTAGAGTATCCTACCAATTTCTAACCTAATTTAGCAAAGGAAGAGAGAGAACTTAGGGTTCTAAAAAGGTTTTAGCTTGGAAAAAAAGGGTTTTACATAGAGAGGAAGATGATTAGCTTGGAGATCTTCCCCAAAGCCTTCTTGAGAGATTTGGATCAAAGGGAAGGATCCCTAAGGTTGATATCTCTTCAAACTCAACCCTATTAAGATGTTTTGTATGCTTACATAATAATATGTATAGATTATCAAAAGATTTACATGAAAATACATGAATTAAAGAATGAAAATATGAATTTAGGTCAATATCCTCTCTAATCTAGCTTTGGTATTATTATGATTATTGATTTGGCATGAGAAATGATGGATTAGTGTTAGATTTGTATGATAAGTAAGGATATGGATGGATTTGTATTTTAGAAACTGAAATTAAATTATGCATTATATTTATGAACTAAGGATGTATGGAAATGATAGTGAATTGGCTAAAATGGAGAAGAGATTGATTAAGAAGGTGTGGATTGGTGTGGGGTTTGAAAGGGATGTATGTTGTTTATGAATGAGTAGTGATATAGTTTTGGAATATGGAAATGGAAATGGTATTGTATACATAATTAATGCATTGTAAGTGTTTGTTGAAATGCTTAAGAACACTAAGTATGGAAAGTGATGATATTGAAAGGATTATATGAGTATAATAAGATATGCTATGATGAATTATGCTTAGAAATGATGTTAGAAATGTTAGTATGAATATGCCAAGACATGAAGTATGTTTTGATAAATTTATGTCTATTCAAATTGCATGGTGATTGATATTCGGGTACGCCAATGCTTAGAGGAAGTCCTCCATGTCAGAAATTCTTTAACTATGGAGATGTAACCTAGCAGAGCTTCTTGACGAAAGATGGAATCTAAGTGATGACTGAATTAGGATGTTAATTACGACACTCAAACACAAGTTCACATGTGTGGTAGTTTACAAGTCTCACGGGTACACAAGCATGAACACGGACATTGCATGGATACTGAAATACAAGGAGAAGGAGAAGGACAAGGACAAGTACAAGGACTCTGAACACTGAAATTGTTGCGACCCAAAATACCCTCTAGGAGTTAGGGATACTTTAGCTCGTGACTACCGTATCATACATCCCGTATGACACATAAGGCATACTTACCATCCTGTTAGAGTACACAAGTTATAATACATAGCGGAAGCAAAGCTGAAACAGTTTATAATAAAACAATCCTATCGTTAGGTTCAAGTCTGAACCAACATATCATATCCAAAAGGTAGAGTGGACAAGTCCCACTCTCAACATACACAAAATATCTTTTCCTATCTCTCTCAACAAAAGTCTAGTTCAGACCACCTATCTAGTGATCCATCATCCTGGTAGTGGTTTATGGTAGGCTCCAGCTCGTAATACTCTTCCTCTATCCAAGGTTCCAAACCACAGATGTCAAAAGGAACACATGCACATTCCAAAGTCAATAATTCGGCTAATCATGGAATACTCAGTCACATACAAACTACTAGTTAATAGTGAATAATATCATAAACATGCAAAAGCTTAGAGTATAACAATGTGAAAGTAGTTTCCCAAAACCATTCCTTGATAGTATTCATGTGAAATCAAAACCAAGTAAATTTTGTGAGGTCATGTAATAATCATGTTTTTGTGAGTTTTTGTGAATTCTTGCAGGAGTTGGGATTCCTTGTGAGCATGCGAGGTCTAAGTAAGCATGATTTTCTTGTGAACTTGTAAGCTTGTGAGACATGACTACTTGTGAGTCTATGTATAGTGGGATTCCTTGTGAGCTTTGAAACGATCTTAGAATACCAACCCAAAGTTTAGCCTTGTCACTTACCAACCCATAGTTTGGCTTTATCCATCCTTGTGAGATTTCTTTTAGAAAAACCTTACTTATGAACTTTATGAAATACCCTTTTTGTGAGAAATCATTGAATCATGCGAGACTTGTGAACATAGAGTGCATATAGTATTTGTGAACATCATGATAAACTTAGAAAGCTTGTAAGCATATAATCATATTCATGGAATTTCAATAGCAGTGATAGTTTACATCCCATGTACAAATCATCATCCAATCAACCCAACGACATACTTTAAACATGGTTTTCTTAAAAAGAATAGCACATGATAGGTAGTAGAGTGTATCAACCTCAAAATGAAGTTTTTTTCACTTCTGTGGAACAAGAATCAAGCTTGAGGAAACTTGGTTGAAGCTTTGAGAAGCCTGAACTTTAATTGGAAAACAAAACCAAAAACCCCATTTTGATTTCAGAATTGAGAACCACCTTGAGTAGAAAATCCAAGCTCTAAAATACTAAAATTAGTAAGGTACAAACCTTAGAAGCAAGGATTTAGCTTCAGTTTGGTCTGAGCAAAACTCTTTGAGAAATCAAAGGTTTCTTCTTCTTCTTCTCTTTCAAAAATCCCTAAAATCTATGCTTAGGGTTTGAGTAGATGAAACCCAATCCCCTTCTATTTATAGTCTAAAGATTGCCAAAAACCTAAAAACCCCTTAGAAAAATATCCCCCAAGGTCGGTGATGAGTTACAGCTCATTACTGGGTGTTTTTGCCTATTTCTGGGTTGAATTTGTCAATGAAATTCAACCCCCAGCACATTTCGTCGCCAAAATTGAACTCTACCAGGACAGATTTTTCCCACTTTGGTAGTTTGATCATAACTTTTGACTCGCTTATCAGATTTTGACGATTCAACTTGCATTGGACTCATCTTTCAAAGTGGAACAACTTTCATGTTTTACACAACTCCTAATTCTACATTATTCATGGACTAAAGTGGCCATAAAGTGGACTAGTCTGAAATGGATTTCAGCAGTCCAGATTTTCAGCAGACTAGTTTCTAGAAATCCGATGTTTGACCCAACTTTGACTCAAAATCTGGAAAAATGATAAACATGAACCTCGAAGAGGGTTTTGATATCTTTCCAAAAATTTAAGAATCACTAAATTCCGATCAATGGTGAGAATTCTAAAGCGCCTTAAAGTTAAGGGCATGTTTAAGATATCTCCCTTATTTTTACATTTAGAACTTTTTACAACTTAAGTTTAACTCTCATAACACTAAATTGAAACTCGCTTAAGACTTTAAAACATTCATAATTTTAGAATCCAAAATCCTCTTTCAGATAATAACAAAACCATTACAAAACCTAAGGGTTTCAACCTTAACACACTATTCACTGACGCTATTCACAGCACTCTTCATAGGGTATGCAAGCGAGATCCGGGGTTCTACAGAAATACAAGTATAAGGACACTGAATTATAAATACAAGGACAAGGACACTGCATGGTTTTATAAGGACCCTGAAATTCAAGTAGTTTCGGTATTCGTTGATGCTCTCCATGGATAAAATTTCAAGTCCTAGATAATTATCATGGACATTTGGGATCTAAGAGCTCTAGGGCACTACGTGAAAATGCGCTAAAAACGACGGCCCAAACTCGTCGTTGAAACAAAATTACGACGTCCTTTGGCCGTCGTGTAGTCCGTGGGGAACGGGGGTGTTGTTCACCATAAACGACGTCCTATAGCAGTCGCTAATATGTCGGAAAGAACGACGGCCATTAGCCGTCGTTTAAATAAACGGCGTATTATAGCCGTCGTTGATTGCGCGAAATACTATTTTTTTAAAAAAATTAATTTTATTATAAACGACGGCCAATAGCCGTCGTTTTTGACGAAAAATTTTTTAAAAAAATTACTATTTTTTCCTGAATGAACCTATCAGTTATACATTTTACCTACAAATTCGCTTAATATACATTTAGTCCAACCCATCACAAAATACAATACACAACTTCATCTTCTAATTATCAAGCAAACGAGGCAATCACACGCACAAACAACGAAAACATAAATACTTAACCAATTAATATGTCAATACAAAAGTCAAAGAAATTTAACACAATATTTGGGCCAAATAATAGTTTCGCCAATGCTAATATCTCCAAGTGTTCCCACTCGTTCATACAGATCTGTATTTTGATCATAGATGTCATCTACTATAACGCTATATACTTCAGGATTTTGTGCTACATCGCCATGAATCCGTCCCAAGGCAATAATTGCCCCTCTAAAATTCTTTAATAAACATTGCCTGGAAGTTGGGGGTGACTCGGGGAGAGAATGCCGCCTTCCCTACAAACATTAAAAAGAGTTTGTTTAACAATAAAATTTTTTAAAAAACAATATAAGAGTAGTCAATATGATCATTTACATGTCAAGCTTCCATAATAACAAATAAACCAATAAGATACTTTACATATATGCTAAGCTTACAAAAAATATATAATAGCTAAGTCAGAAGTATGGATTCCAATCTGGGATTTTGAGGATACACAAATACGGGCAGTGATGCTCATTTCTGTGTTTTGTTTCTGATCCTATTGTTGGGCTTGAAGCTGTGGTTGTCGCTTTGTGTGGGTCTTGTTCTCAAGCTTTTTGGATGATGTCACTTTTAAATCATTCCATTCTACATCTACCAATATTATCAGACTCGCCTTAAATTTCTGTGTTCGTATCCTTTTTTTATATTTTTCACCATACTCTGTTTTTAGAACTTATATTGGAAGTATACATGTACTGTCTCCACTACTTGGATAGTTGGATGTGAATACAACAGATGTAGGAAGGTGCCAAGCACCTAGGCATGTTTTATCCTTATTTTTCAAATCTGTATTTTGCTAACAGCTTCAGTAATGCTGCACAATACACACTAGCAATATATAATCTGGATATTAGTCATTTATATATTACAACACATCTCGTTACTAGAAAAAAGAACACCTCCCGCCACTTGGGCAACTACAGTCACCCCTCCATTGAGCTCTCCCACTGCTCGTACCCCCCGAATCAAGACTGACTGGGACAACCCAACAGCTGGCCCAGCCTGGGGTAGACACCAATACTCCTTCCTACCCTCTTCCACCCCAACTACCATGAAAAGGATAGACAGATGGCTGCCAAGAGGGTTAGGTATGAAGATTCTCGATCAAGTGACAGGAGGAGGTATGGTAACAATAGTTATGATGATGGTCGGTCTTCACATCGAGACTGAAGACTGTTTATCCTTCGGCTTTGAGTCGTCCACCGGTTTCCATCTGCTTTCACCACACGTAGGACAACTATCCTTACTAGCATGCTCTCTCCAGTATAGTATGCAATCATTACGACATGCATGGATAATCTGGTAGTCCATACGCAAAGACTTGATCAACTTCTTCGCAGTGTAGGTACTATCCGGCAAAGTGTTCACATCTGGTAAAATCTTTTTGATCGTTTCTAATAGCTCTGTGAAGCTATTATTAGACCACTGATGTCTAGCTTTCATGCTCAACAACTGAACAGTGACTGATAATTTTGTGTGCTCACCTCGACACGAGGGATATAGGGGTTGCATCGCATCCTCCATTAACTTCTTGAACTGAATATCCTCCTGTGAATCACCTGAAGCTTGACCGTCATCTTTATCATGAACTTCATTTAGGCATGTATCCATGTCATCGGGACTAACACGTCCAAATGTGTTATTCAACATATCTGTCATTCTTGGGTACAAATCTTCATGTTGATTACTAGTCGACGTACTAGGAACCCCAACATTATCATGATTAATCAGAAATGGTTCTCCCTGGTTGATCCACCTTGTGTACGACTTATCTATACCATCACATATTAAATGATCTGAGATAACTTCTAGGGTTTTCTTCCCTTGCAGATTACGACATTTAACACAAGGACAACAATGCCAATCAACACCCTTACAAATTTTTTTTGCGAATGATAGGAATGATGCAACACCTTCAAGGTATTCAAAAGACATCCTCGGTGCTGTCATCCACTCCTTGCTTGGGGGGGTCGAAGAAGACATCTTCTAGTTAGCTGGGTAAAAATTCAAAATGATATAAGAAACTTGGAATCTAATGTTCTCAATGATATAATTACATATATTATAATGTATTTATAGAAGTTGGCTTTTTGAAACCTTCACCCGAACCCAATCCAAAGTAAGCTTGGGTTTGGCATTTCTCAATTATTCATTTTTTTCATCCCATTCTCTCCGATCTCATCATCATTTCTCTCGAAGAGAAAGAGGAACTCAAAAAATGAAGAAATAGAGTTGGTTTCTTGGGGGCCACCGAGTGTGTGAGGTTTGAGTTATGGAAATATTCCATTACAGAATGGGTTGTGACAACTGTTGAAACCAAACTACTAGATCAAAGATATATCAGTTTCAGCAGTGACCTGTTTTCATTTGAAACCAACAAACTAACAAATATCTTTGTTCTAGTAGTTTTCCAATAGGTTGACATATAGATTAAACTAACAAATAAATCAAACTTAATAGGTCAATTATAATTTTTTGTGTTGGTTTCGTTGCAAGCAGGAGTTAAAAACAGTTGAAGGCATTCAACTTGCTTCTAGATGCTGTAAAGAGTATGTTGGTTTCTTTATTACCTTATATAGAATCTAGTTTACCATATTTTTCCCATGGAGGGAATTCATTCATGCTTGTTATAGTTTAACCTTAGAAATATATGCAGATTATGTAATAATTGATCTGCAATTGATTAGATGTGATACTTTTGGCAGGGTCTACAATTTTGTGTGTGTGTGCTGTGTGTTGTGTATGTGAGTATCCTCCTTTCAATTGGCTAAGTAACACCTTGTGGGGTTGTGTTCAATAAAAAAAAATCTTATTTTTTTTTATAGAATAAGTCAAATAAGCTCTATTCTAAACTTGCCAAATGCTAAGTCAGAAAGGCATAAGTAGGATGATATCATTCCCCCATAATCCTTGGAGACTATGATTCTAAAAACTCATACAGTGCTCTTTCTATGATCCATGCACCATGGTTGATTGATTTCGAATAAATATCTGAACTTGAAGCGTTTGAAGAAGGGAAACCCTAGAAATATTGGGATGTCAACAAAATTAACTGAAAAACACAGTACTAAGCGGCAATGATCTCAAATAGCACGATCAATAACCTGCAACTTCTTAGAATCGGCTGTTCCGGCCAGAAATTTACAGATCCATGTTTAAATATAAACAACTCATGCAAAAAAAAAAGATAGTGAAGATCAAAGACAAAAACTAATGAAACAGTATACAGATTAAAAAGGGAAAAATATATAATAGCAAAGAAATCTTCAATAAATCCAATCGAGAAGCCGGAATTTCATAAGGAGTAACCCCAAAAATTTCGTGAAAATATTTTGTAGAGATCAACTTCCAAATGAGAGGATTGGCTGCTAGAGAAATCAAAAGTTGGCATTTTGCAGAGATCTCAACGGACATAAAATCAACCCATGCATTTGCCATCTTCCTTTACAAGCTTGACCCAGACACTAACCCACTTGTAAACAAATCAAACCAAATATAATTATAGAACATTTAAACAAAACTATGAAAGATTTCCATTTTCAAATGAAGTCTAAAAGATGGGTCTACAGAGATTTCCACAAGAGTTAGATGTGTTTAATAGGGATAGGGTTTGGATTTCTCCAAAAAAAAAAAAAAAAAGAGATGTGTTTAATGTTAGGGTTTCGCCAAAAATAAGATGTGCAAAGGAATCC
This sequence comes from Tetracentron sinense, assembly GCA_015143295.1. Classification (NCBI taxonomy): domain Eukaryota; kingdom Viridiplantae; phylum Streptophyta; class Magnoliopsida; order Trochodendrales; family Trochodendraceae; genus Tetracentron; species Tetracentron sinense. Next base: position 36,040,232 of record CM026563.1, read on the forward strand.
AACAAACGCCAAGAGGAGAAAATGGCAGAGAGAGAGAGTGCAGAAGAAGAAGAAGACTTACCGGCGGAAGCAGCGGCGCGAGCAGGAGAAGGGGGGAGCAATGGGAACAGCCGAACCTACAAGATACCTAAAAAAAAAAAACATTAACCCCAAATATTTCGTTAACAAAAAGAAACTATCATTGATAGATCTACAAGATAAATCCATTAAAAAAAAATCATGGATGGAAGGGAAACCGAAAAAAAAACCCATAAAAGTTCGGCAAAAAAAAACGTTCATAGATTATTAATCACAAAAGAAAAAAAAAGAACCCTAGAAAAATTTTGTTCAAAAAAGAGAACCCAAAAAAAATTGATCAACAAAAAAAATTCAGCTTCTACAAGATCATGCGTTGAAGAGAACAAAATCCAAGGATCCAAAAGAGAACCCTCCAAAAAAACAATAGATCAACAAAAAAAAAACACCTGTGCGTTGAATCAAAACGAAAATCACAGATTTCAGTTGGTGAGAGCTCCCCTTCTTTGTGTTGCTCGGTCTCAAAGAGTGAACCCCCCCAAAAAAAAAGATCAACTTCCAAATGGGAGTTTTTTTGCTTTTTCACCCTTTATCGGGAACAATAGGCTCTGTGAGCAGCGGCGAGCAAGCACCGGCGAGCAAGCAGCGACGAGCGAGCACCGGCGAGCAACAGCGAGCGAGCACCGGCGAGCAACGGTGAGCAAGAAACCTAGAGAGAGCAACCGTCCAAGAGAGAGAGAGAGGAAGAAACCGAGAGAGAGAGCAGTCGTCCGAGAGAGAGAGGAAGAAACCGAGAGGAGAGATTTGGGTTAGGTTAGGGTTAGTTCCTCAAAGAACGACTGCCTAGGGTAGTCGTTTATTGCGTCAAACGTAAATGACTCACTACAGCCGTCGTATACTTAACGAGAGTCTTAGGCCATCGTTGTTTCCGACTTTTGATGTAGTATTTAACCCATTTTCACATAGTGGGGGCTTACGCTTCTATCAATGCACCTCTATGAATCCAAGTACAAAGACCTCGATAACTATTTTTATGGGAAAACAAGCATGCATTGCATTCGCGATACAAGTTCAAGAGTTACAAGTCCAAGAGTCATAAGTTTAAGAGTCACACAAGTACACAAGTCAAGCTAAGTCATGATGTTCACATGTTTCTGCACTCTGATTATGTTCAGGTCTAGCGCAAGAGCAGACATCTACTCCTTGGGTGGAAGAGGAGTATTTTGAGGAAGCGGAAGAAGGTGATCTTCTAGTTGAGGGAGTCTGGGATCCTGACCGGTCTCCATATTACTAGTTTATTTCTAGTTTCAATTTTGTTGAATGAGGACTTGTAATAGACTTGAGACTTATTAGTAGATGTTGCTTTAGTTATGTTATGAATTTTGGATATATCAGTTGACAACATTTGGTTGGATCTTTTTATATTGAAAGAAATTTTATAATTACTATTTTGGGGAGAATTATCTTTTATTTTGCCTTATTGTTATGAAGATTAAGCAGGGATAAGTAATCTGGTGGACCCAAAGTCCCATTATGACCAATGTAGGGTTTTGAGGTTGTTACATTTTCTTTGGTATAAAGGTTATCATGTAACACATATACCTAAACGCACACACACAGCCAGACCTAAGGTAGCCGCTAAGGTGCCAAATTATATTTGTTGGCCTCTCCCTAATTTTGGTTGCCAACTTATCATTGACATAAATTTAGATGACGAAATAGATGAAATAGTGCATCTTTTTGTTCGATTTGAAAGGTTTCTTATTGTATTTACAAATCACATCCACATTTTTACACCTTTGTCGGGCCCACAAGTTCTCTTGTGACCTATGAGAGAGTTTCAGCAAACTGTAACTATCTTGAGCTTTTCAAACTTAGTAAAACACCCATTAAAAGTGTCCAAAATACACTCTAGAGAAGGTAAAAGTGAAATTAAAGTTTTTTTTGGAGGTTTTATGGAGTTTTTTTTACATATGAAAATATACCTTTTAGTGAATACTTGTCAAAGGGACATTTTATTGTAAATTCAAAAGGGTACCTATTCGCAAACATTTCAGTGGGAATCAATTTCATAATATATACAAGGGTTTTTACATATCAGCTGCTATGTTTTTATTTGCTTTGCAAATACATTATTAATACATTCCTAGTAGCCTAGTTATTTTGGTGAGCCAAAACACAAAACAATGCAAAAAGGTCTCCAGCAGCCTCTTCAAAGTAAGAGTACTGTACACTCACCAAACCAAATATTTCTCTCTCCCTTCCTTTTTGTGGTCCCACATAAATAATAAAAGAATGTCTCTCTCCATTCCTTTATTGTGTTCCACACAAATATAATAAAATAATGTTTCTCTCTCCCTACCTTTTTTGTTTTCCTACACAAATAATAAAATAATGTTTCTCTTTCTCTTTTTTTTTTTTTTTGTTAAATTGGTGAGGCCGCTAGGAGTGTTTTAAAAAAGTGAATAGCCAAAATAGAAAAAAGTGAGTTTTGGCTATTTTGGTGAGTAAAATTTGGTGAGGTTGCTAGGAATGCTCTTATCAATAAAATTTTCACAAGAGTTTAGTAGCCGACTTGAGCATTCCTAGCAGTCTCACCAAAATAACTAAAAAGTTATTTTGGTAAGCCAATACACTACATTTTGCAAAAACAGGTCTCCAGCAGCCTCTTCAAACTAACCATTTTGGTTTGGTGAGTATACAGTACTTACCAAATCTTCATCTCTCCCTTCCTTTTTATGGACCCACACAAATAATAAAATAATGTTTCTCTCTCCCTTCCTTTTTTGTTTTCCCAAACAAATAATAAAATAATGTTTCTCTCTCCCCTTTTCTTGGTTAAATTAGTGAGGCTGTTGGGGTGTTTTAAAAAAGTGGATAGCTAAAATAAAAAAAAGTGAGTTTTGGCTATTTTGGTGAGTAAAATTTGGCGAGGCTGCTAGGAATGCTCTTATGAGCAACAATTTTGCAAATTAACTCATCGTTTTGCAACTGTTAAACAAACAACTTCAACCCTTATTTTCGTTAAACTTTCGTTTGATTTTGTTAAGAAAATGACTATTATGCCTTTAAGCTTTTAACTACTCTTAAACTATGATTAATAAGTTTTAACCATTGTGATTAAAATTTACACCTTTGGGGATAAAGTATCTAACCTTGGTTTCAAAAAAAAAATTAGCGGGTCCCCTTTTATCTCCCTTTAACTTAGGTTAAGATATACTAACCCTTAGAGTTAAAGCACCTAACCTTGATTTTAAAAGAAAAAAAATTAACGTGTCACCTTTGAACTCCCTTTAATTGTGGTTAAGATTTATTAACCCTTAGGGTTAAAGCATCTAACCTTGTTTCTTAGAAAAAAAATTAACGTGGCCCTTTTGAACTCCCTTTAACTGTGGTTCAGATTCACTCACCCTATACACAGTTAAATTCAAAGGAAATTCATTAACCCTTAGGGTTAAAGCATTTAACCTTGGTTCTTGGTATTTAACTCTAACCACAGTTAAAAGGGAGTTAAAAGATAGGTTAAATTTTTTTAATTTTTTTTTCTAAAAATCAAGGTTATAACCCTAAGGGTTAGTTGATCTAACCACAGTTAAAGGGAGTTAAAAGAGGACACCTTGAAATTTTAATATTTTTAAGCCAAGGTTAGATGTTGTAATCTTAAGGGTTAGTGAACCTTAACCACAGTTAAAAGGAATTAAAAGACACGTTAAATTTTTTTTCTTTCTAAACCCAAAGATAGATGTTTTAATCCTAGGGACACGATAATTTATCTAATTTTTTTTTTTCTAAAAATTAAGGTTAAATGCTTTAACCCTAAGGATTAGTGAATCTTAACCACAATTGAAGGGAGTTCAAATAGACATTAATATTTTTAAAAAACCAAGGTTAGATGCTTTGACTCTAAGGTTTAGTGTATCTTAACCCAAGTTAAAGGGAGTTAAAAGGGGACAAATTAATTTTTTTTTCAAACCCTGATTAGATGCTTTATTCCTAAGGGTGTGATCTTAATCACAAGGGTTAAAACTTATAAACCATAGTTCAAGGTGGTTAAAGACAAGAGGTTATGAAATATCTTAAGGGCATAATAGTCATTTTCTTAATAATAACAAAGGATACGTCTCACAAAACTAAGGATTGAGGTTGTTTGTCACCATGAGTCAATTTGTAAAACTATTACTCATAACAATGTATTTGCAAAGCTGGTAGAATGTAGCAGCTTAAGTGCAAAACCCCTATATAAAATAAGAGTGAACTTTTTCGTAAAAGTACATCTCCTCCAACCACACGTGTCTACGTTTTTGAATTATTTTTGGCTCTTTCGTTTCCCTCTTTCCCTAGACCCGGGCTGTTATCCTTTTCTATAAAAGAGAAGTTGATCAATCAAGGAAAGGGCCTTTTTTCTTTTTTTTTGGAGTTTAGGATTTGGGACTCAGCCTTCTCCCGATCTCCATCTTCATCAACCCCAACTGAAGCTTTTTCTCAAGTTCAAAACCATTCCCAAACAGTTCTAATCTCACGCCCAAAACCAGTCCCAAACAACTCCCATCTCATACCCAAAACTGCAGTAACACCGCTCCATTCAGCTCTCTGAAATAGCAGCCTGAGCCCCATTATAGCCTCACAAACACCCCCATGAATACAACCATTATAGCCTCTATGCAGCGCAGTAGTCATGAAGACAGCAGACTCTCAGATCTCTTACAACACCCTCCCTTTCTACGGCAGCAGCAGGTAAGTCCCTAAGGGTTTTTTTTTTTTGGGGTGCCATTGAATTGGAATTGAGCTAAAGAATTAAACCATCATACTTCTCGATTGTTTTTAAATTCCACGTTCGCATGAGTTTGTCAAATAAGATATTTTTACTATAAAATTGAATTACATATTTGTCTTTAAAATCACTGTTCTAATTATTCTCTATAGAATTAGAGAATCCTAATTCCATCATATTTATAATGTGTCACAAATTATGAAAGTGGAATTGTGTGATGAAATTGATAGTTCTGTTACTCAATTCCATAAATCCAAACGCAGCTGAGTTCAACCACTTAACCTTGTTTTTAGAAAAAATAAATAAATAATATTAACCTAAAAGGTCAAAGTTGTTAACTAGAGTTAAAAAACTTTTGTATTGTAACCGGATTCCAAGAAGTCTGGTTAAAGGATTAGTCATGGGGCAGGTATCCCATTATATTTTCAAAAAAATATATATCTTTTAATTATTTAATAAAGTATAGTCATTGAATAAGGGAACAACTACTCTCTCAACTTTTGAAAAAAAGTACTATATATTATTTAATAGAGAATAGCCATTGCTTAAGGAGATCTCTAAATTTTTGAAATCAAAATATATTTTTTATACTATGTTATTTAATTATTTAATAGAGAATAACCATAAGACAAGGGGACAACTGCTCCCGTAAGCAAGGGGAAATAATACCTATATGATATGTACAAAATGACCCACAAACTTAGTCACCAAAAAATAAAATATTGGGGGACTACACCTCTGAACCGCCATTCCCTAAACTAAAAATATTTCATACCCATCTAATAATTATCCACAATTTCATAAATAATTAATAATATTTCCAATCAACTATAATGTGCCCCTACAATAAATTCCTGGCTCCGCCCTTTCATCTGAACAATTTTGATGTTAGATCCCGAGAAATTTGAATGAAGAAGTTGAAAGAGAGGAAATGGTGTATTAGCATGAGATTGGGTGTCACAACTTAGAGGGTTCTTCTTTACAAGAGTTACGAATCTCTCAATCTCAAATGAGATATGCTAGCCCCAGTCACAATCTTCCATAGATGCAACGTGGGGGTAACAATTGTCAAACACTTTCTAATTTGTTAAAATATCAAATATCTCCACGTGTTGCACCTATTCTTGCGTCAGTGGAAAAATTTTGAGTTATTGTGACTGGGCCTAGCACTCCTCATCTCAAATAGGTGTTGTAACATTGGTGGCTACTTTTTTTTTTGGTCTAAGGTAACAATACCAAAAGGCAAACCTTAAAATACCTCGCTGTACTTGGGCTTTTTTTTAGAGCTTATGTAGAGCCCCGAACTTTTGACATTTATGCATGACCCTTCGTAGCCATTTTTCCTTTAAAGTAATGCAATTAATAAATAAGGAAGAAATTGGAAATTCTGAAATGTCAGAAATGTTCGTTTTCGAAGTACGAACCCCACGCAAGTTGAATCGTCAAAATCGGACGAACGAGTCAAAAGTTATGGCCAAAACAGTTTGGACCTGCAGACCACCGATCGCTCGGTCCATGGAGCGATCGATCGGTCCAAAACCGATCGCTCGGAGGCTATCGACTGGTCAAGATTTTTGTATGGGAAAATTTTCCAGAGAGTGAGATTTTAACCGATCGCTCGGTTATGAAACCGATCGATCGGTAGGCAACCGATCGATCGGTAGGCAACCGATCGATCGGTCATTAACATCGATCGCTCGGTCCTCGCGTTTTACAGAATTTTCACTAAGGGCATTTTCGGCATTCGGGTGTTATACCCTTTCTTATATAGGATTGCCCGAGCCTTTAGGGCTCATTCTCAACCCTTAAAAGATTTGGGAGATTAGAAGAGAGGAGAAAGGGTTCCTAAATCTAGGGTTTCCATTTTGAAGAGGAATCAAAGGGGTTTGAGACCCTAGATCATCCTCAAGCACGTTTTCCTTCAAGATCTCGGCTCAAGCTCGGGTGGAACTCGTGTTCCAAGCTAGGGCAGCAACTCACGGTCGTTTGGAAGAGAGGTTTCTTCCTCATCTCTTCAAGGTCGGTGCTTTTTACTACCCTCCTAGTTATAGCCTCTCCTTTCCTTATTTCTTCTTGTTTTCCTTCATATATATATATATTATGAGATGGGTGGTATGTATGGTAAATGGAGATGGATGTTGGCGAATGGATGCCGTGTGGATGATGTAAGGAATGAATGAGGAAGGGCATTGTACTAATAATAAACATACAAGTGTGATGTGAGTATAACCCACCTAGAAAAGCATGTTGTAGGGTTAATAAATAATGAATGTACCATGTTTGATGAAATGCCAAGGTGAATAAAATGAATGATAAATTAAGAAAATGCATGTTTAAGGTTTATTGAAATTGCTAGGGTTATGATAGTGTGATTGTTCGCTTTCCCTAAATGATATCAATATTAAATTGCCCAAATCATTGATGTTATGTGTTATGAATTACTCAAATGCCATATTTACTTCCAAATGCAAGTATGCACACAACCTCACGAGCACGCATACATGACATGATTTACCGAGGTTTTCAAGAATGAGATTTAGAGGTGGGGCATATCGTACGATATGTTTTACCTCGCTTTTGGCAACGACAAGACAATCATGCATTTTCATAAGAAAGGCCTCCCTTCCCTCGCAAGTACATCTCACAAGGACATCTCACAAGTGAAAGGACATGACATGAGCATTTAGGAAGAAGGGTCTCCCTTCCCTCGCAAGTAGTTTACTTTTCCAAGCATGATACAAGCATGACATGGCACGGCATGACAAGCATGGGCATTTAGGAAGAAGGGTCTCCCTTCCCTCACAAGTAGTTTACTTTTTCAAGCAAGCATGACAAGACATGGCATGACAAGCATAATCATTCTAGGAAGAAGGGTCTCCCTTCCCTCACAAGTAGTTTACTTTTCCAAGCATGATACAAGCATGACATGGCACGGCATGACAAGCATGGGCATTTAGGAAGAAGGGTCTCCCTTCCCTCGCAAGTAGTTTACTTTTCCAAGCATGATACAAGCATGACATGGCACGGCATGACAAGCATGGGCATTTAGGAAGAAGGGTCTCCCTTCCCTCACAAGTAGTTTACTTTTTCAAGCAAGCATGACAAGACATGGCATGACAAGCATAATCATTCTAGGAAGAAGGGTCTCCCTTCCCTTACAAGTAGTTTACTTTCCAAGCAAGCATGACAAGGCATGGCATGACACGCATGATACGATAAGATAAGACAAACATGACAAGTTTTCAAGCACGGAAATGGTATTTTCAGTCAAGTCAAGTGCACGGTGTTTTCAAGGGTTTTATCGGCTTTTATGAATTCAAGCATGATTATATACTCCTTTACTTTATTGTCATGATATGAATTATTCCTGCTTTATATGCTTGAATTGTTTCCTGCTTTATATATGTGAAATGCTTCCTGCTTCCTATACTGCTATGGTTTTGCTATGACTATTGGTTAGTATTTAGTATCCGCTGAGTATTCCATGCTCAGCCGTACTTCTTATGTCGGCAGGTTCTGAGGGAGCAGCTGCTCCATTTGATGTTTGTGCTCCTGTTCCATGGGTGGAAGAGGAGTACGTCGAGGAACCTTTGGAGGAACCTCCCGTAGTGGGTTATCAGTAGGTGGTGTTAGATTCTGAGTGGATTAGCTGTGGGTGAGCATGAGTGATTATATCCATGTATTTTGGTGGGCATGTCCGTACTTTCTTTGTTTTGTTTTCTTTTGTATTAACTTGGACCGTGTGTATATATTTAGAGGTTTGTTAGACTTCCGCTGTGTTTTATAGTTATGCTTCCGCAGTTATCCTCTATTGTATATGTTCTGAGGGTTTTGCAGGTTGGTTTGTCAAGCAAGTCGTGTAAGTCATGATTAAGTCGTCCAAGATTCACTCTAACTCCTAGGGTGGGTTTTGGGTCGCGACAGAAGTGGTATCAAAGCTTAGGCTTTAGGTCTTTAGGGTCACTTAGAATCTTATACCACGGCTTAACAAGAGCATATGTTAGGAAACAAGTTAGGAAGGAAGTGAGTCGGGAGCGAGTCTGGTTCCAAGTGTAAGACTAAACTTTAGTCTTAGTCTAAAATGGTTGCTTTAACCAAGTACGGTCCTAGGTACGCTAGAACACTAAAGTATAAGTATAATGTGATGAATACTCTGATGACTTGATGTGCTATATATTAATATTATACAACTAATACAGATTGAATTATTGTGAAATGACATTGAAATAAACTGTGGTTTCAAGTTAGACTCATGTGATGTTATTATTCTCAGGACTTTAGTCATGAGACGGAACACACGGGGTCGTGGGCCACATACCAGAGCTTCCTCTTCTTCACGGGATGAGGATGAGCAGCCTGACCTCTCCCAGGTCTTAGGCTCTATTGCTGAGACACTCGCCATACTGGCGGCTCGGCAAGCTATACCATCGTCGGCGGCACCTACTCCACCGCCCGCAGCTCCAGTACATCTTACAGCTGGAGTTGAGGCATTCAGGAGATTGAGGCCTCCATCCTTCCACGGGAGTGTGGACCCTCTTACTGCGGAGGCTTGGATCCTCCAGGTTGAGAAGATATTTGCAGTGCTCTCTCCTACAGAGGAAGAGAAAGTGGCATGGGCAGTTTTTATGCTAGAGGGCGAAGCCCACCATTGGTGGTTGTCCGCATTGAGGACACGGGACTTGACCATGCAAGTTCAACCTTGGACTTGGGAGGAGTTCAAAGATACTTTTTACAAGAAATATTTTCCGATCGGTGCACGGGAAAAGAAAGAGAGAGAATTCATCAACCTTGAGCAAGGTTCGATGTCTGTGGCCGCTTATGAGGCCAAGTTCTCAGAATTGTCGAGATTCGCGCCTCATATGGTTGCTACTGAGGCAATGAAGGCGAGAAGATTTGAGCAAGGGCTCAAGGATGTTATTATGGAGAAGGTTTCCGTTTTCAGGCATGCTACCTACCCTGAAGTGGTAGACAAGGCCTTATTGGTTGAGGCCAATTCCGAAGCGGTGTCTAAGAAGAGAGAGTTGGCGAGAGGCCAAGCCAGTAGTTCAGCACCTCCAGAGAGGCGGGCTCGGACTGGTCCTTATCAGTATACATGGCCAGCACCACAGATGAGGCCGACTTATGCGCCTCCAGCACCCCGGCAGTATGTGCCACAGGCACCTCGACCTCAGGCTCTTCCGGCCCCACGGCCAGTTACCCCTCAGGCAGCAAGGTATACACCACCTCCGGTCCCTCCAGCCTACACATATGAGGTCTGCACTTCATGCGGCAAAAGGCATCCGGCAGGAGATTGCCGAAGAGCATCTGGTGGATGTTATCATTGCGGTCGCCAGGGCCACATGATCAGGGATTACCCTAGCCGGCATTTACCAGGCCAGTCTCAGGGTAGTAGGCCCCCGACACGCCCAGCAGGATCATACCAGGCGTCATCTCAGACTACCCGGTCTACACCTCAGTCTCGCCAGGCGAACCAGGGGCGTGTATTTGCTTTGACAGAGGGTGATGCACTTGCATCTGATGATGTGGTGCAAGGTACGCGTTTGGAGTTCTTTTCTTTATTCGTGATTGTTATGTTATGCTATATTTTTGTGTACGTACTCGGCATGTTCTATATGTATATATACCTACACGTATACGTTGTTGATGCATGGATTAACTCCGCTAGTTAAAATTTCAGGAACCCTACTAGTCAATGAGTATTTGGCTCGAGTGTTGATTGATACCGGGTCTACTCATTCGTTTGTCTCGCCGAGTTTTTCAGAAGGCTTTTCTGTGGAGCCTAGTCAGCTAAAACCGGAGTTAGCCATTTCGACTCCGCTCGGCAAAACAGTATTGGCAGATAAAGTGTATAGAAATAGTGCAGTCCAAGTTGGAAGCCACGAGTTGGCGGTTGACCTCATCGTCCTTGGATTCCAAGACTTTGATATTATATTGGGAATGGATTGGTTAGCAGCACATCATGGGCATGTAGCTTGCTTTGAGAAGATGGTACTCTTCAAGCCGGTAGAAGGAAAACCATTTCACTTTCGGGGGTTAAAAAGTAGAGACATTGCCCGCTTTGCGGCGTTGAGCTTAGCTAACCCTGAGGCAAAGGACTCATCGATTATTCCGGTTGTGAGTGAGTTCCTGGATGTATTTCCAGAGGAGTTGCCAGGATTGCCTCCAGACAGGGAGATTGAGTTTGTGCTCGAGCTTGCACCAGGCACAACTCCTATATTCAGGGCTCCGTATAGAATGGCCCCGATTGAACTTAAGGAGTTGAAGACTCAGTTGGAGGAATTACAGGGGCTTGGTTTCATACGACCAAGTGTCTCACCGTGGGGTGCCCCGGTGTTATTTGTTAAGAAGAAAGATGGCTCGATGCGGATGTGTGTCGATTACCGGCAATTGAACAAAGTCACTATAAAGAATAGGTATCCCTTGCCTAGGATTGATGACTTGTTCGATCAGTTGAATGGAGCGAGATTTTTCTCAAAGATAGATCTTCGATCGGGCTATCACCAGTTGAAGATTAAGACGGAAGATGTTCCCAAAACTGCTTTCAGGACTCGGTATGGACACTACGAGTTCTTGGTGATGCCTTTTGGACTCACGAACGCGCCGGCAGCCTTTATGGATTTGATGAACCGGGTGTTCCGGCCATATCTTGATAGGTGCGTGATTGTATTTGTTGATGACATTTTGGTTTATTCCCAGACACGGGAAGATCACACACGTGACCTACGCCTTGCTTTGGAAATGCTAAGAGAGCACAAGCTATACGCCAAACTTAGCAAGTGTGAGTTTTGGTTGGAAGAGGTGGCATTCCTAGGCCACGTTGTATCAGCGGAAGGCATTTCGGTGGATCCAAAGAAGATAGAGGCAGTCATGAATTGGGCGAGGCCCAAGAGTGTCACGGAGATACGCAGTTTTCTTGGGTTGGCAGGCTACTACAGGAGATTCGTAGAGGGTTTCTCCAGCCTTGCAGCACCGCTCACTTACCTGACAAGGAAGAACGCTAAGTTTGTATGGAGCGACAAGTGTGAGATCAGTTTCACGGAACTGAAGAAGAGGCTTGCTACAGCCCCTGTCCTTACTGTGCCATCCGGACCTTATGGGTATGAGGTGTATAGTGATGCCTCACACGTTGGACTTGGGTGTGTACTCATGCAGCACAAGAAAGTCATTGCCTATGCATCAAGGCAGTTGAAGGAGCATGAAAAGAATTATCCCACGCACGACTTGGAGCTTGCGGCGGTCGTGTTTGCACTTAAGATTTGGCGTCATTACCTTTATGGGGTGGAGTTCTATGTGTTCACTGATCACAAGAGTCTCAAGTATCTCTTTTCCCAAAAGGAGCTGAATCTAAGGCAACGGCGTTGGATGGAATTTTTGAAGGACTATGATTGTACCATTCAATACCACCCGGGTAAAGCAAATGTAGTGGCTGATGCTTTGAGTAGAAGACCTCCGGGGTTATTAGCATGCATGTTAGTGCAGGAATGGAAGCTACTTGAAGACTTGGCAAATCTGGACATTAGTGTGAATGACTCTGTCCGTAGTCCTATCTTGGCAAATGTCACGGTTCGGCCATACATTATAGATTTGATCCAAGAATACCAAGCCACGGATGCTGAATTGTTGGCTTATCGGGACAAGGAAGTTGCTAAGGGTAGTGAGGACTTCTCTCTCACTAGCCGAGGTGCTATCACATTCAAGGGAAGGCTGTGTGTTCCAGCCAATGCAAATCTTCGGAGGGAGATCATGGATGAGGCACATCGTTCAAAGTACACTGTGCATCCAGGGGGTACGAAGATGTACCGGAACCTCAAGAGTCACTTTTGGTGGCGGAATATGAAGAGGGATGTTGCAGAATATGTGGCACGGTGCTTAGTGTGCCAACAGGTGAAAGCAGAACACATGCGACCCGCCGGTCTATTGCATTCTCTTCCTATTCCCGAGTGGAAATGGGAGAACATATCCATGGATTTCATAGTTGGTTTGCCAAGAACGGCAAGGGGCTCAGATGCGATTTGGGTTGTAGTGGATCGTCTGACAAAGTCCGCACATTTCTTATCCTATCGAACTACTTTTAATTCTAGTCAGTTAGCCGCTTTGTACATCAAGGAAGTGGTGAGGTTGCACGGAGTGCCTGTCAATATTGTGTCGGATCGGGATCCAAGATTCACATCACGATTCTGGAAAAGCTTTCAGGAAGCTATGGGTTCCCGACTTGATTTCAGCACTGCTTTTCATCCACAGACAGATGGACAAACCGAGAGGGTGAACCAAGTAATAGAAGATATGCTTCGGGCTTGTATGCTGGATTTCAAAGGCAGTTGGGAAGAGCACTTGCCTTTGTTGGAGTTCGCCTACAACAATAGCTATCAGGCGAGTATCCAAATGGCTCCGTTCGAGGCTTTGTATGGGCGAAGCTGCAGGTCTCCTCTCTATTGGGATGAGGTAGGAGAAAGGAAAGTGCTTGGTCCGGAGTTGATTGAGCAAACTGCAAACACAGTTAAGATCATCCGGGATCGATTGAAAGCCGCTCGAGATCGCCAGAAAAGTTATGCGGACACGCGCCGTAGGGACTTGGAATTTCAAGTAGGGGATCAATTTTTTGTGAAAGTATCTCCTAGCAAAGGGATTATGAGATTCGGCAAAAGAGGCAAGCTTAGTCCTCGCTATGTTGGACCGTTTGAGATTATCACGCGGGTTGGTGAAGTTGCTTATCGAGTAGCTCTTCCACCACACATGGCCGCGGTTCACAACTTTTTCCACGTGTCTATGCTTCGGAAGTACATTGCGGACCCTTCGCATGTACTAGAATTGGAACCGTTGGAAATTCGAGAAGATCTCACGTTGGTTGAGAAGCCGATTCACATATTGGATCGGAGAGATCAAGTGCTTCGCAACAAGGCAATCCCTTTGGTTCTTGTGCAATGGCAACACCATGCTCGGGAAGAAGCTACATGGGAGCGTGAAGCCGAAGTCAAAGCGAAGTACCCGGAATTGTTTGAATGAATTTTGTATAGGTTTTGTATATGAAGCTTGTAATATTGTTTGATTCTGTAATGCATGTCTCGTCCAAATTTCGAGGACGAAATTTTTTGTAAGGGGGGGAGGATGTAGAGCCCCGAACTTTTGACATTTATGCATGACCCTTCGTAGCCATTTTTCCTTTAAAGTAATGCAATTAATAAATAAGGAAGAAATTGGAAATTCCGAAACGTCAGAAATGTTCGTTTTCGAAGTACGAACCCCACGCAAGTTGAATCGTCAAAATCGGACGAACGAGTCAAAAGTTATGGCCAAAACAGTTTGGACCTGCAGACCACCGATCGCTCGGTCCATGGAGCGATCGATCGGTCCAAAACCGATCGCTCGGAGGCTATCGACTGGTCAAGATTTTTGTATGGGGAAATTTTCCAGAGAGTGAGATTTTAACCGATCGCTCGGTTATGAAACCGATCGATCGGTAGGCAACCGATCGATCGGTCATTAACACCGATCGCTCGGTCCTCGCGTTTTACAGAATTTTCACTAAGGGCATTTTCGGCATTCGGGTGTTATACCCTTTCTTATATAGGATTTCCCGAGCCTTTAGGGCTCATTCTCAACCCTTAGAAGATTTGGGAGATTAGAAGAGAGGAGAAAGGGTTCCTAAATCTAGGGTTTCCATTTTGAAGAGGAATCAAAGGGGTTTGAGACCCTAGATCATCCTCAAGCACGTTTTCCTTCAAGATCTCGGCTCAAGCTCGGGTGGAGCTCGTGTTCCAAGCTAGGGCAGCAACTCACGGTCGTTTGGAAGAGGGGTTTCTTCCTCATCTCTTCAAGGTCGGTGCTTTTTACTACCCTCCTAGTTATAGCCTCTCCTTTCCTTATTTCTTCTTGTTTTCCTTCATATATATATATATATTATGAGATGGGTGGTATGTATGGTAAATGGAGATGGATGTTGGCGAATGGATGCCGTGTGGATGATGTAAGGAATGAATGGGGAAGGGCATTGTACTAATAATAAACATACAAGTGTGATGTGAGTATAACCCACCTAGAAAAGCATGTTGTAGGGTTAATAAATAATGAATGTACCATGTTTGATGAAATGCCAAGGTGAATAAAATGAATGATAAATTAAGAAAATGCATGTTTAAGGTTTATTGAAATTGCTAGGGTTATGATAGTGTGATTGTTCGCTTTCCCTAAATGATATCAATATTAAATTGCCCAAATCATTGATGTTATGTGTTATGAATTACTCAAATGCCATATTTACTTCCAAATGCAAGTATGCACACAACCTCACGAGCACGCATACATGACATGATTTACCGAGGTTTTCAAGAATGGGATTTAGAGGTGGGGCATATCGTACGATATGTTTTACCTCGCTTTTGGCAACGACAAGACAATCATGCATTTTCATAAGAAAGGCCTCCCTTCCCTCGCAAGTACATCTCACAAGGACATCTCACAAGTGAAAGGACATGACATGAGCATTTAGGAAGAAGGGTCTCCCTTCCCTCGCAAGTAGTTTACTTTTCCAAGCATGATACAAGCATGACATGGCACGGCATGACAAGCATGGGCATTTAGGAAGAAGGGTCTCCCTTCCCTCACAAGTAGTTTACTTTTTCAAGCAAGCATGACAAGACATGGCATGACAAGCATAATCATTCTAGGAAGAAGGGTCTCCCTTCCCTCACAAGTAGTTTACTTTCCAAGCAAGCATGACAAGGCATGGCATGACACGCATGATACGATAAGATAAGACAAACATGACAAGTTTTCAAGCACGGAAATGGTATTTTCGGTCAAGTCAAGTGCACGGTGTTTTCAAGGGTTTTATCGGCTTTTATGAATTCAAGCATGATTATATACTCCTTTACTTTATTGTCATGATATGAATTATTCCTGCTTTATATGCTTGAATTGTTTCCTGCTTTATATATGTGAAATGCTTCCTGCTTCCTATACTGCTATGGTTTTGCTATGACTATTGGTTAGTATTTAGTATCCGCTGAGTATTCCATGCTCAGCCGTACTTCTTATGTCGGCAGGTTCTGAGGGAGCAGCTGCTCCATTTGATGTTTGTGCTCCTGGTCCATGGGTGGAAGAGGAGTACGTCGAGGAACCTTTGGAGGAACCTCCCGTAGAGGGTTATCAGTAGGTGGTGTTAGATTCTGAGTGGATTAGCTGTGGGTGAGCATGAGTGATTATATCCATGTATTTTGGTGGGCATGTCCGCACTTTCTTTGTTTTGTTTTCTTTTGTATTAACTTGGACCGTGTGTATATATTTAGAGGTTTGTTAGACTTCCGCTGTGTTTTATAGTTATGTTTCCGCAGTTATCCTCTATTGTATATGTTCTGAGGGGTTTGCAGGTTGGTTTGTCAAGCAAGTCGTGTAAGTCATGATTAAGTCGTCCAAGATTCACTCTAACTCCTAGGGTGGGTTTTGGGTCTCGACAGCTTATCTTCCCAATTATTTTTTAAAAAAAAGTCTTATTTTATTTGATTATCTAATAAGGCCTAACCATGAGACAAGGGGCAGCTGTCATGAAGATTTGAAATATATATTTAACAAAACATAACTATAGGACAAGAGGACAGTTGCCCCTAAAGAAGGAGAAACAATACATGTAGGATATGTATAAAGCGTACGGATAAGATGACGCACGAACTTGGTCATAAAAATAAAATAAAAAATTGGGTGTAACAACCTTGAATCCTCACAGGGGAAAGGAACCTAGCTCCATCCCCTGACCCAAAGTAATTCTTATTTGCCTAATCATTCTCTATAAATCTATCCATAATTATTAACATTTTAAATAGACCATCACTTCTCCCCTTAATGAAAAAAATTCTGGCTTGTATGTCAAATTTAAACTCTTCTTTTTTTTCTCTTATTTTTTCCTTTCAAAATATATTTACCATGACGGGAGTTCTTTTATTTGATAGCAAGCTCCCATATAAAAAAAAAATCAACTTATTTTATTAGAAGAAAATAAGGGTGGTCAAGGGAGGCTTTGGAAGACAAGCTTGGGATAAGGAAGGTGGTGGGAAAGCAAGCACGGTTGACTTCCCTACACCACTTTGTAAGCATTGAAATTCCGGTATACCTGTTGCTCTTGAATTAGTTACAACATAGTTAGGTCTAGGCCTAACCATTCTTGAAATGTATGGATTTCGGCCCTCTCGGTGCCCAAATGAGGTAAACTACCTCAGATTCCATCGAAACCAATTCTCACACTTAGGTAGGGTAAAAATATACGCGTTAGAAGAAACGGCATCGAAATCCAAGCCCCAGTTTAGATTTGGTGTGTGGTTGTAGATTTAGGCCTAACCATTCTTGAAAAGTATGAATTTCGGGCCCTCTAGGTGCCCAAATCGGGCAAACGACCTTGATTTCCATCAAAACCAATTCCCACACTTAGGTTGGGTCGAAATACACGCGTTAGAAGAAATCACATTGAAATCCAAGCCCTGGTTTGGATTTGGTTCGGGGTTGTAGGTTTAGGCTTAACTATTCTTGAAAAGTATGGATTACGAGCATCTCGGTGCCCAAATCGGGGCAAACGACCTCGAATTCCATCGAAACTAATTCCCACAATTAGGTTGGGTCAAAATACACATGTTAGAAGAAATCACATCGAAATCCGTGCCCCGGTTTGGATTTGTGTGCAGTTGTAGGTTTAGGCCTAACTGTTCTTGAAAAGTATGGATTTCGGGTTTCTTGGTGTCCAAATGGGGCAAACGACTTCAAATTCCATCGAAATCAATTCCCACACTTAGGTTGGGTAGAAATTTACGCGTTAGAAGAAATAGTATCAAAATTCATGCCCCAATTTGGATTTGATGCGCGGTTGTAGGTTTAGGCTTAACTATTACTGAAAACTATGAAAATTGTGAGATGAGTTTGCTTCTTTGCATATTAATTAATTATTAAATCCTTAAATTTTATCATTTCGTTATTCTAATAATAAATTGTATATTATTATTTTTTTGTCAGATGGAGTCGGCAACACACACTTGTCGGGTTTTGGAGCACCGTCAAAAGGGAGCTAGGTGACTAGCTTAGGATTTTTTTCCCTTTTACTCGACACTTTTTATGGACATATATATATAATTGTATTATTACAGGCTTGGGCTGTATTTTGATTACATGGATTTATTATATTTAATTAGAATTATTACATATGACTTACAGGTACAAAATTGTTTATACATGCATTAATTGATTTTTAAATTGCTAATAGGTGCAATTAATAAAGGTAAAAAAATTTGCACAAAACTTTTTTTTTTTAATTTTTCACTAATAGCGGTGGTTTTACCCGTGGCTATAGATACTATTAATATTAGTATTTATAAAATTATCAGTGGGCGTTTCATTTGCCGTTATATATATATATATATATATAACAGTCTTTGGAAACTGCCATGATATATTATATAAATGACGGCGGTATAAAACCGTTGTTATATATTATATCAATTATGGCGGTTTACAACCACCATGATATTTACAATATATCATGGCGGTTATAGACGCAATAATAGGGCATTTTAATATGATTATTAATATGTTATTCATGGCGGTTGGAAACCACCGTTAAATATAGCATTTATGACGGTAGTTCTTTTAAACCGCCGTGAGTGACGCCGTGAAAGGCTTCCCCGACAGGGTAATCAATGACAGTTTTGTTAACCGCTGTTATATACCTTAACAATGGTTAGGAGTCTTCTTGCATCGGTTTTGAACCGCCGCTAAATGTCTTGAATTTTGGAGTGAGGAATACATCGAGGAACCTATAGGTGATCATCTCGAAGAGGAGAGGGATTTAGATCAGTGGCCCTATTATGGATTTCAGCTAGTTAGACTTTTAAATATGTTAAAAGGATTTGAAATTCATATTTTATTATGGATTATGGTTAGGTTAAATTGAGGGTTAAGAATCATGATGAATGATTCTGATGATTTATTATATTTCAGTTTTGGTTATGGATTTTTAGATTTGATCGATATTAATTGAAGAAATTTTCAGGTTCATATTATAGTATGCCTTGTATGCTTCTAACATGACAGTATGATAAGTAAGTCACATGCCAAGGTCTCACTTTATCCAAGGTGGGATTTTGGGGCGTGACACTAACAATCCAAGTCTATTTCCTCTTCCTAGAGGTCACTTTCACTCTCTTCCTAGTACTCCTCCTCAATCCAAGGGCTGGCGGTATGCTCTAAATTAGGTTTAAAGTGCTTAAAAAACCCTGTTTTCTCTTTTTTCTCATATCTTCATTTTTTTTCTTCATTTAAAAACTTTAAACACACTATACAACATTAATTAACATCACATACAGAAAGAAGCATTCAATTTGACATAATCACCTATGCTAATCACCTAAATTTGGGTCTCTACAGATGCTCTCAATGAGGATCTCTCAACTGGTCCTCAATAGAAGAGAGGCAACCTCGAACCTCCTTAACAAATGTCATCTGGATGGCAGACATATGCGATAATTGGGATATGATGAACCAGTAGTAGAGGTGATGGTAGACTATGAAGCTCTCCAAGAGGTAGAGGCAGGACCAAGAGCTTCAGGAGCAGCAACATGAGAATGACTCTTCTGCAAAGTAGCCTTCCCAAAAGCATCTTTAGAGGTGACTTTATTAGCATGGGCTTTGGCCTA
Source organism: Tetracentron sinense (assembly GCA_015143295.1). NCBI lineage: Eukaryota > Viridiplantae > Streptophyta > Magnoliopsida > Trochodendrales > Trochodendraceae > Tetracentron > Tetracentron sinense. The sequence continues at coordinate 36,059,687 of CM026563.1, forward strand.
ATCTCCAATGAGTCGAGAAACTGAGTGATCAGTACTCCGAATGGCAGACAATCACGAGTAGATGAGGATCGAGCTACGTAGTTCATAAGTCAAACAATGTGGGCAACAAGATCAATAGGCTCATTTTTTCCAATGGCATGGAGAAGTTGGGCTCTATCTAATGTCACTAGTGTGACCTCGGGGATCAAGGTTAAAGTCAAAGTTAGTGGCATTACAGTAGAACTCTTGAACGATTTTGATGTAAACATGGCTGGTTAGCTTATTAATAAATAGGGAGTTTTCGAACTGAGCTAAAATTCTTCGAAATTTTAAGTATCGTTGTCATTATATATTAGTAAGGGAAATTTGAGAATTGAGCAAAAATTCAATCAAGATTTTGTCTTTATATAGGAGTAAGGGACAGTTTTGCAACTAAGCAAAAAATTAATTGACGTTTCTTAACACGGCCATTCACGTTATTATATGAGTGAGGTGCAATTTTGGAATTAAACAAAATCAATCAACCCTTTGGCTTTACATATGATAAAGGGCATGCATAGCTTCTCTCTCTTAAGATATGAAATTGTGAGGGACATTTTGGGGCAAAAAGTTAAGCAATATTTTGGGTATAGAAACTTGAGGGACATTTTAGGTAAAAAATTGTGAAGGACACGTTGGGTATAGAAACATGATGTAGGGACATTTTGAGAACCAACATTTTGGGTACAGAAAAAAATTGAAAGCTTTTTAGGTATATATACTTGTAGGACATTTTAGAAATAAAATAAAAAAGGAAAACTGGAGGAGCATTTTGGGTTAAAAAATTGTGAGGGACATTTTTTAGTTCAAAAATTTGACTTAGGGGCATTTTAGGATGCACGTACGGATGAGGGGAGCGAGAGATAGACAAGGACGAGGGACCCTAATGGGGGGCATTTTGCAAAAAAATTTAAGGAATACTTTTGGTATAGAAACTTGAGGGACATTTTGGGTAAAAAAAATGTGAGGGACTCATTGGGTATATAAAGATGACGTAAGGACATTTTTAGAACCAAAAAGCTTTAAGGATATTTTGGTATTAAAAACATTCAGGGCATTTTGATTTTGGCCCCTTATTGATATATAAAGATAATGATACATACAAATATTAATTAAATTTTAAATATCATTGTCTTTATATATAAGTAAGGGAATTAGGAGCAGTTTTGAAATTAAGCAAAAAAACCAATCAACGTTTTTTAACACGGCCATTTTCATTATTATATGAGTAAGGGGCTTTTGGAATTAAGTGACAATTAATCAACATTTATAATAAGGGGCAATTTTGGAATTAAGAAAAAAATAATAATCATTTTTAACAAAGTGATTCTCATTATATATAAGAAGATGAGTAAGGGGTAGTTTTGGAATTAATCAAAATATCCACCATTATTTAGTCTTTATATAAGATAAAGGCAGTTTTGGAATTAAGAAAAAAATCAATTCACATTTTTACGACCCCAAGGCATTAAGTGGGGTCAGCATTTAATACTTGTCGGGCTTAGCAAATTAGAGTCATTGGATTTTTGATCGGGTGGTACTGAAACTCTCGATGATAGGTGTTATGGAGAGTTTTAAATCACTTTCCAATGTGAGAAGTGATTTAAAACACTCGATAGAACATGATATCGAGCTCTACCATTGGAAAACAAATCTTACAACAACAAAGCATCATGTGGGGACCAACATTTAATACATGTCAGGCTTAGCAATTTAAAGTCATTGGATTTTTTTATTGGGGGGTAGAACACTCGATGGCAGCTGCCATCGAGAGTTTTAAATGACTTTCTAATGTGGGAAGGGATTTAAAACACTCGATAGCCCTTGCTATCAAGAGCTCAACCGTTGGATAAAAATCTTACGGCACCAAGGCATTAAGTGTGGCCCATAAATTAAATATGTCAGGCATAGCAAGTTAGAGTCGATAGATTTTTTTCTCGGGTGGTAGAGCTCTCGATAGTAGGTGCTATGGAGAGTTTTAGATTACTTTCCAACGTGGGAAGTGATTTAAAACACTTGATAACACCTGCTATCAAGAGCTCCACCGTGGATTAAAATATCTTACAGCACCAAGGCATTAAGTGAGGCCCAACATTTAATATATGTCAAGCTTAGCAAGTTATAAGAGTCGCTAGATTTTTGATCAAGTGGTGGAGTTATCGATAGCAAGTGCTGTCGAGAGTTTTAAATCACTTTCCAATGTGGAAAGTTATTTAAAACACTCTGATATATAGTATATGTTAAGTGGGGCTAGGCATTTAATAGATGCTAGGTATAGCAAGTTAGAGTTGTTGGATTTTTTATGAGGTGGTGGGCTTGGAGCCTTGGACAAGTCCCAATAAAGCCTCGTTCAATACCACTCCAAATAGTCATTCATCAATATCCACCTATCACTTTCATTCCTTTACTCATTCATCCATGAATTCTTTTCCCGCTACCCACCCACTACATCGAGATACACGGTGGTATAAATGCTTGACTTTAAAAATATTACAAAGCTTAATATATTATATGTATAAATTTCTAAAACAATACATATTATAAATTCTGTATACAATGGCCCCCCAAAAAATATTGCAATTTTTTTATATGTTTAACGTAAAGTGAATGATTCTTTATGTGTCCCTTTTATATGTTTAACATTAAGTGGGGCCTAACGTTTAATACACGTCAGTCTTAGCAAGTTAGAGTTGTTTGATTTTTTTATCGGTGGTGGGTTTAGAGCCTTGGACAGATTTTCTATCTCGATGAAACCTCACATTCAATACCACTTCAAATAGTCATTCATCAATATCCACCTATCCCATTCATAGGAAGTTAGAGTTGTTGGACTTTTTATCAGGTATTGGGCTTGGAGTCTTGGATAGATTTATATCCCAATGAAACCTCATTCAATACCACTTCAAATAGTCATTTGTCAAAATCCACCAATCTCTTTCATTCCTTAACTCATTTATCCATGACTTTCTTTCGAGGGACCCACCCACCACGACGAGATACACGTTTGGTATAAATGTTTAACTTTAAAAAATATTGCAAAGTTTAATATATTGTATGTATAAATTTTTAAAAGAAATTCAGAATATGTAAATTTTTTATACAATGGCCCCCAAAAAGTATTGCAAATTTTTTGTATACGTATAACATAAAGTGAATGATTCTTTATGTGTTCCTTTTAATCTTAGTTAAGATTTATTATCTTAGGAGTATAAATCCTAGGGGTGGGTGAGTCTTAACCACAATTAATGGGTGTTAAAAGGGACATGTAGGAGAGCCACGCACATTCAACTAAACATGAATCGCGCGTGTGAAAAAATAATCTCCATAATATGAAAATAAAAAGATAGTAATTTTAAAGTAGTGATTAGCCCACCCCAGATTTGACTACATAATCAAATGTCTTCCCATTTCATCCTCTTGAACCATGCTTGGGCTTAACCAACTTACAGTTATTGTTATTTTTATTTTTTTTCTTCTAAAAACCAAGGTTAAATAGATGAACCCTAGGGGTGAGTGAATCTTAACCACAGTTAGTGAGTACTAAAAGCTGGGTAGAAACCAATGAAGACCGACATTTCGTTACATAGTGGAAATGCGTGGTAAGTTAAGCCTTTTTCCTAATTTTATTTATAAATGACAATCAAAAGGGAGGGTCATGTTTAATTTCTTGTTACTGGACCCTTTTTGGGATGCAACATTAACGAATTTTATGAACACAATGGACCTAATACAAAAAAAAAAACTCAGGGGCTACACCCTGAACCCCAAGGCCCCATACCCTAATCCCATCAATTTTTTTTTTGATATATGTACTTCGGCCGCCTAAGGAAAATTCTTGGCTTTGGCCCTTTCGATAGATAGCTGGTGCTATCGAGAACTTCACCGTTGGATAAAATATCTTATGACACCAAGGCATTAAGTGGGGCCTAACATTTAATACATGTCAGGCTTAACAAGTTAGTGTTATTGGATTTTTGACCAGGTGGTGGAGCTCTTTTTTCTTTTTTTTGCTTTTTTCGTTTTTGAAGAATGCTAGCCCCACTCTCAGTGTTTCCTACTCTTAACCTAAACCAACCACTTGTCCAATCTCATTGTTAAAGTACACACCTTTTTAGTGATTGTACTACTCTAACAAAGAATTTGTTGACAGGTGGTTGGTTCAGGTTGAGAGTAGGAATCACCTGAGAGTAGGTCTAGCACTCTTCTTTTTTTACACTAAGTTTCTCTTTAATCACAAGAGTGCAGTTTCAAAAGATTCGGAACTAAAGATTTAAGAATTAGTCTAGGGATACTCCCAAAGTGTACTCCCAAATCCTAACCGTTTATCTCAATTATTAAACGGTTAGGATTTGAGCTGATGTGGCATTAGAAAGATAAAATAAGCCAACTCAAATCCTAGCCCTTAGTGGTTGGTTATAAACTGTTAGGATATGGAGTATATTTGGGAGTACTTATAGACCGACTCAAGATTTAAAGCATAAGACATCAGCTAGCTTAATTTGATACCCACCTTTACCTTCGAACAATAATTAGCTACAAGAGCCTTTTTGCAGCCAGCCCCTCACAGCGTTAGGTATGAAAAAAAGTTTAGGGTTGGCATTCATAACGTTAACTGAAAAAAGTCTTTAGGAAAAAAAAAACTATAATGCTTTAATTAATGGGGGCAGTGAGCTTGGGAATGAGATTTGATCTAACCAGACCAAAACCATCTGGTGATGTGGTTGATGTGTGACATGTGGCAATAAAAAGGGGGGAAGATATAAAACGGAGAGAAGTCAAAAAAGGGAGAAAAATGAAATGACTTCTCCCCTTTTTATCGCCACATGTTAGAAAAATCCCATCACGGGATGGTTTTGGTCTGACTATCGCCAGATCCCGTGAGCTTGTACTCCCCCTCACAATGGTATGACATTTTTTCAAAATAATTTCTCACCAGGAGACCAAGCCAATTTCGACAATCATCGAGATCAAATAATATGCAATTGTGATTGGAATTGGAACCGACAAGTCGCCAAGTGTCTTTGTTAACCCCGGTTAACCATGGTTAAGATTTTGTTAACCCTAGTTAACCATGGTGAAGATTTACTAACCCTTAGGGTTTAAGAATTTACCTTAGTTTTGGAAAAAAATATCAAAAAACTATTAACCCTAAGGGTTAAAAATTCTTAAATACATTTTTAAAAAAAAATTAAGTTTTTTTTCTAAAAACCAAAGTTAGATTATTGAACCCTAAGCGATAGTAAATCTTAACCATGGTTAATAAAGGTTAACAGGGACACGTGGTGACTTGTGGGTGCGATTGAACTCTCCCCAAATTCAATCGGAATTGGTTGTGATTTGATCTCGCGACAATGGCATGGAGGTCAATACTTGTCCTTGTTAACCTCTATTAAATGTGGTTAAGATTCACTAGCCCATAAGGTTCAATAATTTAACCTTGATTTTTAAAAGAATATATTTAACCTTTAGGGTTAATATTTTCTTTTTCTAAAATCCAAGATTAGATTATTGAACCATATGGGCTAGCGAATCTCAACAACAATTAATAGAGGTTAACAAGGACACGACCTCTCGAGGATTGTCACAAGATCGAATCACTGCCAATTGGAATTGAATTTGGGGAGAGTTCAATCGCACTCACACTGTTATGAGTTATAGTTTTGCAATTAACTCATGGTTTTGCAACAGTTAGACAAACAACCTTAATACCTCACAAAGCCTTTAACTATCCTTGAACTAAGGTTAAAACAACCATTGTCATTAAGATTCACACCCTTAGGGATAAAGCATCTTAATCTGGTTTTAAAAGAAAAAGAAAATAATGTGTCCCCTTTTAACTATCCTTAACTTAGGTTAAGATACACTAAACCTATAGTTAAAGCATCTAATCTTTGTTTTAAAAGAAAATAAAAAATTAACATGACCCCTTTGAACTCCCTTTAACTACGGTTAAGATTTAAAAAAAATAAGGGATAAAGCATCTAACCTTGATTTTTAGAAAAAAAAATTTATAAACAATTAACGTGTCCCCTTTTAACTCCCTTTAACTGTGGTTAAGATTCACTAACCCTTAGGGTCAAAACATCTAACTTTGGTATTTAGAAAAAAAAAAAAAATTAAGGTGTCCCCATTTAAGTCCCTTTAACTGTGGTTAAGATCAGCTATCCCTTAGGGTTAAAGCATCTAACCTTGGTTCTTAGAAAAAAAAAAAATTAAGCCATCTTTTAACTTCCTTTAACTATTGTTAGGGTTCACTAACCCTAATGGAAAGGGACACCTTAATTAGTTTTTTCAATATCAAGGACGAAGGTTAAATGCTTTAATCCTAAGGGTTAATTGACCTTAATCATAGTTAAAGGGAGTTAAAAGGGGACAACTTAAATTTTTAATTTTTTAAACCGAAGTTAGATTCTTTAATCCTAAGGGTTAGTGAACCTTAATCACGGTTAAAGCATCTAACCTTGGTTTTTAGAGAAAAAAAAATTAAAGCCATCTTTTAACTTCCTTTAACTATTGTTAGGGTTCACTAACCCTTATGGAAAGAGACCTTAATTTGTTTTTTCAATATCAGGACGAAGGTTAGATGCTTTAATCCTAAGGGTTAGTTGACCTTAATCATAGTTAAATGGAGTTAAAAGGGGACAACTAAAATTTTTAATTTTTTAAACCGAAGTTAGATTCTTTAATCCTAAGGGTTAATCACAGTTAAAGCATCTAACCTTGGTTTTTAGAGAAAAAGAAAATTAAAGCCATATTTTAACTTCCTTTAACTATTGTTAGGGTTCACTAACCCTTATGGAAAGGGACACGTTAACTTTTTTTTCAATATCAAGGACCAAGGTTAGATGTTTTAATCCTAAGGGTTAGTTGACCTTAATCATAGTTAAAGGGAGTTAAAAGGGGACAACTTAAATTTTTAATTTTTTAAACCGAAGTTAGATTCTTTAATCCTAAGGGTTAGTGAACCTTAACCATGGTTATAGCATCTAACCTTGGTTTTTAGAGAAAAAATAAATTAAAGCCATCTTTTAACTTCCTTTAACCATTGTTAGGGTTCACTAACCCTTATGGAAAGGGACACGTTAATTTTTTTTTCAATACCAAGGACCAAGGTTAGATGTTTTAATCCTAAGGGTTAGTTGACCTTAATCATAGTTAAAGGGAGTTAAAAGGGGACAACTTAAATTTTTAATTTTTTAAACCAAATTTAGATTCTTTAATCTTAAGGGTTAGTGAACCTTAACCACGGTTAAAAGGAGTTGAAAGACACGATTAAATTTTTCATTAGGTTGAGTGAATTTTAACCACAGTTAAAGGGAGTTACAAAGGATAACATTAATTTTTTCTAAAACTCAAGGTTAGTGTTTTAACCCTAAGTGTTAATGAATCTTCACCACAGTTAAAGGGAATTCAAAGGGGACATATTAATTGATTTTCTTTTAAAACCATGCTTTAACTCTAAGGGTTAGTGTATCTTAACTTAAGTTAAAGGAAGTTAAAAGGGGACACGTTAATTTTTTTAAAAAAAACTAGGGTTAGATGCTTTATCTCTAAGGATGTGAATCTTAATCAGAAAGGTTAAAACTTATTAACTATAATTCAAGGATTGTTGAAGGCTTGGTAAGGTTATGAAATATCAAAAGGGCATAATAGTCATTTTTCTAATAATAACAAACAAATGCATAACAAAAGTGGGGATTGAGGTTGTTTGTCTAACTGGTGCAAAACCATGAGTTAATTTGCAAAACTATAACTCATAACAGTGTATTTGCAAAGCTTGTAGAATGCAGCAGCTGATATGCAAAAACCCCAAACAATATATATAATGAAAAGTATGAAATTGGTTTAATAGTCTGAAATAGTGTGAACTTAATTAGTTTTTAATCAGTAGTCTAAAACTAGTTTGGTAGTGTGGAACCTATTCAGTGTTTCCATGAGTCTTTCCAATCATCTACTACGTACCTAGGTTCCGATTAATTCATTCCATAGCCTCATTGGTTAATTGGACTTGCAGCCGTTTTATTTGGCCCAAATAAATGGGTGTGGCTATCAGCTAAAGTATTAAAAATTAATCTCTCAATTTTTTAAGTGACCCTCACTCACTGTCTATCAGCTATAGCATTGAAAAGCGAAGGAGCCCACAATAACAACGTTTAATGCACTATGAACACAGATCTATCTATTAGGCATTTAAAGCGAAGGATCCAAAATAAGAAAGTTTTATTTATTTATGGTCTTGGTGTAATAGTATGAAGTATGAACTTTAAAAAGAAAACAAGGTAAGTATGGGCTCCACCGATTTAATGGGCTCGACCACCATTTTTCCTATAAATAGCATAGCAGGTTGGAGTTAGGAGAAGAAGGAAGATCACTGAGATTTGATAAAAGTTATTAGTGAGAAGAGACAAAATGGAATCGCCAAAGTTTGCCGTGATCCGATCAAACTATAACAACAATTACTTGCGCGTGCTCTTAAAACAAGAAGGGCTGACGCATGCATATACCCGTGCGTCAGAGGAGGATCGTTCGAGCGAGTTCGTTAATTTCGAACTGGAGAAAGCAAGGACTAGGGACGGAATGTGGAACATAAAATCCACTTTCAACAAAAAATACTGGCGAACGTTGTCGGACGAGGAATGGTGGATTGTTGCGGACGCTAAAGAACCAGAGGAAGACACAAACAATCCGTTATGTACGTTGTTCCTGATCGAGGAAGTACGTTGTCAACCTAAAACAGTCCGATTGCGCCACGTCATGCTCAATCACTATGCACGCGTAATGATAAAACCTCACGACGTTAATGATTTAGGCTTATACCCCGAGTCAGCAACGGCTTCACATGATCAGTCCGATGTCTTTACAGTCTTGGAATGACCATCGCCCAAACACGAGACCAAATAAGAAAAGCTGTAATGTTAAAAAAGGTCTAATAATATTATTAGTGTACTAGCTAGTAGCCTTTCCTAAGTAATCCCAAGAACCAAAACTTGATGTTTGTGGGTAGCATCTCTGGAAACCCTCACGAGACTTCACTCGTCCTTTAGGGGTAACCTAGGGGTTTAAAAGGCTTGTTGCATTTGCTAAATGCAATCGTGTTCCCTACGAAAATGGCATTTTTATCTTTAGTTTTCCTTTTCGCAATAATGTTGTAGTAGCCTAGTAAGATTATCTACAGTAATAAAAATTGTGTTTCCCTTTACTTTTGGACTTCTTGAGAATGTTTTCCATGATTTTAAGAGCTTTAAAGAAGTTAACTTATTATGTATGCTATTAAGTTGGTATTTTCAAGTATTTTGGAAGTAAAGAGGTGTTCCTGTAGAACCCCGGATCTCACAGTCACTGTTCATATGAATAGGGTAGTGAATAGTATATGTAAAGGCCTAAAATCTTTCATGGGTCCTTGGTTTGAGGAAGGGAAGTGAGAATTGTACATGTGTGTACATGTATGTATTGAGTCTCAAAATAAGAGTATAAAAATACTTAAAATGTCTAAAAGCATAGAGTATAAAATACCTTGGAGTTGGTTTGAAACTCTTAAATATAATACTTTTTTTCTTCTCTTTGGTTAAATCTAATAAACACAAATACATTGAAAGCAAAATTCAATCCATATGTTGCCTGCATTTAGGGTTGGTAATGCAAGTGCTCAAGCTCAAAATGGTTGGAAGTTTTACTTGATCCATCATTAAACACATTTAAATGTGGGTCTATAAGTAAGCAGCAGCTTCATTCAAACCATTTCTATTTAAAGTTCCTGCAAGGTTCAACATAGCCATCCACTTTACATTGGTCCTTGTGATTTTTTGCACATTATGAGTCTTGTAGGCAACATCTCATAACCAGCATTAAATGCCAAGACAGTGCTTTCCACCTGCCAACAGAGTTAGGCGATCGCCTCCTGATTACTTCCTCCTGCGAGTCGGTCTCATTGTTGACTCAAGCTCGGGCTCGTTGTATATGCCAGCACGGATAAGATGACAGCTGTCCAAAGAGAATAGTCAAACGTTATTAAGAAGACAACGAATACGTTGTGAACAGAATAACGAATACATTATGCACAGAACAACAAACACGTTGTGATCCAGACAACAAATACGTTGTGAACTGGACAACTGTTACGTTGTGATCTAGACAACGGAGAACGTTATGAACTGGACAACGGGTAACATTATATAATGGACAACGGATACGTATACTTTTGGCCACGTGTCTCCCATCTATTTTTGCATACCAACGAGGACTAGTTTGTTCTCCAACATTAGGTTAATTTTACGAGTTTTTGCCCTTACGGGGCTCAATAATCTAACCTTAATTTTGAGAAAAAAATATGTTTTAAAAATATGCCCTAAGAATTTGAAGGGTTAAATTTTTTTAACCCTAAGCTTAAAGGTTAGATTGTTGAGCGCTAAGGGTTAGAGAATCTTAACAATGGGATAATAGGGACTAAAAAGGACATGTGTTGACTTGTGGGCACGATTAAACTCTCCTTGAGTTCAATCGCGAATGGTTGTGATTCAATCACGTAGAGTACCTGTTTACTTTCTCAAATCAACCAAAGTTTATTATTATTTTAGGGGTTTTTGCATATCAACTGCTAGGTTCTTCCTAGTTTGCAAATACATTGTTATGTGTAAACGTTTTGCATATTAACTCTTGGTTTTCCAACAGTTAAACAAACAACCTCAACCCTTACATCTGTTAGACTTTCGTTTGAAATTGTTACTTAAATGACTATTATGCCCTTAACAAATTTCATTACCTCACAAAGTCCGTTTAATTTCTCTTGAACCATCGTTAATAAGTTTTAACCCTTATAATTAATTATTCTAATTTTTTTCTAAAAATCAAGATTAGATGCTTTAACCTTAATGGTTATTGAATCTTAACCATAGTTAAAGGGAATAAAAAGGGAACACATTAATTTTTAATACAAAAATTCTAAAAACCACCAAGGTTAGATGCGTTAGTGAATCTTAATCAGAATCAAAGGAAGTTAAAAGGGGACACATTAATTCTTTTCCTAAATCCAAGGCTAGTTGCTTTAGCCCAAGGGTTAGTGAATCTTAACCACAATTAAAGGGAGTTAGAAAGGAAATGTTAATTATTATTATTTTTTTTTAAATCTAAAAACCAAGGTTAGATGCTTTAACCCCTAAGGTTAGTGAATCTTAACCACATTTCAAGGAAGTTAAAATGGAACATTTAAATTTTGATTGATTGGAGAGAGTATTATTAAGATTCTCTAACCCTTAGGGCTCAATAATCTAATCTTAGGTTTTAGAAAAAATATTTTTTTTAAAAATAAAGCCTAGGTATAAAAAGATTTAACCCTTGAAATTCTTAGAGTGTATTTTTAAAAAATATTTTTCTCAAATCAAAAAAGGGCATATTATATGAATGTCTCCGTTAAGTGGGTTTGCTTTAGTCGGGAACATATAACATGTGTCAGCTGCATAGTATTACTGGCGGTGCCCTCGCCAGCTACTACCGGAGAGGATCCCGAGTCATTCTGTTAATGTTATGAACGCCAACACTAAACCTATTTTCATACTTGGCGCTGTGAGGGGTCTTTTGTAGCCTCTGGCTGCCAAAGAGCTCTTGCAACTAATTATTGTTCCTTCAAAATGAGCTGACTCACCTAAATATTCTCAGGGAACTGAATTAATAAGTAGTGGATATATATATATGTGCTATTTGCAAATAGCTTGTGGTACATGCACACCAATTCAACATTTTAAGAAAATATGGGGTTTTTGTATATCAGCTGCTGCATTCTACCAGCTTTGCAAATACAGTGAGTTATAGTTTTGCAACTTAACTCATGGTTTTGCAACAGTTAGACAAACAACCTCAATCCCCAATTTTGTTATGCTTTCGTTTGTTCTTATTAGGAAAATGAGTATTACGCCCTTGTGATATTTCACAACCTTACCAAGCCTTCAACTATCCCTGAACTATAGTTAATAAGTTTTATCCTTTCTGATTAAGATTCACATCCTTAGAGATAAAGCATCTAACCCTAGTTTTTTTTTAAAAAATTAACGTGTCCCCTTTTTAACTCCCTTTAACTTAAGTTAAGCTACACTAACCCTTAGAGTTTAAGCATCTAACCTTGGTTTTAAAAGAAAATCAATTAATATGTCCCCTTTGAATTCCCTTTAACTGTGGTAAAGATTCATTGACCCTTAGGGTTAAAGCACTAACCTTGAGTTTTAGGAAAAAAAATAGAAAAAATTAACGTGTTCCATTGTAACTCCCTTTAACTATGGTTACAATTCACTCAACATAATAAAAATTTAATCGTGTCTTATAACTCCTTTTAACCATGGTTAAGGTTTACTAGCCCTTAGGATTAAAGAATCTAACTTTGGTTTAAAAAATTAAAATTTTAAGTTGTCCCCTTTTAACTCCCTTTAACTATGATTAAGGTCAACTAACCCTTAGGATTAATGCATCTAACCTTGGTCCTTGGTATTGAAAAAAAAAATTAACGTGTCCCTTTCCATAAGGGTTAGTGAACCCTAACAATAGTTAAAGGAAGTTAAAAGATGGCTTTGAAAAACAAATTCTAAAAACCAAGGTTAGATACTTTAACCGTGGTTGAGGTTCATTAACCCTTAGGATTAAAGAATCTAACTTCGGTTTAAAAAATTAAAAATTTTAGTTGTCCCCTTTTAACTCCCTTTAACTGTGATTAAGGTCAACTAACCCTTATGATTAAAGCATCTAACCTTGGTCCTTGATATTGGAATAAAAAATTAAAGTGTCCCTTTCCATAAGGGTTAGTGAACCCTAACAATAGTTAAAGGACGTTAAAAGATGGCCTTAATTTTTTTTTCTAAAAACTAAGGTTAGATGCTATAACCCTAAGGGATAGCTAATCTTAACCACAGTTAAGGGGGGTTAAATGGGGACACCTTAAATTTTTTTTTTTTCTAAATACCAAAGTTAGAAGTGAGTGAATCTTAACCACAGTTAAAGGGAGTTAAAAGGGGACACGTTAATTGTTTATAAATTTTTTCTAAAAATCAAGGTTAGATGCTTTAACCCTAAGGGTTAATAAATCTTAACCATAGTTAAAGGGAGTTCAAAGGGGTCATGTTAATTTTTTTTCCTTTTAAAACCAAGATTAGATGCTTTAACTCTAGGGTTGGTGTATCTTAACCTAAGTTAAAGATGGTTAAAAGGGGACACATTATTTTCTTTTTCTTTTAAAACCAGAGTTAGATGCTTTATCCCAAGGGTGTGAATCTTAATGACAATGGTTGTATTAACCTTAGTTCAAGGGTAGTTAAAGGCCTTGTAAGGTTATGAAATATCATAACGGCATAATAGTCATATTCATATTCATATTCACATTCATAACAATAACAAACAGAAGCCTAACAGAACTACGTATTGAGGTTTTTTGTCTAACTGTTGCAACACCATGAGTTAATTTGCAAAACTATAACTCATAACAGTGTATTTGCAAAGCTTGTAGAATGCAGCAGCTGATATGCAAAAACCCCAAAAATATATATATAATGAAAAGTGTGAAATTGGTTTAATAGTCTGAAATAGTGTGAACTTAATTAGTTTTTAATCAGTAGTGTAAAACTAGTTTGGTACTGTGAAACCTATTCAGTGTTTCCATGAGTCTTTCCAATCATCTACTACGTACCTAGGTTCCGATTAATTCATTCCATAGCCTCATTGGTTAATTGGACTTGCAGCCGTTTTATTTGGCCCAAATAAATAGTTGTGGATATCAGCTATAGTATTAAAAGGGAAAAGATTACTTCTAGTGAAAGCGAGCTGGGCGCAAGGGCATCCACAAACCAAGGGACATGTGGCGATTTTTAAAAATAAAAGTCATTTCACTTTCCCCTTGATTTTGACTTTTCCCCAGCTTGCACCTTTTTCCCTTAAAAAAAGTCAAATGTCCCTTGGTTTGTGGATGCCCTTGCGCCCAGCTCGGGCATCCACCATAGATAATCTTTTCCCGTATTAACAAGGGAAATGTTATTGAGATCGTGTTAGGGTCGAGACCGTGCTGTGCAGCACGGGATTTCGGGTGGGGTCTACCATGTGAAAATGGGCCCCACCTGAAAACCCATACTGCACAGCATGATTTCGGTGGTCCTGGCCCTAACGTGGTCTCAATAGCAAAGTCCTATTAAAAATTAGGACTTTGCTACCGAGACCGCATTAGGGCCGAGACCTCGTGCATGTGCACGAGATTTCAGGTTGAGCCCATCATCACATGATGGCCCCACCTGAAATCCCGCGCACATGTGCGAGGTCTCGGCCCTTATGCAGTCTCAGAAGCATTTCCCTAAAAATTAGTCTCTCAATTTTTTAGGTGACCCTCACTCACTGTATCAGCTAGAGCATTGAAAAGCGAAGGAGCCCACAATAACAACGTTTCACGTACTGTGAACTTGTATCTATTAGGCATGGTTTATTTATGGTCTTGGTGTAATAGTATGAAGTATGAACATTAAAAGGAAGGTGGCAAAGGAAAACAAGGTGGGTGTGGGCTGGACCACCATTTTCCCTATAAATAGCATATATAGGAGGTTGGAGTTAGGAGAAGCACAAGAAGGAAGATCATTGAGAAGTGATAAAAGTGATTAGAGAGAAGGGAGAAAATGATATTGCCAAAGTTTATCGCACTCAAATCATTCAACAACAACAGATACTTGCGCTACGTAAATGAAGATCCGCAGTTGCATGGGTTAACTCCAATCGTCCGGGACGAAGGTTTGGACCCCGTTCACAAAATTCGAAGTGGAGAAGGCAAACTGTGAGGAGGAAGGACTGGTGCACATAAGATGCTGTTACAACAACAAATACTGGCGAAGGTTGTCGGAGAGCAGCCGTTGGATTGTTGCGGAGGCTGACGAGCCAGAGGAAGATCAATCCAAATGGTCATGTACGTTGTTCAAGCACGAAGTAGATAATGAAACAGTCCGACTTCGCCACGTTCAGCTCGACCACTATGCATACATTTTTACTCTGGACAACATGGTTTCCTGCCCATAACAATGACGATTTCTTCACAGTCATCGATTTGAGTTGGCTGTTTCCATTGCCCATCTACGTCGCGTTCAAGGACGGTAATGGAGATTTCGTCATACCAATTGAGGCAGATTATCTGCCTTTCGTCCCGCGCATTAGTAGTTCAGATCCAAAGGTGGCGAACCAGGTCTTCACCAATGACGATTGAAACATTGGCATAAAGTCCGACAGCGTCGACAAATTCTGTAAGAGGGTTAAGAGCACTGATAATGGATCATGGTCGACTCAGATCACTATTCCAAAGAGGACCCCGACACGTTGTTTCGGCCGGTCAAAGTTGACAATAGTGTCGTCGCTCTCCTCAACTTGGGTAAAGAACTGTAGGTGGAAGAGCTTTAACCTTCAACTGCCACAGACACAGCACCACAGAAATTAAAAACCGTCTCCCCGCTTCCTCCTCTTTTAATCCGCCACCCTACCTGAAGGTGGAAGAGCTTGTTAAAATTAAGGAAAATCCATAATGTTAGATTTTGGCTCATGGACGCCAGGATCTACAGCACGACTGTCGTCAAGTTGGCCACCGGAGAAGCCGTTACAAGTACCCCAGAACCCAGGTTTATGGAGGTGAAGCTCCCGTATAAAATCACTTGGAGCGGTATTTGGAATTCCAGCGTTTCATTGAAGTTGTACTCTGGAACCAACATCGACACTGACATCCCAGTCATCGAAGAGGGGCGGCAGATCGGAATTCCGGCTCATTTTAAAGAAGCATACAAGTGGGGAACTACTCGGGTAACGACAACTGACGAGGAGATTGTGCACGAGGTTACAGTGGAGCCAATGACTAAGGTTGAGGTGATTCTGATAGCGACAAATGGTTCATGCAACGTTCCCTTCTCCTACTCTCAGCACGACACTCTTAAGAACGGGCAGACCGTTACCTACGACGACATGGACGATGGCATTTACACTGTCAACAATTGCTACAACCTCGACTTTGAGATCCATGAAGTAAAGCTATTCCTACCTAGTAATCCCAGTCCCAAGAACCAAATTAAAACTGATGTTTGTGAATAGCATCTCCGGAAGCCCTCATCGGACTCCACTCGTCATCTAGAGATGACTTAATTAGGGGTTTAAAAGGTTTGTTGCATGTGTTAAATACAATTCTCATCCCTGCAAAAATGGCATTATTATTTTAGTTTTCA
The DNA here is from genome assembly GCA_015143295.1 of Tetracentron sinense. Lineage (NCBI taxonomy): Eukaryota > Viridiplantae > Streptophyta > Magnoliopsida > Trochodendrales > Trochodendraceae > Tetracentron > Tetracentron sinense. Next base: position 36,075,916 of record CM026563.1, read on the forward strand.
TTTTCGGGTACAGTAATGTTGTAGTGGCCTAGTAAGGTTATATATCTACCGTAATAAATTTGTGTTACCGTTTACTTTTGGGACTTCTTGAGAATGTGTTTCCATGATTTAAGAGCTATAAAGAAGATATGTTTCTTTAAATTAACTTATGCGCCTAACCACAGCTTACCGTCACTTATCATGTAAGCTATTTAAGTTAGTATTGATGAAGTAAAGAGGTGTTCCGCACTTAAATATATTACGTGGCTATTGTGTAGCTTCTTTTAATCTTTAGTATCGTGTACTTTAGATACTTAGGTGGTACATACAATGGAATTCCAAATCCTAGAAATGTCTAGGACCCTAGTGGAGGAGAAACATTACATTATATTTTTGGTGATTTTGAGCATAATCCTTATTTGTGAGGTAGAGAAACTCTTTCATAAACTTCCAAATTATGAACTTCAACCACCTTAATTAATGTAATTATATTGGATTGAAGACTGAGTTATTAGAGAATAGAATGTCGAGAAGGCTAAATTATATAGAGAGCCATGATTTGCTAGAGGTTATGTTGGTGCTCTACAATGTGGCTACTTCTAATGGTAACTTGTGCGCTAACAACCTATAGATTAACTTATAACCTAATATGTAAAATACATATGTTATTTTCTTAAATTAGTATTTTAGGTGAATTAGTATGGGTTCATCTAATAAGCAACCGTCATTCAAGACCGGTGCATCGGGATATCGACTCCCTTCCCTAGTACACAATCGAATCCCATTACCCTCAATTCTTAAATCAATATGGTTTTCTATCCTCTCTGTCTATCCAAATATTTATTAGATAGCGAATTTTTCATTTATCATTTGTTTTCTCAATATATCGAAACGTTTCTTAGATTTTAAAAGACTTTTTTATATTTATCAAAAATTTTCTTAGATTATTGAATTGTTTTTCTTAAATTATATATCAAGATTTTTCCAGGATTATCGAGATTTTTCTTAAGTTATCAAGATTTATCGAGTTTTTTCTTAGATTATCGATATGTTAAAAATTACACTATCGATCTTGAGTATTTACTGATATATCAATGAAAATTTTTCATATATTGAACTTTTTCATAGATTATTGAGATTTTTCTTAAATTATCAAGTTTTTTCTTAGATTATCGAGATTTGTCTTAAATTATAGTTATTTTTCTTAGATTATTTAGTTTTTTCTTATATTATTAATATTTTTCTTAGATTATTGAGGTTTTTAAAATTTTGATTTTGATATGGAAATCTCGATAAATCTAAAAATATCAAGCTTTTAAAAAATCAAGATTTTCAAGGTTATTATCGAGATTTACAGGCATTTAGGTGATGTTTGGCAACACTAATCTAAAAGGTAGAACTTATTTGAAAATTATGCTTAGTTGGCTTTAGATTGTTAAGTTGAAGGTTAAAGCATGTCTACATGGCTTTAAAAACTCTAAGATGTAGTCATGCAATTAACCATCAAGTTAACAATCCAAAGTTCAACTAAGCATACTTTTCAAATAAGCTATACCTTTTAGATTAGTGTTACCAAACACCACCTTAGACAACTTTTGAGTTTTTGGATCAAGATGTACAAATCCATATCAAAATTTTAAAGTCACCATAATCCAAGAGAATTCTCGATAATCTAAAATAAATCTCGATAATCTAAAAACACTATATAATCTAAGAAAAAGCTCAATAATCTAAGAAAAAAGATCAATAATCTAAAAATAAAGTTTGATAAATTGAGATTTTTCATTTAAATATTAATAAAAACTCAAAATCAACATTGTAATATTGTATATATCGATGTATACCAATCTCTCTTTAATTTTCAACTTCTCATAGTTTATATAAAAAAAAAATTGGTATATGTACAACATGAATGTACAAATAAATAAATAAAGACAAAATGTTGATGTAGCACCCCAGATATTTTTGGCATGTATTAAAGCCTTAAAGTCATTTTCGTGAGTTAAAAGTTGAATGTCCAAGATCGAATCTATTGAATATCCAGGTTGCTGAAATCCATTTGCAGATCAGTCAACTTTAGGGACAATTTGGTCCATGAATAAAGAAGAATTGGAAGATTCTAAAATGCCAGAATTGTTCCTTTTGAAAGACGAATCTAACGCAAGTTGAACTGTCAAAATCCGACGAGCAAGTCAAAAGTTATAGCCGAAATACGAAAACGCGAAAAAAAATCTAGAAATTCTATAAGATTTACAAACGATTGTAAACACCCTACAAACGATCATAGGTGAGCTACGAACGATCGTAAATCCCTACGAACAATCGTAAAATTCGTAAAAATTGGCAAACTTTCTGGACGATTTACGATCGATCGTAGGAAACTACAAATGATCGTAGATCTACGAACGATCATAGATGCGCGATTTTGTCTATTTTTTGGGATTTTAGGGTTTCCATCATTTGCCTATAAATTGGGCTTTGCCTTCGGGCTTTTTGGTTTACCCTAAACCTAAAGGAGACTACGAGAGATTGAGAGGAAGAAGATTGGGGATTTCAAGTGGGGGTTTTGATTGTAGAAGAGGAGCTCAAATCAAAGTTTGAGATCCTTCTCCATCAAGCTTGGAGCATTTCCTTCAAGGTTGGATCATTCTACATCAAGAGGGGTTTTCAAACAAAGGTTTTCTTTCAAGATCAAGCTTTGATCTCAAGATTAGTACACCCTTACTAACTAACTTAGTAGTTACCTAGGTTTTGTTTGAAAGAAAATGATAATTCTTTAGTTTTGTATTTCCCAAATTTGAAATGAACTAAGGTTACCTAAAAATGCATAAGATTAACTAATAAAGTGATGATGTGTAATTGGGGATGGATGATGTGTGATGAGAAATGGTGGAAGGGCTTGGTACACATAATGAATACACCCATGTGTTTGATGAAATGTGTGAATAAGAAATTATGAAATAAACGAATAAAAAGGATGTTGAATGCCACTTGTTTGATAAAATGCATGAAGGAGAATATAAGGAATTAAATGAAGATTTTGAGAACATGATTTAGGTAGTTTTTCCTTAAACGGTGATTTTGATCAAATGACATATATGCTTGTTTTAAATTCTCATATAATTACAATATGAATTGAAATGCTACATGCTATCCATTAGTTGTACATGTCATCACGATCGCCAAAATTGTTACACACAAGATGCATGCATGCATGAATCGGGTTTTTTTTTTCTAAAGTATAAGTATATGAATACAAACAAGAATAAGATATGTGATTTACGATACGAATGATAAAGCCGGGCATCGGGCCGGTCAAGGGTAGGGCATATCCCTCGAATATGTCATACCTAGCTCACAAGGAAAACAAGTTGATAAAGACAGACATCGGGCCGGTCAAGGGTAGGGCATATCGTAAGATATGTCATATCTGGCTTACAAGAAAACAAGTTGATCATGCCAGACATCGGGCCGGTCAAGGAGGTTTGTGTACCTTTTTCTATATATATATATTTCACTGAAGGGAATTTAAATTCCCGGCTCACAAGTCGCTACAAGGGCACTAACCTCTGGTTCACAAGAAAATAAGCAAGTCAAGTTAAGAACATGTCAAGTCATGAAAAGAATAAGCAAGACAAGTGATTCCAGCAAGAACAAGACAAGCATGTGTGATTCCTACGAACGAGACCAAGAAAAGAACAAATTTTTAAAGATAACAAGCAAGTTTTGAACGACACGAGAGACTATTTTCAAGAATAAAGACTATTTTCAAGAATAAGACATGACTTTGAAAATATGATTTTTATCGGAGTTTTTCGCATTCACTCAAGCATGTCACGATTATTACATTGTTTTACTTTTGATGCTATTAATGTCTTATGTTGTTATTATTGCTTTAAAAGTGATGTGATGAATTATATCTCATTGTTTCCATTGTACTCGTTATCACTATTGTTAGCTAGTACCTTGTACTCGCTGAGTATTCCATACTCAGCCATACATATTGATGTCGACAGGTACTCGGTTTTACATTTGTGCTCCCGGTCCTTGGATCGAGGAGGATTATGGTGAGGAGGAGCCTCACGAAGATCCCATAGTAGAGCCTGAGGTGGAGGCGAGAGACTTAGATAGCTGGCCGTACCCGGATGAGTACTCTGAGAGAGAGAGAGAGATTGTGATTTTGTATTTTGATAGGTGAGCATGTCCACCTTTACTGTTTATGTTTTGTACCTAACTTGGAATACAGACTTTGTATCGGAAAGAAAAAGTTAGTTCATGCTTCCGCACTTATGTTTTATCTTCCGCACTATGTATAATGATTCTATTGCATTATGTTAGCCTTGTTTACTACATGATGGTTTGACAGATATGTATAGTCACACCTAAAGTATCCCTTAACTCTTAGGGGGTATTTTGTGTAAAGACCCGGATCTTTTTCATGTTTTTATTGCAAGCATTAAGAGTATTATAGTCCTTGTGATGTTTTAATGTTTATGTATTTATATTTAAGTAGAATTTGAAAATTCTAAATCGCCAGAAATTTTCCTTTTCGAAAGACGAATTCAACGCAAGTTGAATCATCGTAATCCGATGAACGAGTCAAAAGTTATGGCCAAAATAGTAAAATGGGTCAAAAATCTGCAGTACACCGATCGCTAGGGATCGCTCGGTTCACAACCGATCGCTCGGTCAAAATTAGCGATCGATCGGTCTACAACCAATCGATCGGTAGCTATCGACTAGTTAACTTTTTTGTATGGAAAATTTTTCCAGAGAGGGTGTTTTTAACCGAGAGCTCGGTCAAGAATACTGGTCGATCGGTAGGTGACCGATCGCTCGGTCATAACCACCGATCGCTCGGTCTTTCATGTTTTTGCAGAATTTCAGTAAGAGCTTTTAGGTCTTTTTGCTCTCAAACCTTGGGGTTATAAATAGGGATCCTATTTCGAGGTATTAAGGTACTCTACCTATTTCTAACCTAATTTGGCAAAAATTGAGAGAAAACCTAGGGTTTTGGGATAAAGATTGCTTGGAGAAGAAGGAGATAGCTTGGTTATCGCTAGGAAAGCTTAGAGATCGTCCTCAAAGCTTCCCCAAATCATCTTGGGAACGATTTGGATCCAATGGAAGGATCCCTAAGGTCGATATACTATCCTAATCAACCATATTATAATGTTTTGTGAATGTTAATATGATAAAAATGATAGAAATAGAAATTAGATGTGTTTTTCCATATTTTTTTATATGAAGTAAGCGATTATGGATGAAAATATGGATTAATAATGTAAATGAAATGTATAGAGGATGGGAAATATTATGGAGGATGGGATGAATGTGTGGTTGTAGATGGTATTTGGATTGTATGGATGGATTATGGTTTGATGAAATGTTGGAAATGTGAAAGGGCAATGGATTCATAATTTACGTACTCAAGGTGTTTGTGAAAATGTTTGAGAGGATAGATACTATTATACTATTATGGAATTGTAGGAAATTGAATATGAATTGTGCTCAAAATCATGATAAGATATGTATATGTGATTGTTTGTTAAGTATGTCTAATTACTTGCATGGAAATTGATAGTCGGGAAGGTAAGAACTTAGAGGAAAGTCTCTCAAATCGGGAATTCTCTAACTATTTGGTATGGGACAATATAGTGGAGTTTTCGTGGTGGGAGATTGGAATCTAAGCAATTACCAACTCGAATGTTAATTTTAACACTTAAACACAGATGCACATGTATGTTAAGATAAGAGTCTCACAAGTCACACATGTGGGTCACAAGCATAAGCATGGCATACGTATGACATTCTGAATAAGCATAAGCATGGCATGGTCTGTATCCGTCAAGAACAGCATGTCCATTTTATAATTTCTTAGGCATGGTCCGTATCCACCAAGAACGGCATGTCACATCACTATATGATCTGAATAAGCGCATAAGCATAAGCATCTCACAAGCACGTGGTCTCATAAGCATAAACATCTCATAAGTATATAGTCTTCTAAGTCCAAAGTTCTCACATGTACAGGAGTCAAGGTGATGATGTGATATATATGAGAACATGTTCTTCTGTACTCTGATTTTGTTATTATGATATTGGATATGATTCTGACTAAGTACAGGTATATTATGTTGTTGGTTGGATTTTATATACACCGAGTACTTTTGTACTCAGCCGGACTTTGTTTTGGCAGGTTTAGAGCAGGGGCACACGACGGAGCCGTGGATTGAGGAGACTTACGCCGAAAAAGGAGGAGAAGGTGAGCCTTCCGAGGAGGGAGCCAGGGGCTTTGATAGTTACCCCTATTAGCTTATGTTTTGTTTGGTTTAAGAGTTTTGTAATAGACCTTTTTAGATGATGTTGCTCATTGGATTACTTTACAGTTGAGTATTAGACATTTTTGTTTATGTTGGATTTCATTATGTTGGGCAGATGACCGTTGTACAGGATGGCTTGGTTTTATATAAATCAAAATTTTAGTATCCTCATTTTGGAGACTCGTGTAGTATGCCTTGTATGCATGGATTTTAAGCAGGGTTAAGTAATGTGACGATTCCAAAGTTCTATTTTAGCCTTGTAGGATTTTGGGGTCGTTACATTTTGGGACGCGACAGTTGATCCTTCAATGGGTTTGCCAAAAAAAAGACAAATTTTTAACTTCTTCTTAGGCAGGCTTTGTGACACGTAGTGTTTTTCTTCCCATTCTTCTTCTCCTTGTTCTTCTCGAAAATGATATAAAAGATTAGTGAACGAGCAATGAAGACAAACAAAAGAAGAAAGAGGCTGAACAACAAATAATGTTAATCTTTCAACTAATTTACAAAAGTGAACTTCATCTTCTTCTTTCTCCTCCTCCTCCTCCCCCTCTTCTTCTTTTTCTTCTTATTTTTGGTTTTTCCTTCTTTATTTTCCCATTAAGAGTTGAGAGGTATTTTGACTTTTTTCTCTCAACTTACACACGTGAAATGGGATAAGCTTATAAAAATAAATGTTATATTTTAAGACTATTTTAGTATATAATTAAAGCTTTAAGCTTAATTAAAGAATTTCATTTTTGTGTAATAAATGGGTAAAATACTTTTTTTCTACTTTCAATTCTTTATGATACGCCACAAAAGCATCTCTCATATATTGTACATTTGAAATACAAAACGCAATTAAAAAGGCAAAGCAAAAACACTTGAAAATAATTAACGTTTTTAATTGTTTTATTGAACATCCACGTATATATTTTTTTTAATTTTCGAATATAGAATACTTTAAATTAGGTATAACAACATTGGACCTTATAGAATGCTCTTTAAAGCTCTACAGAAAGCATTCGTGTATTTTTTAATGTTGGGAATCTAGAACACCATCTAGTAAATATAATGACAACATTGTTGCATATAGAACGGTCTTAGGTCATTTATGGAAGGTTTTCTTATATTTTACGTTTGAGAATGTAGAACGACATTAAGAGAGTATTTGAACAACACTGGACAATATATAATACTCGTAATTGTTCTATAAAACGTTCTCCAATAAATTTTCATGCAAAGAAAACATAACAGTATTTTATTGAATTTCCTATTAGATTATTATTTTTTATAATATTAACTGCCATGCATCAAAGAGACGAATCAACAACACTGGATAATATTGACCACTCTGAGTCAATTTATAGAATGCATTATTATTATATTCTTTCTGAGAATAGATAACGCCATCAAGTAAGCATATCAACAATAAATTGACATATAGAATACTTTCAAATGTTCTATTGAACAGTTTCTTTAATTTATCCTTCTTTCTGAGAGTAAAGAACATAATAAGATAGTCATAACAACAACATTAGACATATATAATGATTTGAAAGGATCAAAAGATCGATGTTATATGATATAATATAACGCTTTCCACAATTTGTACTTGTAACATATTTTACACTTATTTTTCTTACAAGGGCTTTTTGTCCACTAATAGAATGCCTATAAAGGCTAAAAGAACGGCGCATATCTTTTAATGTATAACATTATATTAAATGTATGTACATGAACTTCAGAAGCTGAATAGTATCGAAGCACGACACCTTAAAATGAATTTTCAGGCTTTCTTATTATAGGACACACTACAACAAATCTACTGATCAGTGAGGAAATTTTTATGTCTCTAAAAGTCCATTTTTCATCGCTAATGTCATTAGTGACGAAAGTTTGTCTATCGCTTTGCTGTTACTGACGCCACCATTGTTAATGGGTTTTAGTGACGGTAATTATTTTCCGTTACTATTTAGCAACAGTTTATTTTCGTCGCTAATGGTTTTATTTCGGTTGGTTGAAAAAAGAGCATTAGTGACGAAAAATGGAATTTGTGGCAGATTTTACAACATCAGCAACGGAAATAAATTTATCTCTAATTAGCGAAAAACAATTTTCCCTCTCTAATATAATATTTGTGGCCGTTTATTTTTCATCTCTATAAATCTTCTGTGGTGGAATTTTTCTATCTCTAATGAATAATTTGTGACAAAAATAATTCCGTCACTAATGTCACAATTGCGACGGAAATTAATGTTTGTCACTAATTTGCGAACACCGTTAGCAACGGATTCTTTTCCGTCGCTAATGTCTATATTTTTCTTAAATAACCTTTTGTACACAATCATAATAACACGTAAACCTATTACCTGTAGACTTGTAACTCGGTCATTCAGATTTCAAAAGCATATACACAAGCAACTTGTTCATTCACTTTCCATAACATGCATATACTATACAAAAACCTGGCTCATTCCATTTAATTCAATATAAGAAAAAAAGAAAACATATCAAAACCATCTAAATAATCAACAAGAACAATAAATATCTCTCAACAATGTGTTTTAGAAAAAATAAATGTGTAATTCAAAATGAGCAAGTAAATGGTTATCCAATGGGGTCATCTGGAGGCTAGCTAGGTAGCGTCGGGATCTAGAAAGGGAGACGGTGTGGGGAAGGAGAAAAATGTTGGGTGTTCATGTGCTTCATGAACTCTTGAAACACCTTTAACTGGCCCTTAACAACACTAATTTTAGCCTCCATAGTCATTTGGTGAGCTTGTAACAACCCAGAATTTTAATATAATAAAATTTTGGGTTTATTAGTCCTTAACTGGGATGAATTTTACTAAAATTGATTAAGTTTTTGGGAGCTGGGTTTGTGTCTAGGACTGGGTTTGTACTGACAAAAATTCAGTGTTTTTTCTCGAAAATCGTACACAACGTGTCAGTCAGCCGTCTGGACGACTCTCTGTCGTCTTGGCTTTATTGTAACTCAAACCGCGAAACCGTGGCATGTTTAGTGTCCAAAACCTAGGAAATTCGTGAGATCTAGAATTTTGTCGGCCCTTAGTATTTTCAAAATGACTCCATAGAAATCTTCGAAACTCACTCACCACATGTCGATCAGCCGTCTGGACGACTGTCTGTCGTCTCAGCTTTATTGCAACTCAAACCGCGAAACTACGGCGTGTTTAATGTCCAAAACCCAAGAAATCTGTAGGATCAGGAATTTCATCGGTCCTCAGTATTTTCAAAATGACTTCATTGAAATCTTCAAAACTCACACACCGCGTGTCGGTTAGCCGTCTGGACTACTGTCTGTCGTCTCGGCTTTGTTGCAACTCAAACCGTGAAACCGCGGCGTGTTTAGTGTCTAAAACCCAAAAAAATCCGCTGGATTGGGAATTTCATCGATCCTCAATATTTTCAAAATGACTCCATGGAAATCTTCAAAACTCACACACCGCGTGTTGGTCGGCCGTCTGGACGAATCTCTGTTTTCTCAGCTTTATTGCAACTCACACCGCGAAACCGCAACGTGTTTAGTGTTCAAAACCGAGAAATTTGTAGGTTTTACAATTTTCTTCCGAACTTAGTTTTTACTGTCAAAACTCAATATTTTTCCCAAAATTCGTACAACGGGTGTCGAACTGCCCCCAGTATGATCCCCTGAAGTTTTGGCACCATCGCGCATCATTTCGTAGAGTTACAAGGGCAGTATACGTCAAATATCGAGAAAAACGATCAAACCGGTCAAACGCCACCTAAGTGGCCCATGTGTCGTCACATGGCCTCGTCACCTAGGCAAGCCTTTGCCTATATAAGGAGGGTCACCCCCCCTCATTTGTGCTCCAAATTCTAGCACTCTTATGCTGTCCGAATTTTCTAGAGAGAGAAAGTGAGGAGAAATGATAGAGAAAGTAGAGAGAGAAAGAGGGGAAGAGATAGAAGGAGGTCTACCCTAGGGTTTTTTCGATGTTCTGAACGCGTTGGCGACGTCTGTTTCACTCTCTATAACCTCAAAAATGCGTAGTATGTAAAACATCTTTCTCTCTCTTCTATTTTCCCTTTATTTTTGTTTTTTCTTCATGGAATGGTGTGTTTATTTTATGGCATGGATGAAAAAAGGGTCGGAGACCCGTTATGTGATGTATGGAAGGGATGGGAAAACATGGAAATTGATTAATGGGGTGTAGCCCTCGTTTCTGGGCTGAAAAGCTCGGAATTTAGACTCAGCTGGGACTGGGCGATCGATTGCCCAACACTAGCGATCGATCACCAGTGTGCAGGTTTTGTGAAATTGGTTCCCGACTTGCTTGGATTGGATCCCGTGTGCGTTATGGCACCACCCTTGGGTGTCAAAAAGGTACTTTTGAATTTATTAGAGGTGATGGATGGATCCATCTGCCAGGTTGTGTTCCTTATCGGAACGTTATACCCTCGAAATTGGTCCACGGACGTGAGGCCTAACTATTTCAATTATTCAAGCGAGGCTTGGGATAATCAGGGTTGTTCCATGGTTAGAAAATCTAATGTGCGTTAAGTAGGGTTGTGGTCCCTCTTTGTCTAGGTCTGGAGAGGCGATGTCTATGTAGAGTCGGGGTTCCTCTGTGATTGATAAAATGGAAATATCGGTCTATGTGTGTAGATCGTCTGTGGTTTCTCTTTGACTAGGTCAAGAGAGGCAATGTCTATGTAGAGTCAAGGTTCCTCCGTGACTAATAGTCGGGAGATGTTGGAGTCCTATTGAGTATGTAGTGACTGAACATAATACAGTGTATGGACCGGGGTTCCTCTTTGGTTAGGTCAGAAGATGACGACAAACTGTCTATTGAGGTTCCTTCGTGGTGGATAGTCAGGAGATGACATGTGTATGTATAGAGCCGGGGTCCCTCCATCGGCTTGCCACCCTCTCTCTCTCTCTCTCTCTCTCTCTTACTATATATATATATATAGTCCTCTTCATTTTACATTTTAGTGTGGTTTTAGCGTTGTGGGTATATGTTAGTTTCTCCTTTTTATTTTTTATTGCTTTCATCTCAATTTGTTGTTTACAAATCATTGGCAACAAACACGTGCACCCTGAGTTTTATACAAGGGACATCTTTCCAAATTGATGATTATTGGAGAATTGTAGTGATTCTGCATAAGAGGTTTTCTGTCTTAATATGAATTTTATGTTTTGATTAATCGATTTTCATGAGGGAATTGCAAATTTATATATACTCTTCTATTTATTTTATGTATGTTCAATTGAGCAGTCAACTAAACGTGTTCGTTCGAGTTTGTCTCAGGGAGATCGGTTCATGAGTAGTGATAATGAACATTAATTTTTACTTATGCCCATAATTTTGGTGACTCTTAAAACTATTACTTTTAAATAATAAAAAATTATTAATATCGTCTGCTCTGTTCTATCATTGTTATATGTATTTTTCTTTTCATATTTCCATGCATCACATGGGCTTCTTACTAGTTTGTCATAAAATTATCTTTCTAGGATTTAGGACCAATTGCAAAGTTATCATCCCAATTTGTCATCAATTTATCTTCATCAATGGGATTCAAGACCAACAATTATATAAACTTTTTAACAAAGTTGAAAGAATAATGGTAACTTTTTTTTCCTTTTTTGTACAGGAATGTTGGGAAACAAAAGCATGTTCTAATAAAAATTAATTCATATTTTATATAACGTTCCACCTCATTAAAAAAACTTTTTTTTATCTCCTCTCTACTCTTTAAGTAAGAAATCCAACAGACAAAACGGGTTCTCGATCCTCTAATTAATTGCCACCCGCCACACTCATCAAACATGTTAGATTCTTTTGTTTCGTTCTTCCCATGCACCTCAACATTTATATGCAACAAACATGTGTATATACATTTTGTTATGTTTGATAGGAGAGAAACAATAAAAACACACACCATCTCTCTCGCCTTCTCTATTTTTCTCTCCTTACCTCACAATAACAAATCATGCCTCCACCTTCAGCTACAAAGAAAAGTAGTGCTAGCAACAAAAAGAAGGGAATTGCATCCAACATCTAGCCTCCAACTAACTCTCAAGGCATGATCTTATCACTACTACCCAATCTCACCACCCTCGCCCCCCCCCCCCCCCCCCCCCCCCCCCCCCCCCCCCTCTTTCTCTCTCTCTATATATATATACTAGTAAAACTGCACATTGCACGAAATTTTATCAATAATAATTTACCTTTTAAAAATTATCTATAAGTTTGTTGATACCAATACTTTCTTTTAAAAGAGAGAAATGGTTTGAGAAAGTAGTTGAATATAAAATAAAAGGCAACTAATTTTTAGATATCAATTGAGATTAATTTCCAGCCGGAGCTCTGCTTCACGAGGTTGAAGCGGAGCTCCCCCTTTTATTCTATTGGTGTGGCATGTTTGTAATTAATGGAAGAGTCTGGGCGAATTTGTAATACATCATAATTACAAAATGCCACCAAGATAGTGTAAAAAGGGGAGCTCCGCTCAACACCATGAAGCAGAGCTCCTCTTTGTATTAAAATTGCATTACTAAATAAAATTATTCGAACCTCTCGAGGGGGGTAAATAAAGATTACTTCAATTAACATTCCTCATACATTTGTAGATAAAAGTCAAATGTATTGGAACAGATTATTAAAATAATAAACAGCAAATATAAAATTATATGTATAAAAAATTACAAACTATTCTTAGAAATTCCTTCTAATTAGTAGCAGGTTTCACTAATTGAAAAAAAAAAGGCGGGACTATAAGTTAAATATAAATTGTGTATTGTTAAGATTTTATTTAAATATAAATATTATATTTAAATTAAATTTTTTAAAAATATTTTTTAAAAAAATAATTAAGAGAAAATACGCAATCTCCATTTTCTCCTGGAGAGAGTGTCTAAGGTGAGTTGGGCAGAGCTAGGTACACTAGATAGTGTTATTGATGCACCACTCTTTGGAAATAAATTATATTTACTTAACAAGATTAAATAAATCTATCTTTTCTCTTATACATGCAACCAATATAGCAAACAAAACCAAGTTAAAATTTTAAACGAAATAAATTATAGCATGAAAATATGAAGTTTTACAAGAAATTAAACCTTATGAATCAGACTCATTCTCAAATTCTACGGATATTGTAGTAGACCATAACATCTTTTGTCACTGGTGCCTAATTGTTTGCAAATGGACTCTTTTGCTTAGATAAGCTTCTGGTCCTGGTGTTCTCCTATGAGAGGGGTCCATTGATCGACCAACCAGCTGGTCTACCATCTTCACCACATGCATACAAGCAACCGGTATAATGAGCCCCTTGCATGTGTAAGAGATATATGTTAACCCCTGGATCTAATCCTCCAAGAAAAGTAAGAAATTCCACATATTTTGACCAATTCAAGGTGAAAAATGGGGTTGCTCCCTCAGCAAAACTGGGATACAGTTGAGCCAAAAGATCCTGATTCAAGATAAATTCATGAGGAAGTGGGATCTCTTTAGGATCCACTCCAGTGTCTATGGTTGGGTGAAAATAGAGTACAAGTATCATATCGAAGTTCAATATTCACAACCTTCCCTAGGAAAACCACATTCCCATCAAACTCTTTCCTTACATATCTCCCCACAAAAGCCTTCGACTTTATCCCAACGACCCTCCCCTTACTCTCCAAACCCTCCAACCGATCAACACCTACATTGCAAACATCCTTCTTTATCCTCTTTCTTGCCTGACTGTTCATTCTAATTTCCTCAGTTTTCATGCACCACCCAAAAGCAAAAGAAATTCAACCAAACTTCCCTCATCGGCAGCCCCAATAACTTCAAGTAGGTTATCTTCACAAAAAAAGATTTCAGCGAGCGATTGCCATTCTTTTACAGTAGAGAGAGAAAGAAAGAGTCTATTCTCTACTAATCAAGAGTCCAAACCAATAATAACAATAAAAGAGAAACTTCTTGTGAAGAGGGGAGTGATATACGTGAGAAGCACTTCAAATTGTAATCAACTTCCGCATATGAATTATAAACAAACTAAACTTTTATTAATATTTTTAATAGATATCATAGGTTATATTCTTACCCTCCAAAAACAATAAGTTAATATTCTTGATTAAAGGGTATTTAAATCAAAGTAAAATTCAGTATACTCCTTGCACTTTTATTAGTAGAATGATATGTATAGTCCTCTTCATTTTACATTTTAGTCTAATTTTAGCTTTGTGGGTATCTATTAGTTTCTCTTTTTCTGATTGCTTTCAGCTCAATTTGTTGTTTACAAATCATTGGCAGCGGACATGTGCACCATGAGTTTGTAGAACGGACATCTTTCCAAATTGATGATTATTGGAGAATTGTAATGATTTTTCATAAGAGGTTTTCTGGGTTAATATGATTTTTTAAAGTTTTATTGCTCAATTTTCATGAAGGGGATTGCAAATCTATATATATTCTTCTATCTATTTTATGTCTGTTCAATTGAACAGTCAACTAATCGCGTTCGTTCGAGTTTGTCTCAGGGAAATCAGTTGAGTAGTGATAATGAACTTTAATTTTTACTTATGCCCATAATCTTCGTCACTCTTAAAATTATTACTTTTAAATAATAAAAAACTATTACTATCAATATCTGTAGAGACTTGAACATTCTTACATGCCTTTACCGTAAGTATTATGGGTATAATAGCCTTTGTGATGTCTTAATTCTTATGTAATTATATCTAAATGATTTAAGTATTAATAAGGCGAAAAATTAGAGCTGACGATCGATCGCCCAGAATCTGAAACCCAGGTAAGCTACTGTTTTATGCGACGATCGATCCCACGAATGTGATGATCGATCGTCCTGAACCAAAAAAATCTAATTAAGCCTCTGTTTCCTCAACGATCGACCGCAGCTGGTACGAAGATCAATCACCAAGTGACCGACGATCGATCGCCCAATACAACGATCGATCGCCACTCGCGAATCAAATTTTAAAAAGGGTTTCGGATTTTGGGGGTTTTAACCCTTAGGCTATAAATAGAGATTCTATTTCGAGGGTTTGAAGGTTCTAACCTATTCTAAACCTAATTTGGCAAAAGGGAGAGAAAACCTAGGGTTTCTAAGAGGATTGTGCTTGGTAAAGGTGGAGATTGCTCTTAAAAGGGGGAGAAAGCTTGAAGATCGTCCTCAAATCTTCTTGGGAGCATTTTGGATCTAAGGCAATGATCCCTAAGGTCGATATACTATCCAACTCAACCCTATTATGAATTTATATGTATTTAAGATTGTTTAGGCTAGAAATAATGAAGTATTATTATGTTTATGATAAGATTGTAGACTATGGAATATGGTTTATTTGTATGGAAATGGATTTGTGAATATGTATTGGAGTTCTAAGAACTATTATGTGATGATTAATAATATGGATGGAATATATGGAGGATGGGAAATACTATGGAGGATAGGATGAATATATGGATTTGGATTGTGTTTGGGTTGTATGGATGGATTATGATATAGTGAAATGTTGGATATAGGAAATGGCAATGTATTCATAACTTACGTACCCAAGGTGTTTGTTGAAATGCTTGAGATGATAAATATTAATACTACATTATGGAATTATTGGAATTCGATTATGAATTATGCTAAGAATCATGATAAGGTAGTTGTATGTGATTGTTTGTTAAATTATGCCTAATTATTTTGCTTGGTAATTGATATTCGGGTAAATCAATACTTAGAGGAAAATCTTTCAAACCGGAAATTCTCTAACTATTTGGTGTGGGACAGTATAGTGGAGTTTCCATAGTGGGAAATCGGAATTTAAGCGTTGACCAATTCGAATGTTAATTGCGATACTTATGTACAAACTCACATGTATGTTAAGATAAGAGTCTCACAAGTCACACATGTGGACCATAAGCATAAGTATTGCATACACCTGACAGACTGAATAAGCCCAATGAGGGATCCGAATATGTGCATGTTCTGAATTGTAAAGTTCATGTTTTATGTGTTGGCATATTCCGGTGTCAAAACAAATGAATCTAGGTGTCTAGGTGTGTATCTTGTGTCATTACCATCAAGCATTCACAAACAAGTGAAGTTGAAGACCGTTGAAGACTCGGTTTGATCATTTCCTTCATAGGATGGTAAGTGACCTAGATACCATGCTACCATAGGTGAGAATTGACTTAGAATAATCCTAACATGTTACCTTAGGTGATAAGTTTCCTACACTAACCATACGGACCCTAGGTGATGAGATAAACAGTGCAAAACTTGTTTAAAAATTCTGAAATTTTCTGAAATTTTTCAAAAAACTAAGGTTACTTTTTTTAGGCATATCTCCCAAACCGTAGCTCAGATTTTGCTCTATAATATATCAAATCGACCGTGTCAAAAAGAGCTACAACTTTCATGAAGGGACCGAGGGTTAAAAATGAATTTTAAAATTCGCGTTTAGCATCAGGGTCGACCTTGGGGAGTGTGATGAGAGTACTTTGAGAAAAGCCAGGGTCGACCCTGGAGGATACTTGGGTCGACCCAAGTGCACCTTTTGGTTGACCCAACACTCCCAGGGTCAACCTTGAAGTGGGATTTCATGCTATTTTGGGTTTGGCAACTTCTAAACTTGATTTTTGGTTCCTCTATTTAACTAGGACTCCCCTAATCCGTGAAAGCAACTTTTTGGGAGACTTTGGGAGTGTGTTGAGAGTACTTTGAGGTATCTCTAGAGTTTATAGAAACTCTATATTTGGTTGCTCTCCTCTCCTAGTTATTTTGTCTTTCATCCTAGTTTTCGCAAGCCAATGCATCATTCTTGCTTGCTTGGACTTTTCCATTGAAGGAGTCCATCTAGGAATTGATTCTTATCAAACCATCAACCCATTCTGGATAGAACACCTTGGCCGAAGTGTTCCGGAGCCTTTGCAAAGAAGATCGATCTGAGAAGGATCGTGGTAAAGTGATTTGATCGGTGGAATCCAAAGCCGTCATTGACGGAGATCGATCGGAAGGTCGTGGACTGTTTGCGAGACACAAAGAGAAGTACAAGCGGCTGCGGTTGATCACGGGACTTGAGAGTACGTGATGAATTTTCAAGGCTTGGAGGACTAAGAACTGAAGGATCGAAGTGTCGAGTCCGAAGGAGTCAAGTTCGAGTCCTGTAAGTTCTTGTTTACTTTGTCTTAGTGGATTCTCATGGCTGGACTAGGTCCCGTGGTTTTTTTCGGAAGGGTTTCTCCGTAAAAATCCTTGTATTGTGATTTGCTTGGTTTTCTATTTCCGCACTTAAATTTTATCATCCCTTAAGTTAATAACTTAATTGTCAAAATCATCAAAAGGGTAGATAGACTTTTAGGGAAACCAAACCATCCCCTTGAACTTGCGAGATTCTCAACTCAAACCTTGATTTGGGATTTGGGATTCACCAAATTAATTTTTTTTTCAATTGGTATCAGAGCGGGTTCACTAACTTTTTAGTGTGATCTTGTCTCATACTTTTCGGTGAATATGAATCTCCAAATAGATGGAGGAATCATCTCTTGCTCCTCATTATTTGATGGAAATAATTATGTCTATTGGAAAGCTCGGATGAGAGCATTTCTAAAATCATTAGATGAGAGAGTGTGGTTCTCCATTGAACAAGGCGGACCCATCCAACAAAGACCATAGATGACCAGACCATCCCTAAACCTTCTTCTGAATGGACCAATATAGAACTTGAAAGTTGTAGATGGAATAGTAAGGGTCTAAATGCAATCTTCGCCGCTGTCACACTCGAAGAATTTCGACGTATATCTAAATGTGACATTTTCAATGAGGCATGGAACATTCTTCAAATTACCTATGAATGGACTACAACTGTCAAGATCTCCAAACTTCAATTACTGACCTCTAAGTTTGAAAATTTGATGATGGATGATAATGAAACTTTTAATAGTTTTTATGCCAATCTGAGTGATATTGTCAATTCTAGCTTCAATCTAGGGGAAAGAATTCCAGAGTCCAAAATTGTTAGAAAAATTTTAAGATCTCTACCGGAAAGATTTCAATCGAAGGTTACTGCCATCGAGGAGAGAAAAAATGTGGATGCTCTCAAATTTGAAGAGTTGGTTGGTTCTCTCCAAACCTATGAGTTAAATCTGAACTCATCTAAGAAACCAAAATCTATTGCCTTGAAATCCGTCAAGGAATCCATAGATGGTTCAGATAGTGACTCTAAGGATGAAGAAGAAGAGTTGGCTTTATTTGCGAAGAAATTTAGAAAATTTTTGAAATTTAACAAGAGATTTAATTTGAAAGGACAAAAATCTTTTGAAAAGCCCAAGTCCAAGCACTTTGAAAACAAGAAAAATTTTAAAAGTGTGGACAAGAAATCCCAAGGTGTTCAATGCTATGAATGCCAAGGCTACAGCCATATTGCCACTGAGTGCTCTAATAAGAAAAGATTTAAGGGCAAGACAAGGGATGACAGTGAATCTGAATCTGAGAAATCAGATAATTCTTCTTGTGAGGAGACTAGGGGTTATATGGCCTTCATTGCATCCTTATCTGGGATTGAGGAATCTTCTTCAAATGCTGTGAGTAACCAACACTGTAGGGATGGTGAGGAGGATGATGTGAGTCAGAATGACTCAGATTCTGAGAGAGACCTTGAGGCAGCCTATGATGAACTATTTCAGAAATGCCTAAAGCTAAAAAATGTTCAGTTTTCCATGTCCAAAAAGATCAAATCTATCGAAATTGAAAAATATGCCTTAGACCAAGTGGCTTCAGGGTTGAGAGCTCTTGTGTCACAGCTTGAGGAAGAGAAGGCTTCCCTCCTTGCCAAGACTCAGCTATTTGAATCTGATTTACATGTTTGTCTTGATGAAAAGACAAGTCTTGAAATCAAGTTGACTGATCTTGAGCAAAATCAGAGGGGTGGAGATAAGAAGGGAACTCCATCTACCTCGAACACTGAGCCTGGTGCTAAAAGGCACCCTCCTGCTAAAAGGAATGACCCTTCAACTCAGAAATTCGTTCCTACATGTCATAACTATGGAGTGAAGGGTCATATTAAGCCTCGATGTCCTAAACTTCGAAGAATGCCCAATTATGGTTCAAGGAACCAACACAACTTTAATGAGAATCTTCAAAGGAGAGTTGAGGTCCTAGTTGAGAAGTCTAGGAGTTTGTATGAAGATGTGATGAAGATTGCTCACAACTCTAGACAGTGGCATGGTCATGACACTACTCATGCTAGATATAGAGGAGGTAACGGGGAGAACCATAATGCCCGCCATAATTTTAGGACTCAATCCTGGAAAATGAGGAATAAGAGGAAGAGGCAAGAGGTCATACCTACCTCAACTGAAACGGTCAGAGATCAAAAGGTCAATCAAACTTCAAAAATCGTTTGGGTGAGAAAAGAAGACCTGAAGGGTTTCACTTAGCCCGTGCCTGTCATAGCCTAGGGTGTGTTGTTAGTATTCTATCTTGTCTTAGAGCTATGCTATTTGTGTATACTAGTATTTTTTTTCTTTTTACTAGTGTTTATTTGCTTTGGTATGTTTTTCTGTTTTTTTTATTTTGAAAGATCCAAAAACATTAAAAAACCATAAAATCCAATTTTTTTTTTTTCATGTTACCCTTGTTTGAATTGCATGATCTGCATTCCTTGTGTGATCTTTATTTCTATACTTGTCCAGGGTTGCACATGAGTTTGTTGCTGATTGAGGAAATATCACCTTCATAGTCTCTAGGTTAGGCTGAAAATTAGACCGGTTTTACCTTGAATAGTTAGACTTATTCATGTGTGTATGCTTCACAAATTTCACATGCACTCTGACTGATTCTATAGAAAGGTCTATTTTCCAATCTATAGGTGTATGGATTATCCCAATAGTGTGACCTTGGATGACCAATCTAGAATAACCATATTTGTTAGTCATCCCCATTTTGTGTATCCTCCATGAGCTAAAATGTGCCCCTGTTTAAAACTCTTATGCAATGGAAAGGGCTACCTACTGGGATAGTGTGAAAATCACTATTGGTTGCAAACAGTATGAAATGGCTACCTAGGCGGACAGTAGGTATCTATCTGGGTCACTAGAGTGAAAGCCCCTACTGCCAATAGGTAGGACTGTAGAGCCTCATATTTCACATGCACTGTTCATGTGAGTAGGGTTGTGAATAGTGCTGTGAACAATGTCAATTCAAGAGTTTTCGTAGCAGTCGGGCCTCCCATGCATATGGGTTGTGCCCAACGGGTTACCTTAGTGCGTTTAAGAACCTAGGATCATGAGTTATGACAATGGTGTAGAGGTGGGATTCAAGGTAAATGGGGTATGAGAATACCCTAAGTGTCAAGAGGAACGTCTTAACATTATCCTCAACTTTGAATAGCTCTAGTTTTCTCACCTCTTATCAGAATTAAGTGATTCCTAAACCATTAGAACCGTATTGGAATCCTCTTCAAGGTTCATGTTTAACATTTTTTCATATTTTGAGTCTTAGCTAAGTCAAAAGTGGGTTTTTGGATGTTTTTCTGCTGAAATTGCAGACCAGTCCACTTGTGGGCCCATTTGGACCTTTTAAAACTCAAAATTAGGATTTTTGTAAAAAAGATAAGTTGTTCCTCTTTGAAAGACGAGTCCAACTCAAGCTGAATCGTTAAAATCCGATGAACAAGTCAAAACTTATGGTCAAAATACTAAAGCGGGGTAAAATTTACCGGAATCCAGAAAATAGGGGTGCGATCTATTACAAATAAGCTGCGATCGATCGCAAAATGGTGCGATCTATCGCAGATTTCTACGATTGATCGCATTCAGGCGAGTTTTTTATTATTTTCCCTTCGGGTCCAAGTGCGAAAGATCGCACCAAAGGTGCGATTAATCGCACTAGCGCCCAGTTTGCTCTTAAAACCGAGCTTTTGGCAGTTTTGGGGGAACCTAAACCTAGAGAGGGATTAAGAGGGAGAAAGGGGAGGAAGATTGGGGATTTCCAAGAGGGGTTTTGTGGAGATCAAGGAAAGCCCAAGCTTGAAGATTTTCAAGTAAGGATATCCCCCAAAGCAACTAGAGTTCTTCAAACCCAAGAGGGGTTCTTCCTCAAGTTGGAACTACACATCAAGGGTTTTCTTCACCCTATTCAAGGTCGGTACCCTATACTACCCTCCTAGTTCACCTTCTTCTCTCTTTTCTTCCTTTTTCTTTGTCTTCTCTAATTTCTAAGAATAAGAATGGTTGGGATGTGTGGATGGAGTGTGTATGGGCGATTGGATGTCGTGTGTATGTTATGTAATGAATGAAATGGGGAGGGCATTGTACTAATAACAAACACACATGTATGTTGTGAGCATTAACCCACCTAGAAATCCAAGATTTAGGTATTAAGCATAATGCACATACCAAGTGTTTGATGAAATGCCACAATGAAGAGAATGATGATTTGTTCGTAGAAAATGCATGTGTGAACTTCCTTAATTCCTAGAATGGTATGTTGATAGATTACATGCTTATTTATTTGATGTATTGATTATCCAATGCAAATGCTTCATATGCCATTGTCATCCTTAATTGTACACGAAACCACGAGCACGGCATGTAGTCCACGAGTAGGGTTTCAAGCATTAAACACCGGGATTTGTTTTAAGAAATATCAAGGTTTTATTTCCGATTCACGAACACCATGACAAGGCCAAACGGAAGGGTTAGTAAATAGTGGTAGGGCATATCTTACGGTATGTTTTTGCCTCGCTTTCTGACACGAACAAGAACGCCCCAAGCATGCATGTTACATTCAATGCATTTCGTTAAAGAGGGGTCTCCCCTCCCTCACAAGTTGTTTCTCATTTAGGAAGAGGGATCTCCCCTCCCTCACAAGTAGCAAGAACATGTTTATTTTCCAAGCAAGCAAGCATGATACATAACATGACATGCATAACAAGCATGATACAAGCATGACACGCATGACATGATACGATACGACATGACATGACAAGTTGCATTCATATTGAAAGAGGGGTCTCCCCTCCCTTGCAAGTGCATTACATAAGAGGGGGTTCTACACCACCCTCCCTCACTGTTTTGCCACTCGTCGACGAGTCACCAAGACTCGTCGACGAGTTCTCTGAAATTTCACAAAGAACTCAATTTTTTGAGACCAAATTGATGGGTATGATGCTATGATCCATAGGCATTCATAAAATTATCATTTAAAACATTTTTAGGCCTTTAGAATTATGTCCAAATTTATTCTAAGTCTCCTAGGGTCTATCTAGGTAACTTTGAGCAATCAAGTTCCAATACCTTGAGGACTTTTACAAGGTCTTAGACACTTTTAACTTTATCACTAGTCTTCATTGAGTGTTGGTCTTGTTATAGAATTAATGGAGCTTCAGTTTTGACTTGACTTCATGATTTGGCTTGAGTTCTTGAAGTGACTTAGTTCTTGGACTTTGACTTTGAATCCCTTGAGTGGTTGAACTCTTCAATTCTTCATATCTTGAATGATGATTTTAATATTCTTTTCTCTTAAAGTATACATTCTAAATGAAAATATTAGTACCATAAAGATCATTCCATTATTGTGTTTTCATTGATGTCAGACATCGAGGGCGCACATAAGCTAATTTCTTCACCTCATCTTTACTAATATAAAGTGGATGGGGCGTTCAATACGTTGAATCATTAATTCCAAAACTACCCTTCTTACTAAATAAAGAGAATGAAGAGAATGGCCCAAGTATTAAACGATCATTGAATCAATTCTTAATTTCAAAACTACCCTTTACTTGCTTAATTTCAAAACTACCATTTGTCATATTTAAAGACAAATGATACTTTTTGATTCAATACGTTGATTGAATCTCTCATTAATTCCAAAACTACCCTTCTTACTAATATAAAGAGAATGGCCCAAGTTTCAAATGTTCGTTGAATCTTTTCTTAATTCTAAAACTATCTTTTACTTGCTTAATTCCAAAACTACCCTTTACTTGCTTAATTCCAAAACTACCATTTACCATATTTAAAGACAAAAAAAATGATATTTTTTTTGATTGATTTTTAGTTTAATTTTAAAACTACCATTTTACTATCTTTACTACTTTAAAGAGAATATATGAGCATGTTCAAAACGTTGACTGAATTTTATTTAATTCCAAACTACCCTTTGCTTTTATAGAATCAAAATGTTGAATGAATTTAAGTTAATTTCAAAAAAAAAAAATTTAAGGGTATTCTTATTCCCTCCTTTTTCGTCTCTTCTTAGAATTATTTAGGGGTTAATTTCAAAATTACCCTTTACTCATATAGGTTTAAACGTTGATTGAATTTTAGTTGTTTCCAAATTTGTCCTTTATACATATGGGTTCAAAACGTTGGCTGAATTTTACTTAATTTCAAAACTATCATTTATTCATATAAAAAGAAAATATTACTTTAAATGGTTGATTGAATTTTAGCTTAATTTCAAAACTATCCTTTGCTATTATATAAAGAAAACGATATTTAAGAAAGTTAATTGAATTTTAGCTTAATTCAAAATTGTCATTTATTAATTATTACTTTTATTAATATAGGGGACTTCAAAAGTTGATTGAAATTTAATTTAATTCTAAATTTTTTCTTTATTAATATATAAAGCAATATCTTTATAACTGGTTGGATGACCGGTTCCAGTTTGACCAATCCAACTGGATGATGTCCTTTTATTATTAAAAATATATATTTTTTATTTTCTTGGCCAAAATGTCCTTAAAGTTTTTTATTCTCAAAATGCCCTTAAATAAAGTTTTTATACCCAAAATGTCCTCAAATTTTTTCCTATAATCAAAATTTTCCGAATATTTTTTAGTTTCGAAAATGCCCCTAAGTCAAATTTCTATACCCAAAATGTCCCTCACAATTTTTTTTAACCCAAAATACTTACCAGGTTTGCCCATATATCATTTTTTTTATTTGTAAGATGTCCCTCAAATTTTTATACCCAAAGTGCCCTCAATTTTTTTTATACCAAAAATACCCTTAAAACTTTTTGATTCTCAAAATGTCCCTACAGCATGTTTCTATACCTAACGTATCCCTCACAATTTTTTGACCCAAAATGTGTCTCAAGTTTATATATCCAAAATATTCTCTTTTTTTTTTTCAAAATGCCCCCCACTAGGGTCCTCTTCCCAGTCTCTCTCCCCCTCGCTCTTGTGTGCCTTGCATGTACAGTCCATTAGACGTTTATAAACAAAACTACTTTGCCTTTTTAATTGCCATTATGTCTTCATGTACAGTCTTCTTGGCTTGACTTGAGTACCATTAACTTCCTTTCTGATCTCTGACCATCTTATTACGATAAGAATTGCACTCAATCAGGATAGCTCATCCGCTCGACTCAGTTTGGTTGGTTTGAGCAAAGCTCAAGATGACATTTCAGACTCAAACGAATCAGACCAAGCTTTTATTTGTTCTCAAATGTTTAAACAAGCCAAGCTCAAGCCAGACTCTAGTTGATTCGTTTAGCTAGAAGCTCGGCTCATTTAGGGCTCCATTATATATATATATATATATATATAGTATTATTTATATTAATACAAAATAATATTTTGAACTTTTTTTATCATATACTACAATAATATTCTAAAAACCATTGTTAGATTGTTAAACCCTAAAGCTATGTTTGGTTGCCGAGAAAATTGATGGAGACATGGAAAAGAAAAGAAAATTTTGGATTTTTAATACAATTTTTAGTTGTGCTTTGTTTAATTTTCTTTTCTTTTCCATGTTTTTACTTATTTTCTCAACAACCAAACATAGGGTAAGGGTTAGTAAATCTTAACTACAGTTAATAAAGGTTAACAAAGACAAGTGTTGACCAATGGGTGCGATTGAACTCTCCTTGGGTTCAATCGTGATTGGCTGTGATTAGATCTCAAATTTGGAAGGCGCCCGGACTTGACCTCAATGTATAAGTACATGTTCAGTATCTTCTTCTTCCACGCCTTTTGAAGCCGTGCTAGCCCTACTCTTAAGATTCTCTACTTTCAACGGAAATCAACGCTTTACCCAGTTTTTAATTAAAAATCAATGTTTGTCCTTGCTTTAATAGGTATACTTGTCATTGTTTTCAATCAAAAATCAACCCCTGCCCTTGATTTAATAGGAGTGCAATTCCATAGTGGGTAATAGGCCATGTGTTCTTTACACTCGCCACGTCTCTCCCTTTTTTAATATCTTTTAACTATAGTTATGTTTCACCCACACTAAGGTTAAGCCATTTAACCTTGGAATTGGCAAAAATAATTTTGATTTTTTCGTACATTGAGTTAGAAATCTTAACCAAGGTTAAAGGGTGTTAAAAAAATTATATTTTTTTCTAAAACCAAGGTTAAAGTGTTTAACCATAAGAGCGGGTCAAACTTAACCACAATTACAAATTGTTAGAAGAAGGGGAGAAGAGTGGCGAAAGGGGAACACATACAAGTCGCATACTAGAAGATTTGTGCTTCTTTAACAGGAGTTGGTTTTTGGTTGCGAATGGGGGAATAACTAAAAGTAGGGCTTGCACAACTCAATTTTGCACCTATCGTTATACCTATTTAAATGGGTCTCATGTTTTATACCTATTTAAATGGGTCTTATGTAGCTAAGGCTTGCCCCCATTGGTGATGTGTGTATTCCAGCCCGCCTCTTGCACCCACGATGGAGTGTGGCCTCAATATTGAGGGAGGATTGGGATCCAACCTCCCTCGTGTGATGAGTCGCAGAAGCTCCACTCCCCCAATGCTAACCATTAACCTCTAATTATGAAAGCTTTCCAACTTGCTTTAATTAGGGAATGATGCAGATAGAAAAATCACACGGTTCTGCAGCGTCCTCCAACTCCTTGACTAGTACCCAAACAAAAATTTGAGATAAGTCAAACAAAAAAAAAGGACAATACAACGGTGACCTAACCATATATGTTGAACCAAAAAGATTGGAGGAGTGCTAGCCTTACTCTCAGTCAATCCATACTTTTACACTACCAACCACATGTTCATTTTTTTGTGAGAGTGTTTTATTCATTATAGAATTGAAAGATGGTTGGTGGAGTGTGAGAGTAAGGTTGACTGAGTGATATCTTGAACAAAAAAGAGTTCCACCAAATTAATAACAAATAGAAAATAATTTGTTCCTCGAAGCCTATGGGGTCTTGTCTCTTTAAATGTGATCAAGATTTTTTATCCTTTGGTTGAAATTTTTTAACCATGATTTTTAGGAAAAAAAAAAAAACTATAATTAAATTAATTAACCATAATTATAAAGAGTTATCACAATTAAAAATTAAAAAGAACACAGGTAAGAGCGGAGCTCAACAAGAAAAACAAAAATAATATATTAATGGGAAATACTTAACTTACTGCCTAGTAGACTACCTATTCTAAAGTAGAGTCCTCATTGGTCAATGCCTTCTTACCAAACATCAACCGAAGATAAAGATTCACTCACTCCTATAATTAAGCAATCTAAGCTTGATTTTTAAAAAATAAAAATATCAAAATATTTATTTTAATTTTCTTAAGCTTAACTTAGTTAAAGGAATGTTAAAAGGGACACGTGCGCATTAGATTACATATTCTAATAGGAGGTGTGCTAATTGGGATCGGATTTGATTTGACAATAACCTGACCAAAATTATCCGCATAAATGGGCTTCCAATAGATGGTTGATAAAAAGGGGAGAAGTCATTTCATTTCCCTGCTTGGACTTCTCTCCATTTGATATTTCTCCCTTTTATGCCACATGTCCAAGGCCCTACTAACATCCGGATGATTTTGGTCTTGCTATTGCTAGATCAAATCCGATCCCATGCTACACAGACTTATATTAATCCCAACTGTCTATTTTTATGTATCTTTTGTTGAATGGACCCACAGCACCTTATAACTCATTTAGATATGGTTAAGATTCATCCACCCGTAGGGTTCACCCATCAGCCCTTAGTTTTTTAAAAAATAAAAATTAAAAAATTAAACTAAAGGGTTAAAATTAATTAACCCGAGTTAAGAAGAGTTCAAGGGTCGGCTATGTGAGAGCAAGGAGCAATAGTTCGCTCCTCGCCAGTGGAACTATTGCTCTTTCTATATGTACAGTCAAAATCGCCGTTGCAGCATTCAGAAACCGCAGACGGACAGATTTTCACGTGTCAGTTTTGGAGTCGTTACATTTTTTTCAAAATGGCCGATTTTCTATTACTGATTTCCCGCGCAGTGGTGGCCGCCAAAAAAAATGCTCCATTTTAGAATCCGCAGATTTGGAGCTTTTCTCAAATGACAATACTACCCCTAATTTTTAGGGTGATACGAATGACTTTCCAGAAATTGATGCTCAACTAGCTCAAGTAGTTAATTGCATTATTTTCATTTGATGCTATAGGCTAAAGTACGCATAGGATCTGTTACACTCTTTTTTATTTCAAATAAATTTTATGCAATGGCCTACGATTGCATCCTTCCATCATCTTGATCGATATTAGCCAACACTTGCTCCGATGGGTGAGAGGTCTTGGAATCCCGTAAATGACAACTTGTAAGTAGTTTACTCGCTAACCACTAATTAATCTGCTAATAGTAAGTAAATAATATTTCTAGCAAAAAACATCATTTTGATTAATGGCAAATGTTTTGTAGTTTTGATTAATGGCAAATGTTTTGTAGTTGCTGGTGCTTTATAATTACTAACGGAATGCACATACGTTGCACGTGAGTGAACAATTTTGATTATTACCAAAAACACTATATATATATTGACAAAATAAGAAAGATTAATTTGAATACATGTGAAATATGATATAATAAAACATCACAAATTATTAATTGATGATATGTTAGTGTCTAACATAGTAATAAATCGTTAGTTTAATATAACCAATATTATTTCTTGAAAAAAAAATTAAATACTTTTGAAACCCTTTTTTTTTAAAAGAATGAAATACTCTACGGTTATAATTGGATTTTGGGGAGTTCGGTTACGCCCATGTTGTCGCCACATAACCCTTTTGACACCAATTAACTATGGTTAAGGTTCACACACCCTTAGGGTTCACCCACTGGATTTTAGAAAAAATATTACTTTTTTTAATTGTGGTTAGAAAAAATTGTTATAATAATAAATTTTTTCTAACCACGGTTTTTACCGCATGCTTATCCTTTGTTGCTTTTATCAGTAGAAGATTTCATTCATTTGAAAAAATACGCATAACATCTCCAATTGTGATATTTTTAAAACTTGTTTTAAAACCCTTTTTAAAAAGTACTAAAATACTCTACAGTTATTATTGGATTCGGGGACGATTACGCCCTTGTGGTCACCATGTGTCTCTTTTGACACCACTTAACTGTGGTTAAGGTTCACACACCCTTAGGGTTCACCCACCTATCCATGCATTATAGAAAAAAAATATTAATTTATTTTAAGGTAGTAGGAAAAAATATTAAAATCTTTTTTTTTTCTAACCACAATTTTAACCGTATGCATATCCTTTGTTGCTTTTAACCACTGAGGATTTCATCCAATTTATAAATATGCAAAACATCTTCATTTTAAATATTTTTTAAACATTTAAAGCAATGAAATTCTCTCAACATTATGTATATCCTTGTTTTTTCCTTTGAAAAAAACTGTAAATGAATTAAGTGATTGATAAAATATTAAAATAATAATATAATATTTTGATATGATTTTTTTTATCACGTTTAAAATAATTAATGGTTGTTTCTAAAAACCATCTACTCCAACACGTCTCTAACCACAGTTAACAATGACTGTATCATTGAACCCTATTTTTTTCACCTAATAACCAAAAACAATGTAAAAATGTCAACAATATCCCCATCTTCTCCAAAACGACTATAATAATAAACCCTTGTGTGTTGTTTTTTTTTTTTTTTTGTTATTTTACTTTGATTATTTCATGAAAAAATAAGAGGAATTGAGGGATTGATAAAAACATCATGATAAAATCACCCCATCTCGATCACGGATAATCACCAGTAAATCCAAAAAATCAAAAACTTCCTTTTTTTTTTTTAAGAGCTTGATATACCAGGCACGATTCATCCCGATTACCCGACGATGGGAAAATCGCCGGTAAACCCAAAACGCTAGTAATTGTTTTTAAGGATCTTGAGAGAACGGGCATGATTCATCCCAATTACCAGTGATGGAAAAATGTAAACCTAAAAAACCAAATATATATATATATATATATATTTATTTTTATTTTTTTTTTCAGATCTTAATAACCTCGTGCAGACATCTGAATTTTATATAGTAACCAAGTTCTTGATATATTCATGTAAATGTGCCAGGAAATTGGTCGAGGAAATTGCTTGAAAATAGTGAAAATAACTCACTCGAAAAAATTCACTGCACCACATTGACCCAAAATAATTTGAAGCACTCCATAACTTGAGTGTGCAAGATTGATTCCAGTAAAAAATGAAAGTTGAGAATAATAGTTTGTGAATCCAACTTACACAAAAGAAATTTTTTGAATTTGAAATAGTTATGAACTAAGAGATAAACGTGAGAAAAAAAAAAAGATTTGAGAGATTAGTGGGTAATGGATAGTTAGGATTTAAATGACTATCATACCTTAAAATGTCTAATAACAATAGAGTAAGATTAAAAAAAATTAGGATAGTTAGGGCTCATGTTATCAAAATTTTTTGGTAAGATGTTATCAAAATTCAAGTAATGCTTCTATCACCTCTTCTCTCATTATAATAACATAGATGCATTAATATAATAATCATCATCATCATCATTAACTTATTTTAGTTAACATCATTTTTTTTTATCCCAATTGCAAATATGATCCCCCTTTATTTGAGCTTGACATCAGAACTCTAGTCTTAGTAGGGTCTTGCACGCTTAAGTTCGCAGGCTTAGGTGGCTTCATGAGCGGACCCTCCTAAATGCAAGTTACTCCTTTTTTCCTTTACCAACCCCTCCGTCGCAGTTTCGGCAAACCTTCATCCTTACAAAAAGCACGACATAACAAAGTTAAAGGAAAATTTGCTATATAATCAGCTAGTATGCTTGAGAAAAATAAAAGTAAATAAAGCTGATAGTCCTAAGGTTTTTGTTAGTATTAGAGTGCTTTTTTAAGAGGTGGAAATAGAAAAGTAGTGCCTACATCAAGTATTGCAGGTCTGAAACGGACTGCGGGCTAAACTCTAAGCCCAAGCCCAACTCAACTAATAATTGGGCCGAGCATGGCGGGCTTGTGGACCGCCTAGCCCAACCCAGCCCAGCCCGCTGGCACTCCTAACTCCAGTACATAGCTTAGGTTAACATCCCAATCATGAATTTTGGATCGTTTAAAAAAAAGTCAATACACAATTCAACAAAGTGGGTATCTTAAGTAAACCGTAGCATTTTATTAGGGTTATAATTATTAATGTCTGCTCAGTGCGCACGTTAGCAACGATTCCATAAGGGAAATAAAATTTGGTAGAGATTTATGATATCTCTAATAAATCTTATATTAAATTCACAATTTACAACTAATGAAAGAGAATCCGTTTCATTTATTCGGATCATCGAAACCCGAAAGTGTTCCATTCTCTCTCTTGATCTCTCTCTCTCCTCTGCAGAACCATTGAAACGGCGAGTAAAAGAGACGGGGAGATCAAAAGATAAAGAAAATTCACTTTCTAATTTCTACAGAGAAAGCGGTTCTGAACCTTCAACGAATCCGGTTTCTATTTCCGATTATCGATGTTCGATTACGAAATATTTTCCTCATATGCATATGATCATAATTCATAACGCTTTTTCTAAATCAGACCCAAGAGATAGACAAGTTTTCTCCTAATCTGCCCCTCTTCTTTTTTTCCCCAAATTTTCTGTAAAAATCCCAAATTTCTTGGTGACTTTTGGTTTCTCCGATCGAATCTAAGCAATCCAAGCTTGGTTTAGGAGGTAATATAGATGTTTGCTGGAAATTTTTGATTGAATTTTTTTAGAAGTAAGCTTTATACGTTGTAATCCGATCAGAAAGTCGATCTACGAGGTGGTTTTCCTGTTGTTGGTCGGTGATTCAACTACCCATTTGAATTTTCCGATCAAAACTGTGGAAATTCTGATCGTAACCACCGTGTTTGATTACGATCATTGCTTCTGGGACATTTACTGAGTTTATTTTCCGAATTATAGATAGAGTTTCTTTGTCTTTCTGGAAGAAACTGCGTTAGATGAACGGAATAGAGATCGAATTTTTTACTTTTTCGATCAAAATCATTTGAAGATTGATCTTTCGCTTCTGGGTTTTTTCAGTAAGAGGCGTTTTGTTGATTCTGTATTGCTGGAATACAACCCGCGCCGTCTGATTATGGTCATGGGGGCGAAATCCGGCTCCCTTGATTACTAGCGGAAGTATTTCCGGAGTGCGAATTCGAATATCTTTGAGGTAATCGAGTATGCAATCATCGTTGCTGCTTCAGATTGTCCGAAGGAGTTTAAGATAATGAGGGATCAAATCGCAGAGAGACTTTTCTCGTGTAGATTGAGTAACTATTTATGCTATGTTTGGTTGCCGAGAAAATAGGTGAAAACATGGAAAAGAAAAGAAAATTTCATATTTCAAATACAATTTTTAGTTGTGTTTTGTCTAATTTTCTTTTCTTTTCCATATTTTCACTAATTTTCTCGGCAACCAAACATAAGGTTAGGGTTTGATCATGTGAAAGAAAAGGGATACGGAGGTTTCGAGAGTGATTTTGATGGAATTGAGGATGATTTTGTTAGTAAGGTGAATAGCAGTACGGATGATCATGTCAAGATGAAGATGAACCAGGTGAGCAATTGTAGCTACGATGAATTGGAGGCATTGACGGAGGAGATTGAAGATGAGGGTGAGATTGTTGGGGAGGTCTTGAGGATCAAAGGGATTCTTGCCAATAGTCAAGATGAGGTTTATCCCTTACTACTCTCTCTGTTTCTGTTTAGTATCTGTTTCTGCTATTTTGAGCTTCCATTATTGCTGATTAGACTAAAAGATTATGCATTTTTTGTGGATAATTGAGATGGGTTTGAAGAATTTTCTACTTTAAGCTTTGGGTTTTAAGGAATTTGTGCTAGTCTGGCAGATTTAATTTCACTGGTGATGGTGGAATATTGGTTCAATTTATCTTTTTTAGTTGCGGGTTTTTCGGTTCTAACTAGAGGTGCTTTGATTGGTGTTCTTTACAGTCTAATGGAATATTGTTCGATTCATAAAAAGACTTCAATTGATGGCACTCTCTGTGGACATCCTGAAGGTAATGTCCATTCTTAATCTTTCTTTCTTTCTGTGTTTGGAGAAGTTTTAGTCTCGAACTGAACTGCTTGTTATTTTATCTTGCTTGTCATCTGTTTCAGAGAGTTTTTGTTTTTGTTTTGATTGATCTTGTTTGATAGTTGTGTTGGGACTTGGGGAGGTTTGGGAACTTCTCTCATAGTGTTCTTTTTTTCTCAGGCAACCGAGATTGGAAAGGCTGTTAATGGTCTCCGGAAGCATGGATCAAAGGAGATTCGTCACCTCGTGCGGACTCTCATTGAGTATGAAATTAGTGGCTCTGGCTAATGACTGTTTGCATTCTGTTTGTCTATAGAGAGTTGAGACCATTTTAGTATAATGTACGTGTTTTAATTTCATCTAAATTTAGGTGCACCCATAATTCCATTTGGTTTCTTCGCCGCATCCCTTAAGACTCTTCGATTTCTTCTATATTTGTTGCTAGATTTGTGAACCCAGTCCTCCAATTTCCATGTATTGATGGCTCAAGACTCTCTTTTTTCTTTTGATGGAATGATGGCTCAAGACTTGCAAACCCATTTTAGCTTATGTTAAGGCTATTATCAGTTGGCATTCCAACTTTGGATTCAAGTCCACAGCCGATTTTCAGTCGTGGCAGGCCTCATTTAGTATCTTTTATCTGTTCTTAAATAGTTTAGTATTTCCTTTTTGGTTTTCAATGTATTAGTCGAGTATTATACTCATTTTATTTTCCATTGAAACAAGTCGCCAATTAACAGACCCATGATTTTTGCTATGTTCTATTTTCAGATTAAGAAAATATTGCCTCTTACAATCTTAATATTTTGTTATGTTACAGTGAGTCGAAAAATATTGTGGATGAATAGGTCAGTGCCGCAGCAGCTATCGCAGGTAGGAGTTTGTTTCTCCTGCTGTTTTAGTTGATGGGGATGTTTTTTTTCTTTTGTTTTGCTATTTATAAACTGATACTGAAACCCATACCGGTATCTTACTCATGAATTTATGTGTACAGAAGGTTCCCCAGACTCTGTGAACCCCTCTGTTGTTGATGATGAAGAAGGGCTCCCTTCTCCGTCAATGGATGAAGGAGTATTCTTCGCTACTCAGGCTATTTCCATGGAGTTCTCTCAGGTATACATACTATATCTTTCTCATCATAGAAAGTACTCTAGGTCTGGATTTATAGTTTTAAACTAACTGGAATCTGCTCCTTTTGTATTTGTTAACTGGACCGGCATGAAGTTCTTTGATGGCATGGATGATGATGGAAGTAAGTCATACTTGAGATCTTTTCTGCTTCTCTTATATAGTTTTTACTGAACAATTCTCTCTGAAATCCCCAGCCCTTAGAAATTTATAATTTTAATGGGGAATTTATTTGCAGGTTCTCGAAACAGTGGTGAAATCAACAAGAATCGTGAAAATGGAAGAAAATCGTCAGTGGAAAACCACAATATTATCAAGCGGAAGCAGCAGCAGCAGCTTCCCCACAAGGCAAATGAAGTCATCAAGGACAAGAAGGACCAACAGGAGAAACAAGTAGCTGTAATCAAACAAACAAAGCCATCTAACACCGAATCAGGGCCAGGGAAACCTCCAAAACCAAACTCAGTGCAAAAATTCAGTAATGAAACCAAGTTTCAGCAAAAATCGGGTAATGTCGCAGTCCAAAAGAGGCAGCTGGCTGTTCAACAAGATGTAAGTATCACAAGTAAGAATCTCTTGTTTTCATGTTTTAAGCTCTGATCTCAAGCTGACCTCTGTTACTTGATGAATTAGAAATCAAAATGTTCAAATGAAGACTCAGTACAAATGAAACTCGAAGCCTCTAAGCAGAAACTCCACCAAGGATACCTGCAAGCTGACAATGGTTCATGTATTCCCCTTTGAGGCCCTACATTTTTTTATCTCTGCTCATTCACGAGCTATTAGTTAACAGCTCTAGAATTTAATCTGATGGGGCTCATACATTTTTCATGTGATGCAACCAAGAAGCAAAGGATAATACAGGTCATGGAATTGTGTGACCTCCCGAAGCAGGGGCTTGGTCACAAAAATCCCCTTGTGAAATGTGTGAACCATAATCGGAATTGGGCAAATGGACGGCGTTAGTAGTTCTCAAGCATCAGTTACCTGTTATTTTTCTCCATTTGCAAATGCAACAGTGGAAGAACACCATTTACTCTCTGGCTTACTGCAAGTCGCCCTCAAATGAAACAAGAAGGGAAGATATCTGCAGATTCTGCTGGAGAGCAATAAATGATCGGGAACCTGATCGGAATAGGGGTACAAGCATATGAGACTGACATCCAAAATGAAGAACATGGAGATATAGAGACGGTATACATATCAAAATTGAGATATATTTGAAGGATTACTGAGATGAATTTAGGTAGAGAATCTTAATTACACCAACCCATTTAATGGTTGCCTCTGTCAATAATTTTTTTTCAATCAAAATCTTAGTTAAATCTTTGGATAATGTTCTGATCAAGTGCATCTTCATAATATACATTTTTATATGCTCTTCTGTTTTATTTGTTAATCTAAACAAGCTTTAGGTATCTGACTCTCTTAACTCTATCTGCCTCATCAAACTTATATCAATTTGCTAGGATTGATCTGTGCCTGCTGCATCATTAGGGAAAGTTTTACTAGACGATTGGGAGTCCCTCTCTAGAACATAGTTAGAACATAGTTTTACTATTGTGTGGGAATTTTCTTGGATGTCCACGCGTCAACTGCTCCTTGGATTCTTACTGGTAGAAGGGAGGAGGTGAAGGGTGCGCACCCTATAATACACTCCGATGCCAAAGTTAGAATAGGTAGAAGATGATGTACAGTAAAAGAGGTAAGAGGTTGAAACAGTAGCAATATTTGTGAAAATTGCCGATTCTTATGCCCTGAAAATCATGGGGTATTTATAGGTTTAACTATGTATGTCCATACATGCCCATAGATGGCTATGGATGACCATGTCACTTGCTTTATGATCATTACCAAATATGTTAGACAGATCTTAAGCCTTACGTGTCACACGTGTAAGCCTATTATTAGTAAGGTCGGTCTGGGGTCGAAAAGTAGCTTGAGGTGACTAACATTAAATACATTAAATGCCAAGACAGTGTTTTTCACCTAACAATAGAGTAGAATGATTGCATCCTGATTACTTTGTCCTGTAAGTCGGTCTCGTTGTTAACTTAAGCACGGGTTCGTTGTGTATGTGAATACGGATAGAATAACTGTTGTTCAAACAAACGGCGGTTATACTCGTCTTCAGGATAACGAATCCTTTGTCCTGAAGAGAACGGGGTCGTTCTCAATTTGAATACGTATCTCCCATCCGTTGTCATAACAACGAAGATTAGTTCTTTGTCACAACATTTAATCATTTTTACAAATTTTATCCATTACAAATTGCCCCTTTATGATACCTTAAACGCAGTTCAAAGTGTCATAAATAAATCAGCACACAAAGTAAAGAACACATGACATACCATAGACACCGAAACCTTTCGTGAGCTGTACGTGAATGTGGATCATCGTGCTAGCTGTGCCACACGCGTGCCAAACTGTTACGCCTCATTAATGCTTGGCAGGTTGTCATCATTATTTTTTACGGAGCTTGAAGTGCAATAATCCCTCCGACGATTACTCTGTCTGCCAAAAGAAGATCTTACTCATAATCTCTCTTACATGTACGACGAGGAGGAGGGTTAACTCGGTCCTACACAAGTTTTTGTCTGACACACCGATTTGAATTACACAAATGACCATCTTGACCATGTACTTGCATACGTGTATGACAACGATAAAGGTCATTCTCGTCCTGGATTTTTGAATTGCCTATAAATTCGAAGTGACAGCACTTCATCTTTTTCACTTGCTTTCGAACCCTACTGTTACTCTGCCAGATTTTCACCTCATCGGAGACTCAAGCTCTCCAAGAGGTAGAGGTAGCACCAGGAGCTTCAGGAGCAGGAACATGAGAATGACTCTTCTGCAAAGTAGCCTTCCCAAAAGCGCCTTTAGAGGTGACTTTATTAGCACAGGCTCTGGCCTAATCTCCAACGAGTCGAGAAACTGAGTGATCAGAACTCTGAATGGCAGACAATCACGAGTAGATGAGGATCGAGCTACATAGTTCATAAGTCGGGCAACAAGATCAATAGGCTCATTTTTCCCAATGGCATGGAGAAGTTGGGCTCTATCTAATGTCACTGGTGTGACCTCGAAGATCAAGGTTAAAGTCAAAGTTGGTGGCATTACAGTAGAACTCTCAAACGATTTTGATGTAAACATGACCACTTAGCTTATTAATAAATGGGGAGTTTTTGAATTAAGCTAAAATTCTATTGACATTTTTAAGTATCGTTGTCTTTAGAGATAAGTACCGATTAGTCACCCTAAATAAAAAAAAATCACCTAAAAGGACATGGTTTGAAAAGTTTCACCAAATAGGGTATGTACTCCAATATTACCCTTATCCGTGTTTGAGTTTTATATGTGTAGCTAAGGGGTTAATATGTCAAAAGCATACCCTAATAGGTAATAAAAATACAAAGTATGCCTTTTTTGATAAATATGTTAAAAGCATGCCCTTTTAAGTAATAAAAATGCAAAGCATGACCTTTTAGGTGAATCGCCCTCTTTAGAGATAAGTACCGATTAGTCAACCTAAATAAAAAATATAAGGGAAATTTGAAAAATTGAGCAAAAATTCAATCAATATTTTCTCTTTATATAGGAGTAAGGGGCAATTTTGGAATGAAGCAAAAAATTAATTGACGTTTCTTAATACGGCCATTCACATTATTATACGAGTGAGGTGCAATTTTGAAATAAACAAAATCAATCAACCCTTTGGCTTTACATATGATAAGGGGCATGCATAGCTTCTCTCTCTTTAAGATATGAAATTGTGAGGG
Organism: Tetracentron sinense; assembly: GCA_015143295.1. Classification (NCBI taxonomy): domain Eukaryota; kingdom Viridiplantae; phylum Streptophyta; class Magnoliopsida; order Trochodendrales; family Trochodendraceae; genus Tetracentron; species Tetracentron sinense. The sequence continues at coordinate 36,113,404 of CM026563.1, forward strand.
ATATTTTGGGGAAAAAAGTTAAGCAATATTTTAGGTATAGAAACTTGAGGGACATTTTAGGTAAAAAATTGTGAAGGACACGTTGGGTATAGAAACATAATGTAGGGGCATTTTGAGAACCAACATTTTGGGTATAGAAAAAAGTTGAAGGCTTTTTAGGTATATAGGACATTTTAGAAATAAAGTAAAAAAAGGCAAATTGGAGGAGCATTTTGGGTTAAAAAATTGTGAGGGACATTTCTTAGTACAAAAATTTGACTTAGGGGCATTTTAGGATGCATGTGCGGAGGAGGGGAGCAAGAGATAGACTAGGACGAGGGACCCTAGTGGGGGGCATGTTGCAAAAATATTTAAGGAATACTTTTGATATAGAAACTTGAGGGTCATTTTGGGTAAAAAAAAATTGTGAGGGACACATTGGGTATATAAACATGATGTAGGGACATTTTTAGAACCAAAAAGCTTTAGGGGCATTTTGGTATTAAAAACATTCAGGGCATTTTGATTTTGGCCCCTTATTAATATATAAAGATAATGATACATACAAATATTAATTAAATTTTAAATATCATTGTCTTTATATATAAGTAAGGGAATTAGGAGCAGTTTTGAAATTAAGCAACAAATCAATCAACGTTTTTTAACATGGTCAAGTTCATTATTATATGAGTAAGGGGTAGTTTTGGAATTAAGTGAAAATTAATCAACATTTATGATAAGGGGCAATTTTGGAATTAAAAATAAATAAAAATCATTTTTAACAAAGCGATTCTCATTAAATATAAGAAGATGAGTAAGGGGCAATTTTGGAATTAATCAAAATATCACCAATACTTTGTCTTTATATAAGATAAAGGCAGTTTTGGAATTAAGAAAAAAATCAATCCACATTTTTACGACACCAAGGCATTAAGTGGGGCCAGCATTTAATACTTGTCAGGCTTAGCAAATTAGAGTCATTGGATTTTTGATCAGGTGGTACTACAGCTCTTGATGAAAGGTGTTATCGAGAGTTTTAAATCACTTTCCAATGTGAGAAGTCATTTAAAACACTCGATAGAACATGACATCGAGCTCTACCATTGGAAAACAAATCTTACGACAACAAAGCATTATGTGGGGACCAACATTTAATACATGTCAGGCTTAGCAAGTTAAAGTCATTGGATTTTTTATCGGGGGTAGAGCACTCGATAGCAGCTGCTATCGAGAGTTCTAATGACTTTCTAATGTGGGAAGGGATTTAAAACACTCGATAGCCCTTGCTATCGAGAGCTCAACCGTTGGATAAAAATCTTACGGCACCAAGGCATTAAGTGTGGCCCATAAATTAAAAATGTGAGGCATTGCAAGTTAGAGTCGTTAGATTTTTTATCGAGTAGTGGAGCTCTCGATGGTAGGTGCAATGGAGAGTTTTAGATCACTTTTCAATGTGGGACGTGATCTAAAACACTTGATAGCACCTTGCTATTGAGAGCTCCACCATTGGATAAAAAATCTTACGTCACCAAGGTATTAAGTTGGGCCTAACATTTAATACATGTCAGGCTTAGCAAGTTAGAGTCATTGGATTTTTGATCGGGTGATGGAGCTCTCGATAGCACTTCCCAACATAGGAAGTGATTTAAAACACTCGAGAACACATGCTATCAAGAGCTCTACCGTGAAATAAAATATCTTACAGCACCAAGGCATTAAGTGAGGCCCAACATTTAATATATGTCAAGCTTAGCAAGTTATAAGAGTCGCTAGATTTTTTATCAGGTGGTAGAGTTATCGATAGCAGGTGTTGTCAAGAGTTTTAAATCACTTTCCAATGTGGAAAGTTATTTAAAACACTTGATAATATATGTTATCTAGAGATCCACCTCGTTGGATAAAAAATCTTACAGCACCAATGCATTAAGTGGGGCTAAGCATTTAATAGATGCTAGGTTTAGCAAGTTAGAGTTGCTGGATTTTTTATGAGGTGGTGGGCTTGGAGCCATGGACAGATTTTTGTCCCAATAAAATGTCATTCAATACCACTCGGAATAGTCATTCATCAATATCCACCTATCACTTTCATTCCTTAACTCATTCATCCATGAATTCCTTTCCCGCTACCCACCCACCACGTCGAGATACACGTTGGGTATAAATGCTTTTAAAAATATTACAAAGCTTAATATATTATATGTATAAATTTCTAAAACAATACATATTATAAATTCTGTATACAATGGCTCCCCAAAAAATATTGCAATTTTTTTTATATGTTTAACATAAATCAATGATTCTTTATGTGTCCCTTTTATATGTTTAACATTAAGTGGGGCTCAACATTTAATACACGTTAGTCTTAACAAGTTAGAGTTGTTTGATTTTTTTTTTTCAGGTGTGGGCTTAGAGCCTTGGACAGATTTTCAATCTCAATGAAACTTCATTTAATACCACTTCGAATAGTCATTGATCATCAATATCCACCAATCCCATTCATAGGAAGTTAGCTTTGTTGGATTTTTTATGAGGTATTGGGCTTGGAGTCTTGGATTTATATCCCGATCAAACCTCATTCAATACCACTTCAAATAGTCATTCGTCAGAATCCACTTAAAATAGTCATTCGTTAGAATCCACCAATCCCTTTATTCCTTAACTCATTCATCCATGACTTTCTTTCGAGAGACCCACCCACTACCTCGAGACACACGTTTGGTATAAATTTTAACTTTAAAAAATATTACAAAGTTTAATCTATTGTATGTATAAATTTTTAAAAGAAACACAGAATATGTAAATTTTGTATACAATGGCCCCAAAAAAATATTGCAAATTTTTCGTATACGTATAACATAAACATAAAGTGAATGATTCTTTATGTGTCTCTTTTAATCCTAGTTAAGATTTATTATCTTAGGAGTATAAATCTTAGGGTGAGTGAGTCTTAACCACAATTAATGGGTGTTAAAAGGGACATGTAGGAGAGCCGTGCACATTCAACTAAACATGAGTCACGCGTGTGAAAAAATAATCTCCATAATATAAAAATAAGGTAATTTTAAAGTAGTGATTAGCCCACCCCAGATTTGACTACATAATCAAATGTCTTCCCATTCAACATCTTTAACCGTGGTTAGGCTTAACCAAGTTAAAGTTATTGTTATTTTTATTTTTTTTCTTCAAAAAAACCAAGGTTAAATAGATGAACCCTAGGGGTGAGTGAACCTTAACCACAGTTAGTGGGTATTAAAAATTGGGTAGAAACCAATGAAGACCGGCATTTCATTATATAGTGGAAATGCGTGGTAAGTTAAGCATTTTTCCTAATTTTATTTATAAATGACAAACAAAAGGGAGGGTCATGTTTAATTTCTTATTACTGGACCCTTTTTGGGATGCAACATTAACGAATTTTATGAACACAATGGACCTAATACTCAAAAAAACTCGGGGGCTACACCCTGAGCCCCCAAGGCCCCATACCTAATCCCATCAATTTTTTTGATATATGTACTTCGGCCCCTTAAGGAAGAATTCTTGGCTTCAGCCCTTTCGATGGCTGGTGCTACCGAGAGCTTCATCGTTGGATAAAATATCTTATGACACCAAGGCATTAAGTGGGGCCCAGTATTTAATACATGTTAGGCTTAACAAGTTAGTGTTATTGGATTTTTGACTAGGTGGTGGAGCTCTTTTTTTTTTCGTTTTTGAGGAGTGCTAGCCTCACTCTCAATGTTTCCTACTCTTAACCTAAACCAACCACTTGTCCAATCTCATTGTTAAAGTACCCACTTTTTTAGTGATTGTACTGCTTTAACAAAGAATTTGGACAGGTGCTTGGTTCAGGTTGAGAGTAGGAAACACCTGAGAGTAGGGTTAGCACTCTTCTTTTTTTACACTAAGTTTCTCTTTAATTAGAAGAGTGTAGTTTCACAAGAGTGCAGTTTCAAAAGATTCGAAACTAAAGATTTAAGAATTAGTCTAGGGATACTCCCAAAGTGTACTCCCAAATCATAACCGTTTATCTCAATTATTAAACGGTTAGGATTTAAACTGATGTGGCATTAGAAAAGATAAAATATGTCAACTCATATCCTGACCCTTAGTGACTTGTTATAAACGGTTAGGATATGGAGTATATTTGGGAGTAACTATAGACCAACTCAAGATTTAAAGCAGAAGACATCAGCCTGCTTAATTTGATACCCACTTTTACCTTCGAACAATAATTAGCTACAAGTGCCTTTTTGCAGCCAGCCCCTCACAGCGCCATGTATGAAAAAATGTTTAGGGTTGGCATTCATTACGTTAACTGAAGAAAGTCTTTAGGAAAAAAAAAACTATAATGCTTTAATTAATGGGGGGCAGTGAGCTTGGGAATGAGATTTGATCTAGCCGGACCAAAACCATCTGGTGATGTGGTCGATGTGGGACATGTGGCGCTAAAAAAGGGGGAAGATATCCAATGGAGAGAAGTCAAAGAACAGGGGGGAAAAATGAAATGACTTCTCCCCCTTTTATCGCCACATGTTAAAAAAATCTCATCACCACCGGATGGTTTTGGTCGGACTATCGCCAGATCCCGTGAGCTTGTACTCCCCCTCACAATGATATGACATTTTTTCAAAATAATTTTTCACTTGGAGACCAAGCCAATTTCGACAATCATTGAGATCAAATAATAGGCAATTGTGATTGGAATCGGGACCCACAAGTCACCATGTGTCTTTGTTAACCCCAGTTAACCATGGTTAATATTTTGTTAACCTTGGTTAACCATGGTAAAGATTTACTAACCCTTAGGGTTTACAATCTGACCTTAGTTTTGGAAAAAAATATCAAAAAAATATTAACCTTAAGGGTTAAACATTCTTAACTACATTTTAAAAAAAAATTAAGATTTTTATCTAAAAACCAAAGTTAGATTATTGAACCCTAAGTGATAGTGAATCTTAACCATGGTTAATAAAGGTTAACAGGGACACGTGGTGACTTGTGGGTGTGATTGAACTCTCCCCATATTCAATCAGACTTGGTTGTGATTTGATCTCGCGACAATCGCATGGAGGTCAATACTTGTCCTTGTTAACCTCTATTAAATGTGGTTAAGAATCACTAGCCCATAAGGTTCAATAATTTAACCTTGGTTTAAAAAAAAAATATTTAACTCTGTTTAAGAATTATTAACCTTTAGGGTTAATATTTTCTTTTTCTAAAATCCAAGATTAGATTATTGAACCTTATGGGCTAGCGAATCTCAACCACTTAACAAGGACACGTATTGTCCTCTCGGGGATTGTCACAAGATCGAATCACTGCCAATTGTGATTGAATTTGGGGAGAGTTCAATCCCACTCACAAGTCACCATGTTTCCCGGTTAATCCTTATTAACCATGGCTAAGATTCACTAACCCTTAGGGTTCAATAATCTAACTTTCGTTTTTAGAAAAATCTTTAAAAAAACTTGTAACTTTAGTTAAGAATTTTTAACCTTTTAAGGTATTATTTTTCAAAATCAAGGTTAGATTGTTAAACTTTAAGGGTTAGTAAATCTTAACCAAAGTTAAGGGGTGTGGGTCCTGAATCCAATCACAATTGCCTATGATTTTGATTTGGATTGTCGAAATTAGTATGATCTCGAGTGAGAAGTTTCTTTTTAAAAAGAGGTTTTTACATATCAGCTGCTGCATTCTACAAGCTTTGCAAATACATTGTTACGAGTTATAGTTTTACAATTTAACTCATGGTTTGCAACAGTTAGACAAAAAATCTCAATACCAAGTTCTGTTAGGCTTCCGTTTGTTATTGTTAAAAATATGATCATTATGCCCTTGTGATATTTCATAACCTCACAAGCCTTTAACTACCCTTGAACTAAGGTTAAAACAACCATTGTCATTAAGATTCACACCCTTAGGGATAAGCATCTAACTTTGGTTTTAAAAGAAAAAGAAAATAATGTGTCCCCTTTTAACTGTCTTTAACTTAGGTTAAGATACACTAACCCTATAGTTAAAGCATCTAATCTTGGTTTTAAAAGAAAAAAAAATTAACGTGACCCATTTGAACTCCCTTTAACTATGGTTAAGATTTTTTAAAAAATAAGGGTTAAAGCATCTAACCTTGATTTTTGGAAAAAAAAATTTATAAACAATTAACGTGTCCCCTTTTAACTCCCTTTAACTGTGGTTAAGATTTACTCACCCTTAGGGTTAAAACATCTAACTTTGGTATTTAGAAAAAAATGTGTCGTCATTTGAGTCCCTTTAATTATGGTTAAGATCAGCTATCCCTTAGGGTTAAAGCATCTAACCTTGGTTTTTAGAAGAAAAAAAAATTAAAGCCATCTTTTAACTTCCTTTAACTATTATTAGGGTTCACTAACCCTTATAAAAAGGGACACGTTAATTTTTTTTTTCAATATCAAGGACCAAGGTTAGATGCTTTAATCCTAAGGGTTAGTTGACCTTAATCATAGTTAAAGGGAGTTAAAAGGGGACAACTTAAATTTTTCATTTTTTAAACCAAAGTTAGATTCTTTAATCCTAAGGGTTAGTGAACCTTAACCACGGTAAAAAGGAGTTAAAAGACACGATTAAATTTTTTAGTAGGTTGACTGAATTTTAACCACAGTTAAAGGGAGAGTTACAAAGGAACACGTTAATTTTTTCAAATTTTTTTCTAAAACTCAAGGTCAGTGATTTAACCTTAAGGGTTAATGAATCTTCACCACACTTAAAAGGGAATTCAAAGGGGACATATTTAATTGATTTTCTTTTAAAACCAAGGTTAGATGTTTTAACTCTAAGGGTTAGTGTATCTAAGTTAAAGGGAGTAAAAAGAGGACACGCTAATTTTTTTTAAAAAAAAACTAGAGCTAGATGCTTTATCTCTAAGGATGTGAATCTTAATCAAAAAGGTTAAAACTTATTAACTATAATTCAAGGATGGTTGAAGGCTTGGTAAGGTTATGAAATATCACAAGGGCATAATAGTTATTTTCCTAACAATAACAAACGAAAGCTTAACAAAAGTGGGGATTGAGGTTGTTTGTTTAACGGTTACAAAATCATGAGTTAATTTGTAAAACTATAACTCACAACAATGTATTTGCAAAGCTGATAGAATGCAGCAGCTGATATGCAAAAACACCAAAAATATATATATAATGAAAAGTGTGAAATTGGTTTAATAGTCTGAAATAGTGTGAACTTAATTAGATTTTAATCAGTAGTGTAAAACTAGTTTGGTAGTGTGAAACCTATTCAGTGTTTCCATGAGTCTTTCCAATCATCTACTACGTAACTAGGTTCCGATGAATTCATTCCATAGCCTCATTGGTTAATTGGACTTGCAGCCGTTTTATTTGGCCCAAATAAATGGGTGTGGTTATCAGCTATAGTATTGAAAATTAATCTCTCAATTTGTTAGGTGACTCTCACTGTCTATTATCTATAGCATTAAAAAACGAAGGAGCCCACAATAACAAATTTTCATGTACTACGAACACAGATCTATTAGGCATGGTTTATTTATAGTCTTGGTGTAATAGTATGAAGTATGAACATTAAAAAGAAAACAAGGTGGGTGTGGGCTCTGTAAGCACATAAATTTACCGCATTTCCCCTCCTCTCAACTCTAAATGCCCAAGTGAGGTCCGAGAGTAGAGGAATAACGCTAAATTCATTTTAAGAGTTGCCACCTACTATAGGGTAGTAGGATCCCGAGGTAAATCAAGTTAGGGGCCTACAGTCCAGAGTAATCTAGGTAAGAGATCCATTTAGGTCCTGGGGAAGGGATTAAGCACCCCAGGACCCCAATCTAATGATGGTTACCTACTCATTAGGTTTAAGCCAAACATTTAAAATTTCCTAAACAATTATTAATTTTGCTAATCAAACACAATCAATATGGGGTGTAAAATTTTATCTTAGGTTGGGGTCGAACCCTGGTTTGGGTTACCTACTTATCCGGTTAGTCGGAATCGGACCCTGATAGTAGTTCGGGGTGGTGACTGTTTTTAAACTCGTTTTGGAGTGTGTGGTCACTTCCAACTCGTACCTGGGTTGGGGGAAGCGGAGTTGAGATTTATGAATCTCACTCCTGGGTTTGGTTACGCAGCTAGGTGCTCATGGGAGAGCGCTAGGGGGTGTTCATTTATTAGGATAGGTCATTTTTTAATTTTATTTTAATGTTTTTGTTGTTTTGTATTTTTTGATTTTTTAACTAAAGGGGTAGGCAAGTTGTTTAGGGTTGAATCCACCTAAGTGCCCAAGGTAGGCAAAAAGAAAGAACAAGCTACAGCCTGATCCGTTGATTTGCATATACACAAATGGAGTAAATATTACAGACAAATTAAATAGGGCTCAATAAAACTACATGCACACATGAGCTAAAATACTTAAAAATTTAAATAGGCTGAAGATGACTTGAAATTAAAGAAGGCCAAAGCAAAGCTAATGTACCAAGACTTATTGACCACTTAATGAAAACTAGTCACTTGGCTTTGGTCGAATAGCGTAACCCGGGATCAAATCTGGCCTAACAAGGGTTTGGAAAGTAGTTAAGCTTCAAAACCGAAGGTGATACTCTAAACCAATGAGTTTGAAATTCCAAAGCAAAATGAAATGGTAATTGCCTTAGCTTAACTTAAACCATAGGTTAGGCTTGGCTATGAGCAAACTACCATTTTAATGGATTTTAGTCAATCAAACAAAAGGATCAAAGTATAGCTTCAAAAGAGAACTCCCCCTTTTCTTTTTTAATTTCTCAAATCAAATATATAAAGTAAAGGGAGGAGTTCTAACCACTGATACCCTGGTTTTGAACAAAACAAAATGCAATCAAACATCTAGACTTCATTTTGAACAAAACCAGATCTTAACAAACACAAGATGATTCGGCCAAAATTCTCCCCTAGCCTTTACTTTAACTTCAAAACCCAGAACGCCAAAAATAAACCGGAATTAACCACGGTTATCCACCACAAACCACGCAAATGAAACAGTTGGGTTAGGAGGTATACCTGACTGTCGTGAGGGTACAGCAGTGGAGAGACAAACAATGGCGATGTTGCTGATCCGATGTTCCAAGAGAAGAAACGAACATAAACTCAGAGGTGGAGCTGTAGGAGAAGATGACCAGAGGAGAAATCTTGGAGGGATCAGAATGCAGTGAAAGGAGGACTGCTGGCCGGAGGTGCGAGCTGATCTTTTACAGTTCGAGAGATGGAGAGCTGTTGCCGATGTGGTTCGCCGGAGCTTTACGGTGCCGGCAAAGAAGGTGAGTTCCTCACTACTGGAGAGATCAACAATGGAGATGACCGGAACTAAGGTTGGAGATGCTATACAGATGAAGACCAAGGGAAGTAAATAAAATAATAATATTATTATTATAAAAAAAATGAAATCTAAATTTATAAATCCAGATAGAAGATGGAATTCGGGAGGGATGAAAGATGAATGGATTACCTGAGATAAAATAGCTGAACCAGGGAATGAGGAAAATCTCACCAAAGCTACTGCTGATCGGAGATAACAGAGGGAGTGAAGATCGAATGCAATGGTGGTGGTGTTGATGGCTGAAGTGCTACTGGATTTACAGATCAGATCTGAGGGAGGATCCATTGATTGAAACTGATGAAGATGATCGGAGATGATAGGGATTGCGCAAATACAGCAAATCCGGCCGGAAGTAATGTAGGCCAGGGAATCCGGCGCGAACTTGGTCTGGATCACAGATTCACATCCAACTGGAGATGAGGTGCGGCGGTGGTAGCCAACTGCGACTGCACAGGTGCTATGGTGAAGATAAATAGATCTGATTTGGAGAAGAAGACTGCTACTGTCGCCCGCGACGAAGCATGGTGGGACTGTTAATCTCTGGTTTCACTGAAAATCAATAGGGTTTTTACCCTTCTCTTACATTATATAGTGAATAGTAATGGGCCTGGGATTTGGTTTCTTGGGCCCACGGGCTTGAGTTTGCAAGAAGGCGGGCTTGAGTTGTGGTTTTTGAACATGGCTTGGACTTGGATTTAAACAATGGGTTTTAGGTTTTGCACCAGAGTAACCAATTATGGGTTTTATGAAATGGATTTAGTGAAATGGATTAAGAGATGAGTTTGGGGTTTTGAACATGGAATAAGACTGGGGTTAGGACATACTCTCTCTCTCTCTCTCTCTCAAGGCTCACAAAGCTCCCATAATGAAACAAAATTAAAATAAATCAAATTAATAAAATAAAAAAATAATTAAAAATAGAGTTTTAAGGCTGTAAAAATGGGGTGTTCACAGGCTCGACCACCATTTTCCCTATAAATAGCATAGGAGGTTGGAGTTAGGAGAGCACAAGAAGGAAGATCACTGAGAAGCGATAAAAGTGATTAGAGAGAAGAGAGAAAATGGCATTGCCAAGCTTTATCGCGCTTAAATCATTGAAGAACAACAAATACTTGAGCTACACAAATAAAGATCCAAATGAAGATCCGGAGTTGCATGGGTTTCTCCAATTCACTGGGACGAAGGTGTTGAGCCCCTTTACAAAGTTCAAAGTGGAGAAGGCGAAGAGTGGGAACGGCCAGCTGGTGCACATAAGAAGCTGTTACAACAACAAATACTGGCAAAGGTCGTCCCAAAACTACAACTGGATTGTTGCGGATGCTGACGAGCCAGAGGAGGAAGACCACACCCAATGGTCATGTACGTTGTTCAAGCCCGAAGTACTACTAGATAGTGCTGCTGGAAAAGTCCGACTTCGCCACGTCCAGCTCGACCACCTTATATACATGGTTGATGAGGAATGTTCTAGCTCCAACAGCCCCTCCCTCCTCCCGCCGGTTTCCTGCTTATTCGCAGGACCAACGCCTTATTGGATAACTATCCTCTAATCAAGGAAACTGAATCACGCCCAGAAGAGGAAACACGTCCAGCACAGGAAACTCCTAACAGAGTTTCCTAATCCTCCTCAATCATCTCAAGGATAAATATACTCTGTATCTTACTTTCCTTGTAGTTGTTTCTAAAAGCATTGTAATGAGTTGTACATCTTCTATAAATATTCACATCACAAAGGCAAAGATAGATTGCCAAACCATTCGGTGTCTCAAAACTCTTATGGTATCAGAGCCCTTCTAGTTCACGCTACTCTCTCCTTTTTTTTCTTTTTTTTTTCTTTTTCAGTTTCCTTTCTTTGGCATCAATGGTGTCTTCCTCTCCAACTTCCACCCCAGAGAAAGCTTCCAGCACAGAGATGACAACCCCATCGTCTAACACAGAGAAGATAGCTGCTTTCCCTTCACCAAGCATCTCCAACATTACCCAATTTGTATCCATCAAATTGGATGGCCTCAACTATCTCTTATGTAGGAGTCAGATTCTCCCCATCCCGATTTCTCAGGACCTCTACGGCTTCATAGATGGTTCCATATCTCCTCCTTGTCTCTTAAACGATGGAACCCCAAATGCTGAATTTGTCCAGTGGAAAAGATCCGACAATTTCGTGATCATCTGTATCAATGGAACTCTAACAGAGAGTGTCCTCTCCCAAACGATCGGCCTTGACACTTCTCGAGACATATGGAATCTCCTTGCTTCCATGTTTACTCAGCATTCTCAAGCCCGGGTTTTGCAACTACGATTGTGTCTTCAAACCCTTCGGAAAGATTCTACTCCGATCACCGACTATCTCAATAATATCAAGAGCATCGCGGATGCTCTCGTTGCTGTCCAGGATGTTGTGGCTGACCGGGATCTCGTGATGTATGCACTTGGCAGTTTATCTCCGGACTATGATTCCTTTGTCACAGCCATTAATAATCGAGTAGAACCCATTGGGTTCATGGAGCTTCGCTCCAGACTTATCACTCATGAGCAGCGTATTGCTCAATTTCATCCCCACCCTGTTGCAGCAAATTCAACTCAGGCTCTGTATTCTGATCGGCAACCCACTCGCGGCCATGGTCAAGGACGCAACCGACCTCCCAACTCTCGTTCCCGCAACTTTTCCAACCGACACAGGGGCAACAACCCTCCAGCAACTCATGACTACCGAAACAGGGGTAGCAACTCCTTTGAACAGGCTGGCCATCGTCCTCCTTCCCACCAGAACACCTTTGGCCAGCATCCTCAATTCACCAATCGTGGATCTCCTCACCCGCCTCTTATGTGCCAGATTTGCAATCGCTCAGGCCACAACGCTCTTCGTTGTCATGATCGCTTCAACCACACTTTCCAAGAGGACCTACCTCAATCTTTTGCAGCTATGACAATGGGAACATACTTTGATGAAGCTTGGTACCCCGATACCGGTGCCACCAGCCACATGACCCATGATCCCTCCCTTCTCCAGCAATCTGAAATCTATCACGGTAATGACCATGTAATAGTGGGCAATGGCCCAGGTATTCCCATAACTCACACTGGATCTTCTTCCTTTCGCTCTTCTGACTCTACTATCAATCTTAATAATGTTTTGCTTGTCCCTCAAATTACTAAAAATTTGTTGTCTGTAGCCTCTTTTACGAAAGATAACAACTGTTCGTTTACCTTTTATCCATGGGGCTTTGACATAAAGGATCTTCGAATGGGGAGGTGTCTTCTCAACGGACCCATTCATGGTGACTTGTACCCGCTCTCTCAAGCTTCACCAACCATCCACAGCTCTCGTCCATGATGTTTCCTCCTCCACTGTCTGGCATCACAGACTCGGTCATCCATCTGTCTCCACTTTACATTTCTTTGCTTCAAATAAATGTATCGATGCATCAATAAAATCGACAAAATTTTCCTGCCATGATTGTAGTCTTTTTAAGAGTCACCGACTCCCTTTTAATCGTGTTACTCACAATTCCCCTCATCCCCTCTACTTGGTCCATAGTGATGTTAGGGGATCGACCCCTATCCCGTCTGTCTCGGGATACCGCTATTACATTATTTTTATTGATGACTATAGCAGGTACACATGGTTTTATCCTATGAAACTCAAATCTGAAAGCTTGGCATGTTTCATGGACTTTCAAAAAATTGTTGAAAATTTATTCTCCCGAAAGATCAAGTTTCTTCAAAGTGATGGGGGTGGTGAGTTTGTCAGCCACAACTTCTCCACCCACCTCATCTCACACGGCATCACACATCGCCGCTCTTGTCCCTACACCCCCGAACAAAATGGGGTGGTGGAGCGTAAACACCGACACCTTGTGGAATCAGGAAACTCCTTACTCTCACATAGTGGTCTTCCCAAAGAGTATTGGCTTGAAGCATTCTCCACTGCTATCTACTTAATAAATTGGCTACCCACGCCTCTTCTTCATCAAAGATCACCATTTGAGGCTCTCTTTGGACAGAAACCGAACTACTCTTCTCTCAAGATTTTCGGTTGTGCTTGCTACCCATTTACTGGCGCTACTCGCTTTAACAAATTGAGTGCAAAATCAGTAGCTTGTATCTTCATGGGCTATGCCTCCTCCTACAAAGGATACCGCTGTCTAGATCCTTCTACAGGTCGCCTTTACATCTCTCGTCATGTAATCTTTCATGAAGATACTTTTCCCTTCTCTACTTTGTGCAGGCCGAGCAACTCACCCTCTTCATCCTGGACAGTTCTTCCTGGCTATGCTCCAACAACATTTGCTCCATCACCCCACTGTCCAGCTCCACCATTACCAGCCATGCCTTTGCCACATTCTCATACTGTGCAGCCCACAGCGCCTCCACCAGCTCCTCAAGTCCAGGTTCCCTCTGCTGGTTCCTCTACGCCTACCTCCGCACAACAAGGGCTGCCATCTTCATCTGCATCACCCATTGCTCACCAGCCCACTACTCCATTGGTAGTTGACCTTCCTCCACTTCCCATTGTTACCCCTGATGTCTCTCACAACATTGTGGCTTCCTCATAATCCTCTACAGTACCTCAACATCAGATGATCACCAGGCTTCGCGATGGCACTATTAAGCCACGCACCTGGCTTGCGACGAAACACCCCATTCCCCTCGCCCTCTTCTCCCACTTGGCTGCTGGCCCGCCTGAACCAACATGCTACTCACAGGCTGCCAAATTTCCAGCATGGAGTCATGCCATGGCCGACGAGTTCAACGCCCTATTACGGAACAAGACGTGGTCCCTTGTTCCACATCAGCCTCACATGAATGTTATTGGTTGTAAGTGGATATTTCGCCTAAAACACAAATCCGATGGAAGTATTGAACGCCACAAAGCTCGCCTTGTGGCCAAAGGTTTTCATCAACAACCTGGCCTTGATTATTCCGACGCATTCAGCCCGGTCGTCAAGTTCACCATTATCCGTACTGTTCTTGTAGTTGCCATTGCACATAATTGGTCCATTCGCCAACTAGACGTTCGCAACGCCTTCCTTCATGGGTCCTTACATGAAGAGGTCTTCATGAGTCAACCTCTTGGTTTTGTTGACATTGAGGCTCCATCTCACGTATGTCGTCCCCAAAAAGCTATTTATGGACTGAAACAGGCTCCCCGAGCCTGGTTTCAACAGTTTAGCAACCTGCTTTTAGAACACGGCTTTCTCTGCAGTGGTGCCGATTCCTCCATGTTCACCCACCATTCTTCCGAGGGGATGCTAGTCTTATTACTCTATGTCGATGATATTATTCTCACCAGCTTATCTGATGACTTGATTCATTCATTTATCTCGGTTCTCCACCTTGTGTTTGATATGAAGGATCTTGGTGCTCTACATTATTTTCTTGGTATGGAAGTCTCCCGCTCTCCTACTCGTCTTCTACTGAGTCAAACAAAATATGCACTGGAACTACTTACTCGCATGGATATGATTGAAGCCAAGCCCTGCACCACCCCCTCTAGCCTCGGTTCCAAGTTGTCCTCAACTGATGGCCATCCTCTTCCAAATCCTACTCAGTTTCGCCAAATTGTAGGAGCCTTACAATATTTGACAATGACTCGTCCTAACATCACTTATGCTGTCAACCAAGCCTCTCAATTCATGCATCAACCTACTGATATTCACCTTGTTGCTGTGAAACGGATACTTCGCTATATCAAGGGGACTTTGGGTTAAGGTCTATCATTTCGGTCCTCCGCCTCCCTTCATCTACATGCGTACTCTGATGCTGATTGGGCTGGGTGCCCTGACATTCGCCGCTCCACTACAGGCTACTGCGTCTATCTTGGGCCTAATTATCTCATGGGGAAGCAAGAAGCAACCCACTGTCAGTCGCTCCAGTGCCGAAGCCGAGTACCAGGCACTTGTTGTCACCACAGCTGACACTATCTGGATCCGTTTTCTCCTTCGGGATCTTGGAATCTCTCTAAAGTCTCCCACTCAAATCTTCTGCGACAATGTTAGTGCTACCTACTTGGCTTCCAACCCTATCTTACATGCCCGTACCAAACATATCGAAATTGATTATCACTTCATTCGGGAGCGTGTGGTTTAAGGTGACTTACAAATTACTTTTGTTCCCACTCATAAGCAAACTGCCAATATTCTCACCAAGGCCCTACCCAGACCCAGGTTTCGGCTTCTTCAGTCCAAGTTGATGCCTGACCAGCCATCTACTTGCAAGGGAGTATTGGATAACTATCCTCTCATCAAGGAAACTGAATCACGCCCAGAAGAGGAAACACGTCCAGCACAGGAAACTCCTAACAGAGTTTCCTAATCCTCCTCAATCATCTCAAGGATAAATATACTCTGTATCTTTCTTTCCTTGTAGTTGTTTCTAAAAGCATTGTAATGAGTTGTACATCTTCTACAAATATTCACATCACAAAGGCAAAGATAGATTGCCAAACCATTCGGTGTCTCAAAACTCTTACGCCTCCCAATGATGATATCTTCACATTCATCGATTTGGATAGGCGGTTTCCATTGCCCAACCACGTCGCGTTCAAGGCCGATAATGACTGCTACGTCAATGCCCACACCAACCAAACACCTCCTTGTTTCGGTCAGCCATACTATCCCAGTACTAAGAAGTCAGATCCAACGGTGGCCATGCAGATCTTCACCAATGACGATGGAAGCGTTTGGTTAAAGTCCGACTGCCTCAACGTACACTGGTGGTGGAAAAACTTTGGTAATGATAATTGGATCTTGGCTTACGACAGCATCCCTGGCCCCGGCATCAAGGACCCCAACGCGTTGTTTTGGCCGTTAAAAGATGACAATAATGTCGTCTCTCTCCTCAACTGGGGTAACAACCGTTACTGCGTCAGACACATCGCCAAAGACGAACACAATCAAGACATTATAGACTGTCTCGCCGCTCTAGCAACCACCAAATCTAAAGAGACGTACCTGGAGGTGGAAGAGCTTGTTCGGTCAAGAAACATCGATGTTATCAAATTTCACACCATGCAGCCCAGGATCTACAACAAGAATATTGTCACGGTGGCCAGCGCACAGGTCGTTAACCCGACCAAAGAAGTCATAACTATTGACGTGACGCTCTCGTATACAATCACTTGGTCCAGTATTTGGAATTCCAGCGTTTCATCGAAGTTGCACTCTGATACCGTCATCAAAACTGGCGTTCCACTCATCGGAGAGGGGCAGATTATAATTCCGGATCATATTGAAGAAGCATACGTGTGGGGAACTACTCGGGAAGTAAGAACTCCAGAGAAGAATGTTGTGTACAAGGTTATTGTGCCGCCAATGACAAAGGTGACGGTGACTCTGCTAGCGACAAATGCTTCATGCAACGTTCCCTTCTCCTACTTTCAGCTCGACACTCTTATGAACGGGCAGACCGTTACCTACGACATGGACGATGGCATTTACACTGTCAACAATTGCTTCAACCTCTACTACAAGATCCAAGAAACAAAGCTGTGATATGAAATGAGATCTAATAATATTCTAAGTAGCCTTATATACCTAGTCATACCAAGAACTAAAAGTGATGTTTGGGGGTAGCATCACTGGAAGCCCTTACGAGACTCCACTCGGCCTCTAGGGGTAATTTAGGGGTTTAATAGGCTTATTGCATACACTAAATGCAATCGCGTTCCTACAAAAGTGGCATTGTTATTTTTAGTTTTTATTTTAGGGTATAATAATGTTGAAGTAGCCTAGTAAGTTTATGGTAATAAAATTGTGTTGCCCTTTACTTTTGGGACTTCTTGTGAATGTCTTCAATGATTTAAGAGCTATAAAGAAGATACGTTTCTTTAAATTAACTTATCAAGTATGCTATTTAAGTTAGTGTTTTCAAGTATTGATGAAGTAAAGTGGTGTTCTGCACTTAAATATCTTATGTGGCTATTGTGTAGCTTCTTTTAATCTTTAGTATCGTGTACTTTAAGGCCTTGGCTTGTCTCTGGCAAAGCCATAAAGGGCTTATCTCGGGGTTCCATAGAATAGGTGACAAGTGGAGAAGTCAAAATCATGGGGCCATGATTTTGACTTCTCCACCTATACTAAGACATGTGGTGATAAATGTGTGAGATTAAGGGTGTGAGATATCAAATGGGGAGAAGTCAAAATTATGGGGAAAAAATGGAATGACTTCTCCCCATTTTTACGCCAAGTGTGGCACAATGTATGGAACCCCGAGAGCCCTTTCTGGCTTCGCCAGAGACAATCCGAGGCCGTACTTTAGATACTTAGGTGGTACATACTTCAGCCACCTCACCTAGAATGTTCTAATGGATTTCCAAATCTTAGAAATGTCTAGGTGCAGGAGGAGAAACATTACATTATATTTTTATTTTTGGTGATTTTGACTATAATGCTTATTTGTGAGGTAGAGCAACTCTTTCTAAACTTCCAAATTATGAACTTCAAACACCTTAATGTAGTTAAATTGGATTGAAGACAGAGTTATTATAGAATCGCATGTTCAGGCTAAATTATATTTAGAGCCGTGATTTGCTAGAGGTTATGTTGGTGCTCTACAATGTCGCTACTTTTGATGCTAACATGCACACAACCTATAATTTATAACTTAATATATAAAATACATATATTATTCCCTAAATTGGTATTTTAGGTGAATTAGTATGGGTTAATCAAGTAGGTAACCGTCATTTCAAGACTAGTGCATCAGGGTATCGAATCCCATCCCCAATACACAATTTTTTAGGTGACCCTCACTCACGGTCTATCAGCTATTGCATTGAAAAGCTAAGGAGTTTCTGTTGGGATTCAAGAATAATAATGTTAAAACAAAACAAGATTATTCAAATCCTGGATCTAGACCATGCAATCAACTTTTCTAGAATTCATAATCAAAAGAGGACACAGATTAAAAGAGATGATCTCATACCTTTCGCTGGAATTTCCCTATTCCCTTCACGGTGTGATGCTGTGTTTCTCGGCGCTTGAGAGGGATGAGAGAGTCTTCTCTTTTCTCCTTAGGTCTGATTCAATGGGGCTTCCAATTGACGTAAGAGAAAAGAGGGACCCCCTCTTTGCTTTATATACCCTTGGAACCCTACCCATCATAAGATCCAATGGCTAAGAGGGATCACACCAAAGATCTAACGGTCGCCAACCCTGACCATGTTGTTAGCTTTAATAACACTTAAAGAGTCCCTGTTTGATCACATCTCTTTAGTGGGACCCATTATCCTTAACATTCTCTATTAACAGCAATACAATCCGAGTTTTGAAAACTAAGGATTGCGCCAGACCACATAGGTTTTTATTTAATAAGAAAAACCCTAACAATCTCCCACTTGGTCCAAGCAATCCTTAAATAAAATAAAATGACTCTTCGGATTGAACAACCTTAAAAACATGAGTGGCCACTCTTTTAATTTTGAAAAACATTGCTGTCGAGAATTAAGTGTTCTTTAACTGTCACTTTGATTCAAAAGCACCACTAACGGTGATCATGGAAGCATTTAGCATCTACTAGTGTTCATTTACTATGATACAAGCCACTCCATGGTCAAACAGCTAGTAATACTAATGTTTCAGAGCGGTTCTTTATGGTGGCAAGGTATGGTGTGATATGGACTATACACAACCTTATGTGATCAAAATGTATACGTCCAAAAATTGTCCACGCTACATGCATTTAAGCATATGCATGTCATTCCGATACTTTACGGCAACCGCCATGTGAAGTCCATCACCTTGTATCCAGAATGAAGGCCTCAAACATGGTGCCCAACCATCAGCCCAAGCAACTTGAGAGCTTTGTGCAAGGCTCTCGGGCAAACCTGACATCAATGACATCCGTCATGTGAAATCCATCACTTGATGTCTTTACCTTTTGCACGTGCAGTTCAATTACATGACTATAATCAAATGATGCATCAATTATTTAATTTGCATAACCATAACATATCAATATCTGAGAGTGTAAAACAATGACATGTATATCATATAAATGTTTGAAATATAAAACAATGAACAATACTCCCACTAAATAAAAGAATCAAACGATTCTAAAAGGTTCCATAATAATGACAAGTTCTTTAAAAAATTTCTGGTGGAGAGTTTTTTACTTAACGGGTTCACAATCCAAACATGTTTATAATTCAAATATTCAACAACACATAATCTGATGAAGATTTCAAACTATCTTGAAATCAAGCAAAAATCAGAGTCTGAATAACTTTTAAATTTCTAGTTCGATATATCTCTTGTAAACCAAACTGAAATCCTATGAGATAACTCCAAACGTCTAGAAATATGATTTCTGGTAATCTTGATATCCAAATTATAACTTAAAAAACCTGCTCCCACTGACCTTAACATATGTCTGATGTTAACAAACATACAACAAGAATGATATAAAATACGAGTCCAAGTTTAGCTAATAAAGATCATCTACTAATATATTACTACCAACTGTCTGAAAAATATGTCTGATGGAGAGTGTACTCCCCTCAATGATAAAATTAACTGTATCCAATCCAATAATATCTCGACTAAACAACGGCACAATGAAAATAACATCTAATAGTAAAAACAGAAACAAAGTCTAATACTAATCAGCAAGTTCCAACAGCCTCTAATACTGTTGGTGTAGAGTTCTCAAAAATCAGCAGCTCATCAGCCTTGGCGCTTCGCCGATGAATGAACTCCTTTGTTCTTCCTGCACCAATCCTTATATTTGAAACAGTTTCTTTTCATGTGACCTTTCCCCTTGCAGAAGAAACACTCAATCTCCTCTAGTTCCTCAGTATTATCATTTCCCTGAAATTGATGTCCCAAACTCTGTCCTAAATTATGACCTGAACTCTGTCCTGAATTTTGTCCTTGCCAGAAATTTTGTGAATTAGATTTCTTGAACCCTTTATTCTTAAAATTCTTCTTACTACCAGAATTCACAGCCAAGTTCGCATACTCAGCTTTCCCACGCTTCAAGCGCTCTTCCTCACTAACACACACAGCTATCAGTTCATGTAGATCCCACTTCCTATCCTGTGCACTGTAATTAACCTTAAAAGCATCAAATGATTCTGGAAGTGAGGCTACAGCCAAATGCACCATGAGGTCATCCTCAATTGTCAACCCAAGCTCTCTAAGAGAGATAATTAACTTAGATATCTTCAAGATGTGCTCCCGAACATTTCCAGCACCATCATACTTCAATGAAATCAGCTGAGTTAAACAACTGTACTGACGAGACCTAACAGATCCCATAAATTGTTTCTTGATAGTTTCAAGAAGAACCTTAGCAGTATCAGCAGCAGGAATACCACCTCTGATGGCTTCTTGAACAGAAGCCCTAATGATCATCATGGCCATCCTATTGGCCTTCTCCCATTTCGAATACAAAGACTTATCTGAATCTGAAGACTCAGCAGTGGGAGTAACCGGCTTTTCCTCTAGTAGGACAAAGTCGTAATCAAGGAAACCAAGAACTATATCTAGCTGCATCTTCCAAGAACTATAGTTTGAACCATTCAGAGGTTCAATCCCAGTCAAATGTTTCTGAACAACAGACCCATCCATATCTGAAAATGTCAATGTTTTACTATGTTATGGTATGTCTAACAAATTATTGCACAAATTATAGTAATTTACTTTATACTTATCATTGCATGACTTTATTTAAGCTTTATGATTCTAATCCGGTCTTGGGGTTAAGCCGGATAGCTAAAGTGGTTTACTTTAAGATTGCTTACTTCCACTTTACGGGACAGGTGGGCGCATCATCTAATCATACCTTTGGGCAAGAGATTTCGACATGCAATTCACCCCCCAATTGGCAACAACAGTCGCGCACAGAACTGATCTATCACGTATTGGATTGATTAGGACACTTCCACACCTTTGGGCAAGAGGGTTATCCTTCTCTCACCGCCACGCACAAATCATTCTGCCCCACTCAGTCTACAAGAAGTCCCTAGACACCTTTGGGCAAGACTAGTTATTCAATGTAGGTGAGTGCAAACTTGCAGTCTAAATGAGATCAAAATCTCAAATTCGAAGGACCATAACCTCCTATAGGACGGTCACCTTTGGGCAAGACAATCTAACCTACTTCAGTTATGCCCATTCGAATCACTGCCTTACAGATCAAACCTAAACCCCATAGGATGATCTAACTTTAATTCCTGATATTAATTTTGGGTAAAAGCATCAAGTTTTTCCTTTATTTAATGTCAAAACCATAGGAAAATAATATTCATGCACTAAAACAACTCTTTACAGTGCTCAGAAGTCAAAATGGACCCCAAAAACGGAATCAGAACACCCAAAAACCTCAGAATAGGTCGGACACTCGTCCTGGACGTGTCCTGGGGATGTGTCACGCGCAGGAGACACTCCCTGCAAGTGTCACGCGCGCCTCACGCGCAGGCAGTGCGCGCCACGCGCTGGTTGTGCGTTGCACGCGCGGAGAAACCGCTGCACGCGCACGGGATTGCGCTCACGCGCGGTCTGCGCATCACGCGCATACGGTTCGACGGTCTTACGCGGTCCGGTCTGGCATCGGGCCGGTTCTGGTTCGGTTCATTCAGCAATCCGGTTCGGCTTAGCTCCCAGTTCGGTCGAACCGGTTCGGTTCAGGCTTGGATCCGGTTGGGCCGGTCCGGTCTAGTGATCCGGTTCAAGGTTTATTCGGGTCGGAACTTACATTTTCGGGTCGGTCAAACCCATACGGGTTCGGTTTATATCAACGGATCGGGTTCGGTATTGGATCGACTTAACAGGGTCGGGTTTGAACTAATGGTCTCGGGTCAGAGGGTCGGGTTGACCCTCGTGGCTCATCTTCCTAACCCGCACAGTTTAAAATTTTATTTTAATTTTATTTTTTAAAAAAACTTAACGCCGTATACTGTTAACCCTTTGGTAAGGGCTCTACCGGCCACCTCTCCGGCTGCCGCCGGTGCCAAACCGACGGCCTGACTCAGGCGACCAAAACCTCACCGCCGGCGGCGTCCTCCGGTGACGGACGGCGGCGGAATCGCCGTCCAACCAAAAACAGCCAAAAAACCCCTTTTTTTTTTTTTTTTTTTTTTTTTTTATTTCTGAAAATTTCTTTACTGTTAACCTTTAATCCGATTCACTCGGATCCTAGATACGATTATTAAAAATCCGAAAATTTATTTCAAAACCAATAAAAATTAATTATCAAAAATCCGAAATCAATCTCTTTACCTTATTTACCTTTAAATTTATATTTCTCAATTTCCTTAAATCCGAATCACAAGATCAATAAATAAAAAAAATTGATTATTTAGATCCGAAAATAAAACTCCACTTAGATTTGATTATTAAGAAAAATTAATCACAAGGTCAACCCTGCGCTCTGATACCAATTGTTGGGATTCAAGAATAATAATGTTAAAACAAAACAAGATTATTCAAATCCTGGATCTAGACCATGCAATCAACTTTTCTAGAATTCATAATCAAAAGAGGACACAGATTAAAAGAGATGATCTCATACCTTTCGCTGGAATTTCCCTATTCCCTTCACGGTGTGATGCTGTGTTTCTCGGCGCTTGAGAGGGATGAGAGAGTCTTCTCTTTTCTCCTTAGGTCTGATTCAATGGGGCTTCCAATTGACGTAAGAGAAAAGAGGGACCCCCTCTTTGCTTTATATACCCTTGGAACCCTACCCATCATAAGATCCAATGGCTAAGAGGGATCACACCAAAGATCTAACGGTCGCCAACCCTGACCATGTTGTTAGCTTTAATAACACTTAAAGAGTCCCTGTTTGATCACATCTCTTTAGTGGGACCCATTATCCTTAACATTCTCTATTAACAGCAATACAATCCGAGTTTTGAAAACTAAGGATTGCGCCAGACCACATAGGTTTTTATTTAATAAGAAAAACCCTAACAGTTTCATGTACTGTGAACACAGATCTAATAGGCATTGTTTATTTATGATCTTGGTGTAATAGTATGAACATTAAAAAGAAAACAAGGTGGGTGTGGGCTTGACCACCATTTTCCTAGCATAGGAGGTTGGAGTTAGGAGAAGCACAAGAAGGAAGATCACTTAGAAGTGATAAAAATGATTAGAGAGGAGAGAGAAAATGGCACTGCCAAGCTTTTTCGCGCTCAAATATCGCAACGAGAGCAAATATTTGTGCTAAATAAATGAAGATCCGCAGTTGCATGGTTATCTCCAATCGTCCGGGACGAAGGTTTGGACAGCGTTCACAAAGTTCGAAGTGGAGAGGGCGAAGATTGAGAAAGACTGTGCACATAAGATGCTGTTACAACAACAAATACTGGCGAAGGTTGTCGGAGAGCAGCTCGTGCATTGTTGCGGAGGCTGACGAGCCAGAGGAAGATCAATCCAAATGGTCATGTAAGTTGTTCAAGCCCGAAGTACTACTAGATAGTGCAGCTGAAACAGTACTCCGACTTTTCCACGTCCAGAGTGGGCACTATGCACACATTTTTACTGAGGACACAACCAGGTTTCCTGCTTATTCGGAGGAGTAACGCATAACAATGATGATTTCTTCACATTCAGCGATTTGAGTTCCCTGTTTCCATTGCCCATCCACGTCGCGTTCAAGGACGCTAAAGATAGTGACATGCCCGATAATGGAGACTTCATCGTACCAAAGGAGATCAATGGACTCATTATCTGAGGTTCGTCGCGGACAGTAGTATTTCAGATCCAAAGGTGGCGTACGAGGTCTTCACCAATGACGATGGAATCGTTAGCATAAAGCCCGACAGCGTCGACAAATTCTGGAAGCGGGATAATAGCACTAATCCGGAATGGCCTCGGATTGTATCTGGCAAAGCCGGAAAGGGCTCTCGGGGTTCCATACATTGTGTAACACTTGGCGTAAAAGTGGGGAGAAGTCATTCCATTTTCTCCCCCCCAACCCCCAACAATTTTGACTTCTCACACACTTATCACCGCATGTCTTATTATAGGTGAAGAAGTCAAAATCATGGGCCCCATGATTTTGACTTCTCCACCATATGTCACCTATTCTATGGAACCCTGAGATAAGCCCTTTCTGGCTTCGCTAGAGGCAAGCCAAGGCCATCGGGTCATGGTCGACTCAGATAACTATTCCAACGAAGAACCCAACGGCTTTGGCTTGTCTGTGGCGAAGCCAGAAAGTTGTCGTCTCGGGGTTCCATACTTCTCCCCTTTTGATATCTCCTACCCTTATTCTCACACACTTATCACCACATGTTTATTATGGGGGGGGGGGGGAGAAGTCAAAATCATGGGCCTTCTCCACCACTTGTCACTTATTCTATGGAATCCCAAGATAAGCCCTTTTTGGCTTCGCCAGAGACAATCCGAGGCCGGAACCCGACACGTTGTTTCAGCCGGTCAAAGTTGACAATAATGAAAATGTCGTCGCTCTCCGCAACTTGGGTAACTTTCCAAAAAAAAATGTTCTGAGGCAAAGAAAATGGCTTTCTCGCCGCTATCTTCCCCACTCCTGAAAACGCACACCTCGAGGTGGAAGAGCCTGTTAAGTTAAGGAAAATCCATAATGTCAGATTTTGGCTCTTGGACGCCTGGATCTACGGCACGACTGTCAAGTTGGCCACCGGAGGAGCCGATAACAATACCCCATTCCCCAGGTCTATGGAGGTGAAGCTCAAGTATACAAACACTTTAGCAGTATTTGGAATTCCAGCGTTTCATTGAAGTTGTACTCTGGAACCAACATCGACACTGGCGTTCCAGTCATCGAAGAGGGGAGCAGAAAGAGCATATTGAAATTCCGGCTCATTTTAAAGAAGCATACAAGTGGGGAACTACTCGGGTAACGACAACTGACCAGGAGATTGTGCACGAGGTTACAGTGGCGCCAATGACTCAGGTTGAGGTGACTCTTCTAGCGACAAATGGTTCATGCAACGTTCCCTTCTCCTGCTCTCAGCACGACACTCTTGTGACCGGGCAGACCGTTACCTACGACCACATGGACGATGGCATTTACACCATCAACAATTGCTTCAACCTCCGGTACGAAGTGACCAAAAAAAAACCTCCGGTACGAGCTTGAAGAAACAAAGCTGTGATGTGAAATGCAATCCAATTATATTCTTGTAGCCTTATATATACTAGTGGGTGGCACGCGTGATGCCCGGGGAATGGGAGAGAGACCGAAAAAGAGGGATCCTAGTGAGGGCATTTTGAAAAAAAAAAAATTTAATATTTTAGATAAAGAAACTTGAGAGATTTTTTAGATTAAAAAAAAAAACCATTATGAAGGACACCTAAGTATAAAAAGGGATATTTTGAGAACTAAAAAATCTGTACTTTTTCTCTTGAAAAGTAGTTACCATGTAATAGAGAGGGTGTGCCTCTTCATGGAGAGAGACCAAAGAAAGAGTATAGGTGAAGATAAAGATAAAGATTTGAGGAAATCGTGGAGATATAAAAGAATTATTGTTTGTTGTAGTTAATATTACTTCAATACCCCTACTAACTTTTCTCATTAAAAATTAGATAAGATAAAAGTGGGACTCATTAGGAATATTAGAAAAAAATTAACCAACTTTTTAACCTCGCTTCTCTCATTATAATAGTGGAGATACTTTAGTAATCCCAAGAACCAAAATGATGTTTGTGGGTAGCATCTATGGAAGCCCTCACGAGATTTCACTCGTCCTCTAAGGGTAACTTAAGGGTTTAAAAGGCTTGTTGAATGTACTAAATGCAATCGCATTCCCTACGGAAATGGCATTGTTATTTTAGTTTTCATTTTGGGTATAGTAATGTTGTAGTAGCCTAGTAAGGTTATATATCTACCGTAATAAAATTGTGTTGCCGTTTACTTTTGGGACTTCTTGAGAATGTGTTTCCATGATTTAAGAGCTATAAAGAAGATATGTTTCTTTAAATTAACTTATGCGCCTAACCCCAGCTTACCGTCTCCAAAAAAGCACTTATCATGTAAGCTATTTAAGTTATTATTTTCAAGTATTGATGAAGTAAAGAGGTGTTCCGCCCTTAAAATATCTTATGTGGCTATTTTGTAGCTTCTTTTAATCTTAAGTATCGTGTATTTTAGATACTTAGGTGGTGCATAATTCACCCGCCTCACCTAGAATGTTATAATGGTTTCCAAATCCTAGAAATGTCTAGGACCTTAGGTGGAGGAGAAACATAACATTATACTTCTGGTTATTTTGAGCATAATGTTTATTTGTGAGGTAGAGCAACTCTTTCATAAACTTCCAAATTATGAACTTCAAACACCTTAATGTAATTATATTGGATTGAAAACTGAGTTAATATAGAATCGCATGTCGAGAAGGCTAAATTATATAGAGGGCCGTGATTTGCTAGAGGTTATGTTGGTGCTCTACAATGTGGCTACTTCTAATGCTAACTTGTGTGCTAACAACCTATACTTTAGATTAACTTATAACCTAATATGTCAAATACATTTGTTATTTTCTTAAATTAGTATTTTAGGTGAATTAGTATGGGTTCATCTAATAAGTAACCGCCATTCAAGACCGGTGCATCGGGATATCGACTCCCTTCCCTAGTATGTTGGCCAGGAAATGACCCTAAAGAGGGGGTGAATAGGGTCTAAGGCTGATTTTAAAAAATTAAGAGTATGAACTACAAGTTCAAAGAGCGTAATAGAGTATAATATGCAGCAAGATAAGACAATGGAATATTAAAAGAAAGAGAAGAGATAAGAAGAGTGCAAACTCAAGATTTGTTCTCGAGGTTCAGTAAACCAGCCTACTCCTCGCCTCAGCTTCCAGCTAGAGGATTCACCACGATTCCTTAATCGTACAGGCTTCTTCACAGGTGTAGTCCAAACCCTTACAATTTCTCTTTACAGGTCGAGATATCACCTTTCAAACTCTCCTTTAGGCCAAGCTGAAACCTTTCAAGAGTGCAACCCTCTCTTGATATGGCTGAAGCAACAGCTTTAGTGCAAGAATCCTGGATTCTTGACTAATCTCAATAAATAAGTTATGGATTGAAGATCTGAATTGAAAGCTCCTTGAATGAGGTGGATACGAGTGAAATACAAACTCTAATAAAGTCTCTCAAAGAAAGTATACTTGAATGAGCTCAAGAGAAAATTTTTAGGGATTTTCTAGGTTTGAAAGTAAGTGAAAATCAATAACAGTGAATAAGTGATTAATAGGAGTTATTGCTGTGATCAAGTGTTATTTGTAGTTCATAAATGAACTCCTTTTATAGCATTTGATCCAATAGTGCTGTTGGGGAAGCATTAAATGCTTTTAGGTCCGTTGCAAACTAGCTGTTAAAAAAAAATTTCTGTTTCAGACATGATTTCGTCGACGAAGTGGAGTTCCCACTTGAGTTCGTTGCCGAATTCAAAAGACAGAATTGGATTTCAAAAAATCCTGAAACGACTTCGTCGCCGAATCTTAACCCAACCAAAGATTTCGTCGCCGAAATCAAGAGGCAGAACTGAATTAAGAAAATTCTGTCATGACTTTGTCGACGAATTCAGAGTGAATTTTCTGAATTCAGTCTAGGATCAGACCGAAGGGATGTAATTGATTTCCTAGGTCAATTGGCTCTACTCTTATCGTAATTTTATGATGAATTAGAGCTTTAGGACGATTTTCAAAAGGTATCATAGGCTCCTATGGTCAATCTATGATTCTTGAGCTTATTCACTTCACCTTTCTTTTGAGGACTTTTTACATAAGTCCTTATACATTTTCATAATAACAAGTGAAAACATTTAGAATAATGAGAGATGATCTTGGCTTGACTTGGGTCTTGTGATTTTGCATTTTATCTTCAATGGTCTTGACTTGGACTAAGGTCTCTTCTTGAATCTTCATCTTGTATTGAGTTGAACTTCCTCATGGGTAATTTTCATCATTTGTTTTTCATGATTGGAGTGCTATCAACTTTATGTAATCTGAAATGTTCATTTACTTAAACGAGTTTATTAGTACCAAATATTTCATTATATTATTATGTTATTATTAAAATTATTAGGGGTACTGATGGTTGTAACCCTGAGGCTAACAATCTCCCCCTTTTTTATGATGACATAATAATGTAATGAAATTGGGTTGAGCTCCCCCTCACGACATGTTTTTCATAAAAACTTTGAGGTAAGCTCCCCCTACGCATATGCATTTGTAAAAATAATCACATTTATTATTTAGATGCATATTTATGATGAGTTAAAGGATATATCACCCTGGTTATGTACCAAGAAAAGTTCCACAAAGATAAGTTTCAATTTTAATTTCTCTTGACAACATATTAGATCCAGACAAGAATAGAATTGCATAAGTGAAAGACATATTATGTGTGTACTGCCAAAGATGCAAAAAAAAACATCATATTTCAAATAGTTCAAATGTCATTTCATTTATCAATCATCAATCATCAATCATCAAATTTAAATTTTCATTACATTTCATGTTTCTCCCCCTATGGCAACATCAAAAAAATGAAAAAAAAATTACAGCCCTTCTGCTTTCTGTTTTTTGAGGAGGTCTGCAACCTTTGTGAGGACATCTTCTGATTGCTCAGCTGGATCGGAGTCATCATGGGAGTCTGAAGAAGAGGAGGTGGTATCTGAGTCGGAAGGAAGGGAGATGATAGGGGAATCAGTAGCTTGACCCCTTTTGGAGGGGGTTACCTTCATTGGTCTCTTGGCTTTGGAAGAAGAGGGAGCTTGAGAGGGAGGCTGAGAAGGAATGGCTCCACTAGCTAGACTGGCCAGAAAATTATTCATTTTCTTCAACTCATCAGTGGCCCGCAAGGTAATTGAGGCAGCTATGAAGTCATGCTCTGCCATATCCAAAAGAAGCTTGCCTTGAGTCTTCAACTGAAGAGCTGATGATTCTAAAATTCCTTAGATTGTCTTTTTGACCTTCTCCATTCGGATATTTTCTTCGGATTGTTCTGTCCCCACTCTATGAAGAAATGAAGACACAGAGTCAACTCTATCTTTGGTGACTGAGGTATCCATGTTAACTGTCCCTAAGACAGAGTAGGTGGCATTGGCACACTCTCTAAGATCATTATGCACCGTGGCAAGAGAAGACTGGACTACTTTGGGGAGTTTGCTCATCTCAGACTCAAGAGCTGCAAACTGGGAGAGAGTAGAGGAATGGAGATTCTGAAGATTTTCCCTAGATTCGATTTGAATGACAGTAAGATTTTTCCTTGTCTTTGTCATGAAGGAGAGCAGGGATGCTCTTATTTCCTCTTGAAAAGCCTGTTGGCTCATCCTCATTTCCAACTGAAACTGCTCCAAGCTGGAGCACATGGAGGCAATCTGTCCTGCCATGATGTTCAGCTGCTCATCTGAAGCTGCTGGCCTGCTGGGCACCTCGTAGAACTGACCAGGGTCCTCAAAATGAGGAGATACCTGTCTATGAGAACTCTCGGGAATCTCTCCAGCATCCATGGAATTAGACCAGTCAGGCAACTCATCTCTGGGGTGCTGCTCACCCTGAAACTCATCTGCAGGATCCTCTTCTGGTACTGGCTACTGCTCAGCCTGGGGTTCCTCCTCTGGCACTGATGCTTGTTGCTGCTTAGCCTGAAGTTCTGCTGTGGGTGCAGATGAAGAGGTAGGAATAGATGAAGAGGGAGCAGAAGTAGGCAAGGAGGAAGTAGGGATAAGAGCTGGAGTGCTAGAAGGAAGGGAGGAGGACTGAGAGGCAGAGGTTTTGGGAGTCCAACCCTTCTGCGAGTCATTCCAAATATAGCCCATTCTTGGAATGGTTGCTTTGCTGTAAATAGAGGAATCATCAGGGGTGACAATAACAGTTTGAGATGTTAAGGGAACATTGAAGTGTTTAAAAATTTTAGTCAAAGCCTGACGAAAAGGGAGACATCTTGATTTTCTCTTGAATGCATCATCCATACAATGGACAATGATGTAGGAGAGATCAATGGGTGTGGTGGTTAGGATGCACCACATAAGGAATACATCGAAGTAGGTGAGATACTCCCTACCACCAGCCCTGGGAATTAGGTTATAAGTGATTATGTGGTGAAATAGTCTAGCAGTGAGGGTAGGATCTTTAACCTTAGGTTGAAAAGGAGAGGTGAAATCTTGGTTTATGCACATCATTTTCAGTGCTTCAACCACATCAAATCCTTCATGACTGGTCCACTGACCATTCACAAAAGTTTGAAAGATACACTGAGGGATTTTTAAAATTGAGTGCAATTGATTCAAATGAAAAGAAATGTTTTTACCTAAGACAAATGAAGTAATAAGTGATTCGGATTGATTGAAATGAAAGTGAGTGTAAAAGAGTTTGACCAACTCAGGAAACATGGGATTGTTGGATTCAAGAAACTTATCCCATTTTAGGGCAGAAAAAAGAGTTCTTATGGGTTCAAGCCCATAGGCATCAAAACTAATGAAATTAACAACTTTACCGTACAAAGGGGAACGAGATAGGAATTTTTCTTTGAATAATTTCTCAAACTTTGCTTCCTTGAACTTTACTGGGACTGGAGTTGAACTTGAGGCCGGTTCTTTTCCTTTATTAGTTCTTGATTTCTTCTTTGGTGGCTCCACAGATGCATTCTTCATTCTAGGAGGCATTTTCTGAGAAATTTGGAAAGATTTGCTAGATCTTTAAACAAAGAAGGGTGTACGAGCAATGGAATAGGGACTTTGGAGGGAAAGATTAGGTTTGAAAAAGTGTGGATTTTGGGGGTTATTATTTATACACACGACTCAATTCGTCGCCGAAATGGGTTTCGTCCCTGATTTTGTCGCCGAAATTGAGTTGGGAGCCCTAATGTATTTAATTTCGGATTGACTTCGTCGACGAAATGGATATAGAAAACATTCTGTTTTCTATATTTCCCAAAGATTCGTCCCCGAAATCATATTCTAGATTGAATTCATCGCCAAATTCAGTCCTGAATATGAAGAATTGATTTCTCTTTAGTTTTCTACCTGTTTTCCTTTAAGTCAAAGATTCATCAAGACATCTAAAATTATCATAACGTTTTCAAATCAATCTATTAAACAATCAAGCAAGTTATAGGCAGATCAAATCAAAGATTTCAATTTTTGATTACTTCTTATCTTGATTAAGTTAGATCATTTAGACTAGTCATTCTCAATTCTCTTCTCAAAGCACTGAACCTATCAAATTGTAGAGGATTGGTAAAGATATCAGCAAGCTGATTAATAGTATCAACAAATTCCAAGATAACATTTCTATTTTGCACATGATCTCTAATAAAGTGATATCTTATTTCTATGTGTTTAGTTCTTGAGTGTTGAATGAGATTCTTAGTCATGCAAATTGCACTTGTATTATCACACTTAATAGGAATTTTAGTATAGATAAGTTTAAAATCTTCTAGCTGTTGTTTCATGTAGAGAGTTTGAGCACAACAAAGTCCAGGCGCCATGTATTCAGCCTCAGCTGTGGATAAGGCCACTGAATTTTGTTTCTTACTAAACCATGAAACAAGAGAATGTCCTAAAAAGTGACAAGTTCCACTAGTACTTTTTCTATCTACTTTGCATCCAGCAAAGTCTACATCTGAAACCTTTCAAGAGTGCAAACTCAAGATTTTTTCTCGAGGTTCAGCAAACCAGCCTACTCCCCGCCTCAGCTTCCAGCTAGAGGATTTACCACGATTCCTTAATCGTACAGGCTCCTTCACAGGTGGAGTCCAAACCCTTACAATTTCTCTTTACAGGTCGAGATATCACCTTTCAAGCTCTCCTTTAGGCCGAGCTGAAACCTTTCAAGAGTGCAATCCTCTCTTGATATGGCTGAAGCAACAGCTTTAGTGCAAGAATCCTGGATTCTTGACTAATCTCAATAAATAAGTTATGGATTGAAGATCCGAATTAAAAGCTCCTTGAATGAGCTGGATGCGAGTGAAATACAAACTCTAATAAAGCCTCTCAAAGAAAGTAGACTTGAATGAGCTCAAGAGAAACTTTTTGGAGATTTTCTAGGTGTGAAAGTGACTGAAAATCAATAACAGTGAATAAGTGATTAATAGGAGTTATTGCTGTGATCAAGTGTTATTTGTAGTTCATAAATGAACTCCTTTTATAGCATTTGATCCAATAGTGCCGTTGGGGAAGCATTAAATGCTTTTAAATCCATTGCAAACTAGCCGTTAAAAAAAATTTCTATTTCAGACATGATTTCGTCGACGAAGTGGAGTTCCCACTTGAGTTCGTCACCGAATTCAAACGACAGAATTGGATTTCAAAAAATCCTGAAATGACTTCGTCGCCAAATCTTAACCCAACCAAAGATTTCGTCGCCGAAATCAAGAGGCAGAACTAAATTAAGATTATTCTGTCATAACTTCGTCGCCGAATTTGATCTTCCCAGAGAATTCGTCGACAAATTCAGAGTGAATTTTCTGAATTCAGTCTAGGATCAGACCGAAGGGATGTGATTGATTTCCTAGGTCAATTGGCTATACTCTTATTGTAATTTTATGATGAATTAGAGCTTTAGGACGATTTTCAAAAGGTATCCTAGGCTCCTATGGTCAATCTATGATTCTTGAGCTTATTAACTTCACCTTTCTTTTGAAGACTTTTTACATAAGTCCTTATACATTTTCAGAATAGCAAGTGAATACATTTAGAATAATGAGAGATGATCTTGGCTTGACTTGGGTCTTGTGATTTTGCATTTTGTCTTCAATGGTCTTGACTTGGACTAAGGTCTCTTCTTGAATCTTCATCTTGTATTGAGTTGAACTTCCTCATGGGTAATTTTCATCTTTTGTTTTTCATGATTGGAGTGCTATCAATTTTATGTAATCTAAAATGTTCACGTACTTAAACGAGTTTATTAGTACCAAATATTTCATTATATTATTATCAAAATTATTAGGGGTACTTATGGTTGTAACCCTGAGGCTAACATAGTACACAATCGAATCCCATTACCCTCAATTCTTAAATCAATATTGTTTTCTATCCTCTCTATTTATCAAAAAAATTATTAGATAGCGAATTTTTCATTTATCATTTGTTTTCTCGATATATCAAAATGTTTATTAGATTTTTTAATTTTTTTTCTTATATTTATCAAACTTTTTCTTAGATTATTGAATTGTTTTTCTTAAATTATATATCAAGATTTTTCCAGGATTATCGAGATTTTTCTTAAGGTAATGAGATTTATCGAGTTTTTTCTAAGATTACCGATATGTTAAAAATTACACTATCGATCTTGAGTATTTACTGATATATCAATAAAAAATTTTCATATTGAACTTTTTCTTACAATATTGAGATTTTTCTTAAATTATCAAGTTTTTTCTTAGATTATCGAGATTTTTCTTAAATTATAGTTATTTTTCTTAGATTATTTAGTTTTTTCTTATATTATTAATATTTTTCTTAGATTATTGAGGTTTTTTAAATTTTGATATTGATATGGAAATCTCGATAAATCTAAAAATATCAAGCTTTTAAAAAATCAAAATTTTCAAGGTTATTATCGAGATTTACAGGCATTTAGACAACTTTTGAGTTTTTGGATCAAGATGTACAAATCCATATCAAAATTTTAAAATCACTATAATCCAAGAAAATTCTCGATAATCTAAAAAAACTCGATAATCTAAGAAAAAGCTCAATATTCTAGGAAATAAGATCAATAATCTAAAAATAAAGTTTCATATATTGAGATTTTTCATTTAAATATTAATAAAAACTCAAAATCAACATTGTAATATTGTATATATCAATGTATACCGATCTCTCTTTAATTTTCAACTTCTCATAGTTTATATCGAAAAAAATTGGTATATTTACAGCATCAATGTACAAATAAATAAACAAAGACAAAATGTTAATCCTTCAATGGGTTTTAGTGACGGTAATTATTTTCCGTTGCTATTTAGCAACAAATTATTTTCGTCGCTAATGGGTTTATTTCGGTTGGTTGAAAAAATAGCATTAGTGACGAAAAATGGAATTTGCGGCAGATTTTACAACATCAACGACAGAAATAAATTTATCTCTAATTAGCAAAGAACAATTTTCCCTCTCTAATATAATATTTGCGGCCTTTTATTTTTCGTCTCTATATATCTTTTGTGGCAGAATTTTTCTATCTCTAATGAATAATTTGTGACGAAAATAATTCCGTCTGTAATGTCACATTTGCGACGGAAATTAATGTTCGTCACTAATTTGCGAAAACCGTTAACAATGGATTCTTTTCCGTTGCTAATGTCTATATTTTTTTAAAATAACCTTCTGTACACAATCATAATAACACGAAAACCTATTACCTATAGACTTGTAAGTCGTTCATTCATATTCAAAAGCATATACACAAGCAACCTGTGCATTCACATTCCATAACATGTATATACTATACAAACACCTGGCTCATTCCATTTAATTTAATATAAGAAAAAAAGAAAACATATCAAAACCATCTAAATAATCAACAAGAACAATAAATATGTCTCAGCAATGTGTTTTAGAAAAAATAAATGTGTAATACAAAATGAGCAAGTAAATGGTTATCCAAGCAAAAGAAGGGAATTGCATCCAACATCTAGCCTCCAACTAACTCTCAAGGCATTATCTTATCACTACTATCCAATCTCACCACCCTCGCCTCTCTCTCTCTCTCTCTATATATATATATATATACTAGTAAAAATGCACATGCGTTGCACAAAATTTTATCAAAATTTACCTTTTAAAAATTATGTATAAGTTTGCTAATACCAATAATTTCTTTTAAAAGAGAGAAATGGTTTGAGAAAGTAGTTGAATATAAAATAAAAAGCAACTAATTTTTAGATATCAATTGAGATTAATTCCCAACTGGAGCTCTGCTTCACGGGGTTGAAGCGGAGCTCCCCTTTTACTCTATTGGTGTGGCATGTTTGTATAATGGAAGAGACTGGGCGAATTTGTAATACATCATAATTACAAGAATGCCACCAAGATAGTGTAAAAAGGGGAGCTCCGGTCAACACCATGAAGCAGAGCTCCTTTTGTATTAAAACTATATTACTAAATAAAATTATACAAACCTCTTGAGGGTGGTAAATAAAGATGACTTCAATTAACATTCCTAATACATTTGTAGTTAAAAGTCAAATGTATTGGAACAGATTATTAAAATAATAAACAGCAAATATAAAATTATATTTATAAAAAAAATTACAAAATATTCTTAGAAATTCCTTCTAATTAGTAGTGGGTTTCACTAATTGAAAAAAAAAACAGCGGGACTATAAGTTAAATATAAATTGTGTATTCTTAAGAATTTATTTAAATATAAATATTATTTTTAGATTAAATTTATTTAAAATATTTATTTAAAATTATAAGAGAAAATACGCAATCTCCATTTTCTCCAGGAGAAAGTGTCTAAGGTAAGTTGGGCAGAGCAAGTAGGCTAGATAGTGTTGTTGATGCACCACTCTTTGGAAATAAATTAC
The DNA here is from genome assembly GCA_015143295.1 of Tetracentron sinense. Taxonomy (NCBI): domain Eukaryota; kingdom Viridiplantae; phylum Streptophyta; class Magnoliopsida; order Trochodendrales; family Trochodendraceae; genus Tetracentron; species Tetracentron sinense. The sequence goes on from CM026563.1 coordinate 36,149,190, forward strand.
ATTTACTCAACAAGATTAAATAAATCTATCTTTTCTCTTATACATGCAACCAATATAGCAAACAAAACCAAGTTAAAATTTTAAACGAAATAAATTATAGCATGAAAATATGAAGTTTTACAAGAAATTAAACCTTATGAATCAGACTCATTCTCAAATCCTACGAATTTTGTAGTAGCTAAAATAACGTACCATAACATCTTTTGCCACTGGTGCCTAATTGTTTGCAAATGGACCCTTTTGCTTAGATAAGCTTCCAGCATTAGAGCTGGTCCTGTTGTTCTCCTATGAAAGGGGTCCATTGATCGACCAACCGGCTGGTCTACCTTCTTCACCACATGCGTACAAGCAACCGGTATAATGAGCCCCTTGCATGTGTAAGAGATATATGTTAACCCATGGATCTAATCCTGCAAGAAAAGTAAGAAATTCCGCATATTTTGACCAATTCAAGGTGAAAAATGGGGTTGCTCCCTCGGCAAAACTGGGATACGGTTGAGCCAAAAGATCCTGATTCAAGATAAATTCATGAGGAAGTGGGATCTCTTTAGGATCCACTCCAGCGTCTATGGTTGAGTGAAAATAGAGTACAAGTATCATATTGAAGTTCAGTATTCACAACCTTCCCTAAGAAAACCACATTCCCATCAAACTCTGTCCTCACATATCTCCCCACAAAAGCCTTCGACTTTATCCGAACGACCCTCTCCTTACTCTCCAAACCCTCCAGCCAATCAACACCTACATTGCAAACATCCTTCTTTATCCTCTTTCTTGCCCGACTGTTCATTTAAATTTCCTCAGTCTTCATGCACCACCCAAAAGCAAAAGAAACTCAACCAACATTCCCTCATCGGCAGCCCCAATAATTTCAAGTATCTTCTCTTCACGAAAAACATTTCAGCGAGCAATTGTCATTCTTTTACAATAGAGAGAGAAAGAAAGAGTATTCTCTACTAATCAAGAGTCCATACCAATAATAACAATAAAAGAGAAACTTTTTGTGAAGAGGGGAGTGATATATGTGAGAAGCACTTCAAATTGTAATCAACTTCAACATATGAATTATAAACAAACTAAACTTTTATTAATATTTTTAATAGATATCATAGGTTATATTCTTACCCCCCAAAAACAATAAGGTAATATTCTTGATTAAAGGGTATTTAAATCCAAGTAAAATTTAGTATACTCCTTGTACTTTTGTTAGTAGAATGATATATATAGTCCTCTTCATTTTACATTTTGGTCTGATTTTAGCTTTGTGGGTATCTGTTAGTTTCTCTTTTTCTAATTGCTTTCTTCTCAATTTGTTGTTTACAAATCATTGGCAGCGGATATGTGCACCATGAGTTTGTAGAACGGACACCTTTCCAAATTGATGATTATTGGAGAATTGTAATGATTTTGCATAAGAGGTTTTCTGGGTTAATATGATTTTTTAGAGTTTTATTGCTCAATTTTCATGAAGGGAATTGCAAATTTATACATATTCTTTTATTTATTTTATTCAATTGAGCAGTAAACTAATCGCGCTCGTTCGAGTTTGTCTCAAGGAAATCGGTTGAGTAGTGATAATGAACATTAATTTTTACTTATGCCCATAATCTTCGTGGCTCTTAAAACTATTATTTTTAAATAATAAAAAACTATTACCGTCAATATCTCCTGTTATGTTCTATCATTGTTATATGCATTTTTCTTTTCATATTTCCGTGCATCGCAAAGGCTTCTTACTAGTTTGTTGAAAAATTATCTTCGTAGGATTCAAGATCAATTGCAAAGTTATCATCCCAATTTGTCATAAAATTATCTTCATCAATTAGATTCAAGACCAACAATTATATAAAACTTTTTAACAAAGTTGAAAGAAAGATGAATTTTTGCGAAGTCAATATTAAAATTAGAATATATCCAAATTACATATAAACAATTCAGGAAAGTAATATATACCAATGATGTTGAATAGAACATAAATAAGACCTTGAAACTTCTCACATATTCTCCGAGGACTTCTCTGGATCGTGATCAAGCAACTACATTGACATGAAATCAAGATAACAATAACATTTGTAGTTGGGCTAGCACTCTTCTTTACGTATATGGATTTTAAGGAATGAGAATAATGCATGGTGGACCGTTGAACTAACCTGCTTCAAGTCACAAATGCATTGCAAATATGGAGACTTCAATGTACCATCTCTTCAACTTTAGGAGGGATGATATTATGATAGACTGCGATCAGGTTAAACTTCTTATAATAGAATAAATATCTAAGATATCTATTATAAATAGTACTTAACCGTAAATATCAAATTTCTACATTTTTTTTTAAGTAAGGACTCTACGAATCCATACTTATAAGTCTTTAATAATAGGATGGGCAATTCTCCCCCGCATGAAGCAATGCATCAGGGATATTAAAGGGCAGGCTGAACCAAAACTTTTAGGGCCTGTAAGTCATGGGCTAGCCTTAGAGTTTAACTACAAACTCAAATGGACTTTATTGAAAGAACCGCTAGATAAAGGAGTCAAATCCTCTACGGTGATAACCAGATTTGGCAAATCCGGTTATCACCCCTAGAGGTCGCCACGTGTCTCCTTTGACACCCCTTAACCGTGGGTAAGGTTCACCCACCCACTTTTGGGTTTTTTTTTAAAAAATATTAATTCTTTTTTTAAAATTAAAAAACTGTTTTTAATATAAAAACAAGAATTACTATTTAAAAAAAAAAAACAAAAATGGGTGGGTGAACCTTACCCACGGTTAAGGGGTGTCAAAGGAGACACGTGGTGACCTCTAGGGGTGATAACCGGATTTTCCAAATCCGGTTATCACCGGAGATGACTTGGCTCCCTAGATAAAACAGACGGCCTTGGCAAACAAATTCACATCTCGGGGAGCGATACTTTGCGTCCCCGCGTTCCACTAGGTGGAATGCGTGCGCGCCCACAGCCCGCCACGTATCTTCGTTTTTCTTGTTTTTCTTAATCGTGATTAAGTTTAATTTACTTTAGATTATTATATAATTTTTTAAATCAAGGTTAAATAGATGAACCTTAAGGTTTAGTGAATTTTAACCACAGTCAATGAGTGTTAATTAACCTGAGGTCAGGTTAGATGGATTAACCTTAAGGATGAGTGAATCTTAACCACAGTTAATGAGTGTTACTAACCTAAAGTTATTTTTCAAAAAACTAAGATTAGATGAATGAACCCTAGGGGTGAGTGAATCTTAACCACAGTTCATGAGTCTTTACAAACCTGAAGTTATTTTCTAAAAACTAAGGTTAAATGGATGAACTCTAAGGATGAGTGAATCTTAACCACAGTTAATGAATATTACTAACCTAAAGTTATTTTTCTAAAAAACAAGGTTAGATGAATGAACCCTAGGGTGAGTAAATCTTAACAACAGTTCATCAATGAAAAAGGGACACATGGCATCCCGTAGAAGCGGACGCGTTTCACAGGCGTCCAAACAATAATTTTCCATTCTTAATTGCTTAAAATAAGTAATGACTCAAATACAGTCCTTCAAGTCTCTTACAATAGAAAGTCCTTGCCATGATAATAACAAAATTGAGAGAATAGTTTATTAAATTTTTAGTAGGCACTACTTATTAGCACTATAATTCTAAATATTAAGATAGATTCTTATTATCTCTTCTACTATAATAGAGAGTTTTTAACATTAATAATAACAAAATTAGGAAAAACTTTTACTATTATTTTTTATTGGGTCCAGCTTATTTAAAAGCACTAAATACTAAAATAGATTCCTATTAAAAAAAAATTATATATAAGGTTAAGGTAATTACCTCCATCACAAATTTAATATATTACTTATTTTTTTATTAGTAGAAGAATAATATTATAATATTAAACGAGTGAGCTTTTAATAATGAGCTAAGTACATATTCATATTCGAGCTCACCTAGTTATCTAAAGGAGCTTTGGAAATTATGTTCTAGCTCGGTTCTTTTATTAGATAAGCATGTTCAAACGAGCTCTTTAACTTAAGAGCTTGGAAATCAACCTCTTGCCCGGTTCATTTATTAGATAAACTTTCTATAACAAACTCTTAACAAGTCGAACTCAAGCTGTTGACGAGGACCTCGGTTCCTTTGCTAGAGCCATAATTGGCCAAAGGGATGGGCTATTAAGGAATAATTGGATTTGAAGAGTAGTCTCACATTAGAATGTTGTAACGGATTTGTTTTGAGTCCTACAAAAAAAATAAAAGGATTTGTTTTGAGTTTCCATATTTACCTAAGGGTGTGTTCGGTTGAGGGGAATGTGAGGGAAAGTGGGGAAACTCCCATTTTCACCCTGTTCGGTTTGAGTGATTTTGAGGTAAACTAAAACTTCAACTTTCTCAATAGTGTATAACTTTCTCTCATTTTCACCCAAACCTTATTCCACCAAAATGCTGGAATAGTGAAAAAAAAAGTAAAATAAAAGCTTCACAATTCCAACTCTACTTTTTTGTATTAAAATTATTTTCCTAAAGAGAACAAAGGATAATTTTGAAAAAATTTATATTTTCCCCTAATACTTTTCTCTCAAACCAAACACACAAGAGAATTTATATAATTCTTTTACTTTACTTTACTTCACTTTTTTTTCTCCCACCCATTTACTCCTCAACCGAGCACACCCTAAGGGAAATGTTTAACTTACCACCCCATTTGACTATGTAGTCAATGTGTGGTCCTCATTGATTCATGCTTCTTTTTTTAACACTCATTAAATGTGATTAAGATTCACTCTCTCCTAGGATTAAGTAATATAATCTTAGTCTAAAATGAAAAAAGCAAAACAAAAATATTAAAATTATTTTTCTTAAGCTTAATCATAGTTAAAAGGGACAACTGTACACGGCATTTGACTACATAATCATCGATTACGTGAGCATTGAAAAATCTGTATGGACTTGTTATATCCTTCATTGCATAGCTTTGTTTCGGGATGTGGATCTCTTCCATTGATGTCAGACATCGAGGGCACACATAGGCTAATTTCTTCACCTCATCTTTACTAATATAAAGCGGATATGGGGTGTTCAATACGTTGAATCATTAATTCAAAAACTACCCTTCTTACTGAATAAAGAGAATGAAGAGAATGACCCCAGTTTAAACGATCATTGAATCCTTTCTAAATTTCAAAACTACGCTTTACTTGCTTAATTTCAAAACTACAATCTGCCATATTTAAAGACATATGATACTTTTTGATTCAGTACGTTGATTGAATCTCTCATTAATTCCAAAAAAACCATTCTTACTCATATAAAGAGAATGGCCCAAGTTTCAAATGTTTGTTGAATCTTTTCTTAATTCCAAAACTACCATTTCCTTGCTTAATTCCAAAACTATCATTTACCATATTTAAAGACAAATGATATTTTTTTATTAATTTTTAGTTTAATTTTAAAACTACCATTTTACTATCTTTACTACTTTAAAGAGGATATATGAGCGTGTTCAAAACGTCGACTGAATTTTATTTAATTCCAAAACTACCCTTTGCTCATATAGAATCAAAATATTAAATGAATTTAATTTAATTTCAAAATTACACTTTACTCATATAGGTTCAAACGTTGATTGATTTTTTGTTGTTTCCAAAATTGCCCTTTATGCATATGGGCTCAAAACGTTGACTGAATTTTACTTAATTTCAAAACTATTATTTACTCGTATATAAAGCAATGTTATCAGAACCGGACCAGTCATCGAACCGGCTGAGTGGACGGTTCCCGGTTCTCAATCGGTTCTAACTGGTTCTCATCTTATTTTACCGCCGGTTCAACCAGCCAATTCTTCCGGTTTTGAAAAAAAAATGACCGGTTTTCAATTAGGCCCGGTTTTGGGGTGTTTGGGAACCGGTGAGGGGACTGGTTCCTGATTTTTCTGGTTCGACCGGTTCCGATCCGGTTCTGATGACAATGATATAAAGACAATGATACTTTAAAAGGTTGATAGAATTTTAGCTTAATTTCAAAACTATCCTTTGCTATTATATAAAGAAAATGATATTTAAGAAAGTTAATTGAAATTTAGCTTAACTCAAAATTGTCATTTATAAATTTTAACTTTTATTAATATAAGGGACTTAAAAAGTTGATTGAACTTTAATTTAATTCTAAAATTGTCATTTATTAATATATAAAGCAATGTCTTTATAACCAGTTGGATGACCGGTTCCCAGTTTGACCAATCCAACTGGACGATGTCCTTTTATTATTAAAAAAAAAATCTTCGCCAAAATGTCCTTAAAAGTTTTTTATTTTTAAAATCCCCTTAAGTCAAGTTTTTATACCCAAAATGTCCTCAAATTTTTTCTTATAGTCAAAATGTCCAAAATATTTTTTGGTTTTCAAAATGCCCCTAAGTAAAATTTTTATACCCAAAATGTCCCTCACAATTTTTTTTAATCCAAAATACTCATCAAGTTTGCAAATATATCATTTTTTTATTTCTAAAATGTCCCTCAAGTTTTTATACCGAAAATGCCCTCAATTTTTTTATTCCAAAAATATCCCTAAAACTTTTTGGTTCTCAAAATGTCTCTATGGCATGTTTCTATATCCAATGTATCTCACAAATTTTTGACCCAAAATGTCTCTCAAGTTTATATGTCCAAAATATTTTTTAATTTTTTTCTCAAAATACCCCCACTAGGGTCCCTCTTCCCAGTTTCTCTCCCCCTCACTCTTGTGTGCCTCGCATGCAACCCCTTAGACAGTTATAAACAAAACCACTTTGCCTTCTTAATTGCCGTTATGTCTTCATGTACAGTCTTCTTGGCTTGAGTACCATCAACTTCCTTTCTTCTCTAACCATCTTATTATGACAAGAGCTGCACTCAAGCAAAGATAGCTCATCGGCTCAACTGAGTCTGAGTCATTTGAGCAAAGCTTAAGATGGCATTTCAGGCTCAAACGAATCAGGCCAAACTACTATTTGTTCTCAAATGTTTAAACAAGCCAAGCTTAAGCTCAAGCTCAAGCTCAAGCCAGACTCTAGTTGATTCAGCTCAGCTTGAAGCTCGGCTCATTTAGGATTCCATTCGGCTTGAGCTCGACTCGAAATATACATATATATTGATAATGTTAATTATATTAATACAAAATAATATTTTGAACTTTTTTTATCATATACTATAATAATTTTTAATTTATAATAAATAAGTTTAGGAGATAATAATAATTATAGAAGTTCAGAAGTTAAACACAGAAACTTTGATCTAACTCTCTACTTGAAGTATTATCATATATAAATTTATATTTGTATTAAAACTAAATAAAATAGGTTTTTATGTAAAAAAAACCCTATGTTTTCAGCTATTTGTAAATACCCCTTGTGTTTTGTGATTTTGTATTATGGTCCACTAACTTTTAAAATTTTTGCAAATCCACCCTTCTATCCAAAAGCTATCTAAGGGAAGTTAATTTTTTAATGAAATGACTTATTTAACCTTGTTAAATGGGTTGGATGGAACGCACACTTTCATAGGTCATCACGCGTCCTATTTATCACCCTTTAACTAGGGTTAAGGTTAATCAATCAAAAGTTAATATTTTTTTTAAAATATCTAAAAATCAAGTTTAGATGGATGAACCCTAAGGGTGAGTGAATCTTAACTACAGTTAGTGTGTTAAAATGGACACATGGTGGTTTGTAGGTCTTCTTTAACTGTGGTTAATCATAATCAATCTAAGGTTATATTTTTTTAATTTTTTTTCTAAAATCCAAGGTTAGATGCATGAAGTAGGGGTGGGTGAATATTAACCACTAATAGTAGGTGTTAAAAGGGACACGTGGCGGCTTGTAATGTCTCCTTTAATTATGGTTAAGCATAATCGATCCAAGATTAATATTTTTTTCTTCTCAAAACCAGGTTAGATGCATGAACCATTTAAAGGGGTGAGTGAATCTTAACCACAGTTACTAGGTGTTAAAAAGGATATTTGGTGGCTTGTAGAGCACCCTTTAACTGTGGTTAAGCATAATTAATCTAAGCTCAATATTTCTCAAAACTAAGGTTAGATGCATGAATGCAAGGGGTGGGTGAATCTTCACCACAGTTAATGGGTGTTAAAAATGATATGTGACGACTTGTAGAACCCCTTTTAATTATGGTTAAATATAATCAACCTAAGGTTAATATTTTTGTATAATTTGTTCTAAATATAACCACTTACCCGTAGGGTTCGAGCATCTAACCTTGAATTTTAGAACAAATTATAAAAAATATTAACCTTAGGTTGATTATATTTAACCATAATTAAAAAAGGCTCTACAAGCCATCACATATCATTTTTAACACTCACTAACTGTGGTGAAGATTCACCCACCCCATGCGTTCATGCATCTAGCCTTAGTTTTGAGAAATATTAAGCTTAGATTAATTATGCTTAACCACAGTTACAGGGTGCTCTACAAGCCACCACATGTCCTTTTTAATACCCAGTAATTGTGGTTAAGATTCACTCACCCCTTTGGTTCATGCATCTAACCTTGGTTTTGAGGAGAAAAAAATATTAACCTTGAATTGATTATGTTTAACCATAATTAAAGGAGGCATTACAAGCCGCCACGTGTCCCTTTTAGCACCCACTATTAGTGGTTAATATTCACTTGGGGTTCATGCATCAAACTTTAGATTTTAGAAAAAAAAAATTAACCTTAGATTGATTGTGCTTAACCAATGCTAAAGGAGACCTACAAGCCACCATGTGTCCATTTTAACATACTAACTGTAGTTAAGATTCACTCACCCTTAGGGTTCATTCATCTAACCTTGATTTTTCGATATTCTTAAAAAATTATTAATCTTTGATTGATTAACCTTAACCCTAGTTAAAGGGTGGTAAATAAGGTCATTTAACAAGGTTAAAAAAAGTCATTTCAATAAATAAAAAAAACTTCCGTTACATAGTTTTTGGATAGAAGGGTAGATTTGCAAAAGTTTTAAAAGTCAATGGATCATAATACAAAATCACAAAACACAAGTGGTATTTACAAATAACTGAAGGGGGTTTTTTACAAAAAAAACCCAATAAAATAATTCTAAGAATCAAGTTTGAGCCAACCGGAGCCCAGCTTATAAAATGCCATGGAACTTGTTCAAGCCAAGTTCAAGTTTGAATCAAGCTCTAATTACGACCATCTGGAGCATTCCTCTCCCGACAAAACCTAGATCTCATTGCTGGTATACTTCTGCTCGAATACCACTATCAAATTTAAAATAATCGATAGCAATAGAACAAATTTGGAGAGATCGAACTATAACCATTCATAATTGAACTCGGGGATAGTTCAATCCCACCAACAAGTCAACATGTGTCCTGTTAATCTTATTAATATACAGTAGATACTAATCCTTAGAATTCAATAATCTAACCTTTGTTTTTTTTTTCAATATTTAACTAGTTAAGAACTTTTAACTCTTAAGGTTAATATTTTTTAATTATTTTCTAAAAACCATTGTTACATTGTTAAACCTTAAGGGTTAGTGAATCTTAACCACAATTAATAATGGTTAACAAAGACAACTGTTGACCAATGGGTGCAATTGAACTCTCCCTGGGTTCAATCGCGATTGGCAGTGATTAGATCTCAAATTTGGAAGGCGCCCGAACTTGACCTCAATGTATAAGTAGGGCTGTATTCGGGTTGGGCTTGATCGGGCTTGGCCAAGCCAAGCTCGGCTTGAATGGATTTGATCGAGGCCCAAAGCCCGGTTCGGCCTGAAATGGAGCTTGAAAGTGTGACCCGAAGCTCGGCCTAAATTCAAAATTGTGGCTCGAAGCTTGGCTCGGTTCGAATTGATTGAAGCTCGAGCCGAGCTTGGCTTGGCTCAAGCTCAGCTTGAATCCTTTTTTTAAAAACATAATAATATTTTATATTATTTATATATATAATAATGATATATACAAACAATATTTTTACTTTTTTAATAATATTCGAGCCGACCGAGTCAAGTGCAGGCCGAACCAAACCTCAATCGAGCCGGGCTGAGCTGCACAGGGATTGGCCCGAGCTCGGCTTGATTGAGTTTTCGGGCTTTTTTTTTAGGCTTGGCTTGGCCCGTTCCAACCTAAAATTCTGACTTATCTCAGGCCGAGCTGCACCAACGGGCCGAGAGCTTTGTGCAGCTCTATGTATAAGTAGTATCTTCTTCTTCCACACCTTTTGAAGCCATGCTAGCCCTATTCTTAAGAATTCTCTACTCTCAACCAAAAATCAACACTTGTACATGTTTTCAATTAAAAATCAACATTTGTCCTTGCTTTAATAGGTACACTTGTCATTGATTTCAATCAAAAATCAACCCTTGCCCTTCATTTAACAGGAGTGCAAATCCTAGGCCGCGTGTTCTTTTAACTCACCACGTCTCTCCCTTTTTTAACATCTTTTAACTATGGTTATGTTTCACCCATTCTAAGGTTAAGCCATTTAACCTTCGTATTGACAAAAATAATTTGATTTTTTCACACATTGGGTTAGAAATCTTAACCACGGTTAAAGGGTGTTAAAAAAAAATATTCTAAAACCAAGGTTAAAGGGTTTAACGATAAGAGTGAGTCAAACTTAACCACAATTAGAAATTGTTTTTTTTTTTTTTTTTAGAAGGGGAGAAGAGTTGCGAAAGGGGAACACATACAAGTCACCTACTAGAAGATTTGTGCTTCTTCAACAGGAGTTGGTTTTTGGCTGAGAATGGGACATGCCTAAAAATATGGCTTACATGACTCAAGTTTGCACCTATCTTTATACCTATTTAAATGGGTCTCGTGTAGCTAAGGCTTGCCACATTGGTGATGTGTATTCCACCACTCTAATTGGTGATGTGTATATTACATCTCGCTTCTTGCACCCATGGTGGAGTGTGGCCTCAATATTGAGGATATTGAGGGAGGATTGGGGGATCCAATCTGCCTCGTGTGATGAGTCAAAGAAGCTCCACTCCCCAATGTTACCCATTAACCTCTAACTCTGAAAATTTCCCAACTTGCTTCGATTAGGGAATGACGCTGATGGAAAAATCACGCAGTTCTACAGCCGTCCTCCAACTCCTTGACTAGTACTCAAAAAAATATTGGGATAAGTCGAACCAAAAAAAAAAGACAAATACAATGGTGACCCAACCATATATTTTGAACCAAAAAGATTAGAAGAGTGTTAGCCTTACTCTCAGTCAACCCATATTATCACCCTCTACCAACCCACCTATTTATTTTTTTGCGAGAGTTTTTGTCACTGTAGGATGACAGATGATTGGTGGAGTGTGAGAGTGGGGTTGACTTAGTGATATCTTGAACAAAAAAAGAGTTCCACCAAATTAATAAGGGATTTTTCCCTAAATACACCTGGGGTTTCTTGAGACCCCCAAAATACACCCCGGTTTTTAAAAGTTCCCTAAATACACCTCTAAATCTTTTAAAGTCTATTATACCCTTTTAAGTCTATTTTCCAACTTCCCCAAACATATCTCCAGGGTTTCTCTCTTCCACTGTCATCTTCACCGTTGCACTCATCTCACTCCGGTAACACCACAGTCTCAAGCCGCCGTCTCCAACCGTCTCACGCAGTCGTCTATTGCCACCATGTCTCACCGCCATCACCAACTATTGCTCTCGTGATGGTAAGTTTTCTCACCACCGTAAACCCCCCCCCCCCCCCCTTTTTTTTTTGAAGAACAATCTAAATGTGTTTTTTGATCTTCATCTCAAAATGGTTTTTCCCGCCCCAAAGTTCAATATTTTTTGTAATATGGATTGTTTGAGTTTTTTTTTTTTAGGTTTTTGGATCTTCTAAAAATGGTTTGATTTAAGTAAAGGTTTCAAGTTTTGGGGGATTTTATTTCTAAGTAGAAGCAATCTCTTTATGTTTTGATTTGTTTTTCTTTAAGAAGAAACTATCATTTCTTCATGTTAAAAGTAGATTGTCGTTTATCCATCATTTCATCTATCTATTGTGACTTTTAAATTTTTTGAGGGTTTTGTTTTAAAAGAATTAACGGTATGGTTGATCATGTTTTTCCATCATCTAGATCTTTTTTTCGAAACAAATTTACGGTTGATCATTATTTTCCCTTTTGCAAATTCACGATTAATCGTAACAAATTAGCATCCACCCATTACCATTGATTGATCACGAATATTTTGCGGTTGATCATGATTTGTCTACCATTTCGTGATTGAAGTTTTCCACCAATTCGCGATTGATCGTGACATTTCCAAAACATTCAAGATCGATTGCACTGTAATTAACGATCTTAAAAACAGATTAATTGTATAAACAAATTAAGTGTCCTAACGTCTATTATTTATGATTTTACCCTTTTTATATGTTTATTAATGCATAAATGTTCTCATATTTACATGTAATGACCATGAAATCTATTGTTTGCTTTTATGATGGTGAATTGATATATGAAAATGATAGATTCTCATATAAAGGTGGAGTCTCAAGATGCATAGTTGTAAGCAATGAGATTACATACGAGCAACTCACAACTAAAATGCACAGAAGTACAAATACAAGACGAGAAGAATATAATATCAGAATCAAAGTAAATTACCCTTGTCAATCACTGCATTCGCTCCCTCCAATAGATATCATAGATGATGAAGACGTGTTGGGGTTCTTCCTAGTACGCAAAGAGCATCTACAGTGTTATATACCACTCTTTATAGAGAAAGAGAGAATTTCTATCAAAGTAAAAGATAAGAGTTTACCTGTTAGTCAAGAGAGGATATCCACAATCATTCAAGGGAGGACTTCACCTATTGTTGAGTTAGGAGGATCGAATGATCAATATGCCAGTTTTGTACTGAACTCATTTGCCAATGAAGTTGATGATTGATTTGACTTGGTTCCAGAGGATGACTATGTTGATGAATATGAGGATATGATTGATGAGGTAGGTGTTGAGGACATTGAAGAGGGCAACCCATTAGACCTCAATATCCCTATTAGGAATCCTGGTCTAGACCTCAACCTCCCATTAAGGGATGATGATATGGAGTTGGGAGGTGTCGGCGTTGCATCAACTATACCAATGTGAGTAAATAAATCATGTTGTTATTGTATCAATGTCCTCATAATCATTTTTTTGATAACCATAATTTTATTGATCTCTTTGTAGGGGCAGTGAAGATTGTGCATCTGTAGATGATATTGTCCCACCTATGTTGAGAGGGGGTGAAGATTCTGCAAGTTTAGATGATGTTGATGATGATACATACGTCAATGCAGATGCGCCATTTGATCCAGATGTGGTAGATGATAGCAATAAAATATATGTCGGACAAATGTTTACGAATAAGAACCGGCTAAGGAATGTTATAAGCAAGTTTGCAATGCAAAAGCACTTTCAGTACAAGGTCTTATTCTCATGTTCCCGGAGATACACGATCACGTGTCTTGATGAAAATTGTGGTTGGAGGGTTCATGCATCGAGAGTTAACGAAGCTGGGGTTTTCAAAATAAAGACATACAAGTCAGAACATACATGTAGCTTGCCTTATGATGGAAGAGGTCATCGTCAAGCAACAAGTAAGTTAACGAGCGAGATTTTTGTTAGCTGTGTCGAGGCGCATGTGGTGACTAGGCCACATGAGATTATGCATGAAATGTGGGAGAAATATGGGGTTGAGGTGAGCTATGAGAAAGCATGGATGAGTAGAGAGATTGCACTAAAACAGGTAATAGGATCTTATAAAGATTCATATGCTGAACTCCCAGCCTATTTTCATGAGCTTAAAAGGATGAACTCGGGGATTGTGACTATCATGCATGTAGACCTAGAAACGAACAAGTTTGAGAGGTGTTTTGTTGCACTCGGACAATGCATTAGAAGCTTCAAGTCTTTAGTAAGGAGACTACTGGCTGTTGATGGGACACACCTTAAGGGCAAGTACAAGGGTATACTCTTTGTGGCTACAGCATTGGATGGAGACAACCACATCTTTCCAGTAGCATATGGGATTGGGGAATCAGAGAATAACAATAGTTGGAATTGGTTCTTGACCCAATTAGAGGGTGAGCTTAGATACTTACTGGGACTCGTTATTATTTCTGATCGGCACAAAGGTTTGATAAAAGAAGTTCCGATTGTCTTCCCATATCCATTCCATGCCTACTGTGCGCACCATATTCTTCAAAACATGGTTGGTGTTTTCAAGGATAGGACGTTGGGAATGTATTTTTGGCCAGCTGCAAAGACATGTAGGCGAGCCATGTTTGAGACTCATATGCAACGTATTGCACTGGCGAACCCTGCTGTGTATGAATGGCTTAGTAAAATAGGTAAAGAAAGATGGACTTCATCATTCTCCCCCGATAAGAAATACAATATAATCACTACCAACATCGTCGAGAGCGTCAATGCTTTATTGAAGAAGGCAAGAGAATATCCAGTCACTAAACTCATGGAAATGGTAAGATTCAAGATTCAACTAATGTTCTACAATAGAAGAAAAAGTGCATTGGATTTTAAGGGTCCGTTGACCCCATGGGCTAATAAACAATTGAAGGAGCTTTTGAATGATGCACGCAACATGCGATGTCATGGTATTAGTAGGGATGAGTACCACATCGAGGCCGAGTTTAACGACATTGTTAGACTAAATAAAAGAACTTGTACGTGTAATGCGTTTGATGTGATGGGGTTACCTTGTTTGCATGTACTTGCTGCATGTGGTAAGTATCGTATTAACCCTTATGACTTATGTTCTCCTTACTACACGGTTGATAATTATCGAAACATCTACCAAGAATCAATATACCCAATACGTGTCAAATCCCAATGGGAGACACCAGAAGAATTGAAAGAATTTTGTACCAAAATTAAAGCCCCAAAACAAAGAATGTCAACTGGAAGACCAAAGAAGACTAGAATTCTCTCACAGGGAGAGGATAGACCTACTATGAAATGTGGAAGGTGTAAGCAAACTGGTCACAATCGGCAGAGATGTAGGTTTCCCATCCCACAGGTGTAATCAAGCTGGCCATATTTTTTTTGTACAGAGTCTGTATTTTTTGGAAGACCAAAGAAGACTAGAATTCTTGCTCGAGGATGCATCCAATTTTTTGTTGAATAGAGTCTGTATTTTTTGTAGAATCTGCAATCTAAATTTTTTTTTTGGTTGAATGGAGTTTGTATTTTCTGTTGAAAATTGAAATTGAAATATAAACCTATATTTTTTGTTGATCTAAACTTGTATTTAAAGATCACATCAACTGTGTTTAACGATCAAGTGAAATAAATCACGATAAAAAAAATAGAGCACTCGAGATTGAAACCTATATTTAACGATCATGTCCATCCTACTTAACGATCAAGTGAAAAAAATAATGATAAAAAAAATAGACTGCGATTGAAACTCAGCAATTGAAACATGTATTTAACGATCACGTTCATCCATCCTAATTAACGATCCATTAAAAAAAATCACGGTTAAAGAAATAGACCGCGTTTGAAACTTTCTAATTGAAACATGTATTTAACGATCACGTCCATCCTAATTAACGATCACGTCCATCCTAATTAACGATCCAGTAAAAAAAATCACGGTCAAAGAAATAGACCGCATATGAAACTTTCTAATTGAAACATGTATTTAACGATCGCATCCATCCTAATTAACAATCACATTCATCCTAATTAACAATCCAGTAAAAAAATCACGGTCAAAGAAATAGACTGCATTTGAAACTCAGCAATTGAAACATGTATTTAATGATCGCATCCATCCTAATCAACGATCCAACAAAAAAAATCACGGTCAAAAAAATAGACTGCGATTGAAGCTTGGATTTAAACCCGTATTTAACAATCAGTCCATAATTATTAACGATTAGTCCACCGTAAGTGAAAGAAATCACAGTCAGAAAAACAAACCACGGTTAAAACTTGGATTTAAACCTGTATTTCACGATCAGTCCATTGTAATTAACGATCCAACAAAAAGAATCACGGTCAAAAAAACAGAGAATGACAAAATTCCCCCTTTATCTTAAATATCTACAAATATACATAAATACATTCATCCATGCTCATCCATGACAACCACTCCCCTCTACCAATAATGAGGACGACCCCGCTGCTGGATGTGCTTCTGGCATCGCTTTAGGAGTCCTTCTGTGACAACCACTCCTACCTACCAATACCATTAAGGACGATCTCGTTGCTTGATGTGCTTCAAGCAGTCAAACGTAATTGTCTTTCTGAAGTTTGTAGACTTTTTCTGAAAATTAACATACAAAATGCAAGTCATAAACCTGGGAATATGGATGATAAATATAAACACATGTATCTTCACCTACCGGATTAAAATCTATGGGAAGGTTGCTACATAAGAGATCAATATACTTCATGACAAAGATTCCACAGTCATGGCTAAACAATGAAGCAAGATTGACTAAATTAAGCTAAAATTTATTTTAAATCAAATGAAAACATATTCAAGTCAAATAAAACCTGAAGTTTGTAGAGTAACAAGCACTTACTTGTTTAGTTGCTTAGGGAGTCCCTCAACCACAATGACTTTCCATTCATCCCCCTCAAGTTCATTAGTTTCCATTGTGATATGGAATAGTGGTGGGAGTCCCTCAACCAATGCATCTATGTATTCAGTGTACATATCCTCAACCAATTCATACATCGAATCCATGAGAAATATCTCCCGGGTACGAGGTTTGACCATAGCCAGAATCCAATGATTTTCATGTACATTAAAGGGTATATAGATCTGTTCAACACATACAAGTTTCACACCCCAAAAGTTATCATATTAATTGCTAAGAAACAAAGTACAACCATTGTTAACAATGTCTTACCTTCTCATATGTCCACATAGACCTCTCTCCAACATTTCTAAAAACGGAACGTAGAAGGATACCATTAATTATGGAATCGGCAATTGCATATCTTTTAACTGTGTCTTTTTCAGCACTATATTTCTTCAACGTGCTAAGGTCCGACTGAAGCAGTTGCTATTGACCAAATGGAATACCAATAAGCATCATCGTTACAAGATGCAATAATATAAAGTGATAGTCATTGAGAGAATTAATGCCTTACCATAAACCAACATCTTGCGAAGGAGCAATCTTGAGGGTAGGTATCGGGATGGTTACGACGACGCTGCTCCAAAAACTCCATGTAAATGTCAATCCCCTGTAACATATAAGTAGTCTTATAGAGATGAATAGAAAAGATTTCAAATGAAGAAATTAACCAAGACCCTTACACTTACTTCGTCATCCACTAAACCAATCGAACTCCACATTGGAATAATCCAATGACACTTTACAGATGCACCCTTTGCAAATTTCAAGGCTGATTTCCACTCCCTTCTTTCAATATGTAGATTGATTTGACTTCTGCATGCTCGTGCTTCGTTAATGTTCTGTAAGGGTCTAGAAAATCCGTACTAGGAGCCAACTGCTCTAATCCAGCGCTAAGACTGATGAAAGGAGTGCGTAGGTACTGAGAGTTATTTTTATTTCGTTGCGGCCTCCCTTCAGCACAAACCTCCTATTAATTCAAAAAAAAAAACATGGTAAATATATTGTAAAAGATCAATAAATAATAAAATACTACCTTAAAGGAATAGTTATAAACCTGAGAATCTTGAATTAGAATATGCAACATTACTGTGCTAGGATCCACGACAACTGGTATCCTATCATCTTGTTCCATTGGAGTCACTTGGACACCCTCTGCCTCCCGCATAGGAGAAGTAGAATAGGCTGAAGTCACTTGGACCTCAACCTCCTCCTTTTCCCATATAGGACTTACGTAGGCTTCAGTCACTTGGACCTCATCTTGTTCCATTGGAATCACTTGGACACCTCCTGCCTCCCGCATAGGAAGAGTAGAGTAGGCTTGAGTCACTTGGACCTCAAACTCCTCATCCGCTTGCACTGGAGTAGTATATGTCTGATTCTCCTTCTCCTGCACATATTTGATGGGTAATTTTTATACAAATACAATATACAAATCAATTTTTGGACAATAAATTACCTTTTTCCTCGTCTCAAGTTCAAGCGATGTTAAAACATCTATCTTATTGTGGATGGATCCAATTTCTCTAAGGACCATTTGTATTAACTCTCTCAGTTGTTGTATTTCATTGTTGGAGGTCCTTTGCCTTTTCGTAGGGTGAGAAGTGGGAGATCCCACCTCAGCCTCGCAATCCTCCTTATTCATCTCCTCCTCCTCCCCTTGCTTTTCCTTATCCTCAACCTTCTTTTCTCTATCGTTTTGTCTTTTCTTTACCCCACCAACTTCCCTTTATCTTTCTCATCCTTCCTCTCTTTAACTGGTCCCCCTTGAGGTGACGCACAGGGCTTTCGGGGCCTCCAACCTCTCTGGATGCCCTAAAAAAGAGATGCATACGTCAAATAAGTTCTTAACATATAAATGTAATTTTAAGGTTGACAACAAACCAGCTTACTCGTTTTCGTTTAATATCTTTAATGACCTCCTTCTCAGCCTCAGCATTTGTGGAGACAAGATCCCTCACTAGTTTGAGCTGGAGAGGAACATGTGTTGTGTCACAAATGAGAACATAACATAATAGATGACATAACAAACTTAGACATATGTAAACTTACATTTGGGGTATTAAAGATTGTCCCAAGTTTCTCGTACTTCAAAATGTTCCAACTGTGCCAATTAAGGATGCACGGACTTTGAATTGCATCACTTATTGAGACACAAGCTGATGTAAGAGAAGGGATGCACTCACATGCCCATATCTATTGAGGTGCATTACAACATCTTATAAGTTATGATAAATAAGATGCAACTATTATTCATAATGATTAAAAAAATATGAATGATCAATCAAATTAAACAAAATTGCATACCTGCAAAGCAAATATGCATCCATATATGTTGTAGTACGGAGGGTGGGAGTCTTTTATTGCCAAACATATCTCAACCTTCATGTGATTGTACCCCAGTGTCCCCCATGAGTATTTATTAAACTCTTCTAATGAATCTACTAACCAAATAAAATCTAAATTACACCCAGTATTTGTTTCTATGCCTATGAGTAAGTTCTCTACACACATAAGTAATGTCAATTTCACGGCATCCTCATGTTCAGTTGAATCTTCCAAACCCCGAAATGCCTCTAAGATATGATGTTTTGTTATCTTCTTACTCGTGAGGTATTTCTCTCTAATTCTCATTCCCTTTTCTATTTTAAATTTAGGGAGAGTCAATGGTCCCGATTTAAGTCCCATTATCAAGGAAAAATCTATTTCTGGAAACTTTAAAATAGTCCCCTGGATATCAAATTTCAAGTTACCTATATGTCTTTGAAGAAAGTGGTGGGTCAGTTGAGAGATGAACTTAAATTTAGGAACATCTAATAAAAACCCAAAAGGAGACACCCTAAACAACTTGTTCCTAGGTTCCCATTTCTCAAAATTTAACCTTAGAATTTGTACAAAGGTCAAGGAACACTTAGCTGATGGTTGGACATCACAGTACTCCATTATGGGAGGAATCGTAGAAGAAGCCACACTCTTTTGTCCAGTCTTTTTCTTACGCGCACGAACCTTCTTCACCTCTACCTCCACCTCCTTATGCATTTCACTTCGTTTCTTTTTTTCCTTTGGGGATTATGATACTCTTGTCTTCTTACCCATGACTGAAAATATGGTTAAATTTATGTATGGTATCAATAAACATAAAAAAGTGAAAAATAAAGAATAATCTGATTTTTAGATCGTTAATTATATTCATCCAATCGTGAATTTTGAGAAACATCGCGATCAATTGTGAATTTATGAATTTGTTTAGAGAAAATAACGATCAATCGCAAATTTGTTTTTAAAAAAAGATCAAGCCTACCATATCGTCTTTCAAAACAAAACCCCCAAAAATTTTCAAATTTAACACGAAAAAGAGCTCGTTTCTTCTTAAAGAAATATAACAATCTAAACTAGTTTTTTCTTAAAGTCACGATCAATATCCATATATAATCAACAATCCTATATTTTTATCGTTAATTATATTCCATCCGATCGCGAATTTAGAGAAAAATCACGATTAATCGTGAATTTGCAAAAGGGAAAATAACGATCAACCGTAAATTTGTTTCGAAAAAAATATCTAGATGATGGAAAAGCACGATTAACCATACCGTTAATTCTTTTAAAACAAAACCCCCAAAAAATTTAAAAGCCACAATAGATAGATGAGATGATGGATAAACTGCAATCTACTTTTAACATGAAGAAATGATAGTTTCTTCTTAAAGAAAAACAAATCAAAACATAAAAAGATTGCTTCTACTTGGAAATAAAATCCTCCAAAACTTGAAACCTTTACCTAAATCAAACCACTTTTAGAAGATCCAAAAACCTAAAAAAAAAAAACTCAAACAACCCATATTACAAAAAATATTGAACTTTGGGGTGGGAAAAAAATCTTGAGATGAAGATCAAAAAAACACATTTAGATTGTTCTTAAAAAAAAATGGGGGGGGGGGGGGGGGGGGGGGTGAGAAAACTTACCACCATGAGAGCAATGTTGGTGATGGCGGCAAGACACGGTGGCAACAGACGACTGCGTGAGACGGCTGAAGACAGCGGCTTGAGACTCTGGTGTCGCCGGAGTGAGATGAGTGCAACGGTGAAGATGACAGTGGAAGAGAGAAACCCTGGAGATATGTTTGGGGAAGTTGGAAAATAGACTTAAAAGAGTATAATAGACTTTAAAAGATTTAGAGGTGTATTTAGGGAACTTTTAAAAACCGGGGTGTATTTTGGGGGTCATAAGAAACCCCAGGTGTATTTAGGGAAAAATCCCAATTAATAACAAATAGAAAAATAATTTGTTCCTCGAAGCCTCTCGAGTCTTGTCCCTTTAATTGTGATCAAGATTTTTTGTCCTTGGGCTGAAATTTTTTAACCTTGATTTTTAGGAAAGAAAAATAAACTATAATTAAAATCATTAACCCTAATTACTAAAGAAGAAAAACAAAAATAATATATTAATGGGAAATACTTAACTTATTGCCCCGTAGACTACCTATTCTAATGTAGAGTCTTCATTGGTCAATGCCTCTTTACCACACATCAACTGTAGTTAAAGATTCACTTACTCCTATAATTAAGCAATTTAAGCTTGATTTTTAAATAGTAAAAATATCAAAATATTTATTTCAATTTTCTTAAGCTTAACTTAGTTAAAAGAGTGTTAAAAGGGTCATGGTCCATGACATTAGATTACCTATTCGAATACGGGGTATGCTAATCGGGATCGGATTTGATCGTACAATAGCCCGACCAAAATCATCCTGCGTAAGTAGGCATCTGACAGATGGTGATAAAAAGAGGAGCGGTCCTTTCATCCCCCCCCCCCCCCCCCCCCCCTCCTTTTTTTTTTTTTTTTTTTTTTTCTCTCCATTTGCTATCTTCTCCCTTGTGGCCACATGTCCAATAACACCCAGATGATTTTGGTTCTATCGTCGGTTCAAATCCAATCTTGTGCTAATCACTGCCCTATAATAATTCCAACAGTCCCTTTTTATGTATCTTTTGTTGGGTGGGACCCACAGCACCTTATAACCCTATTTAACTGTAGTTAAGATTCACCCACCCTTAGGGCTCACCCATCTAACTTTGGTTTTAAAAAAATTAAATTAAAAAAATCAAACTAAAGGATTAAAAATAACTAACTCGGGTTAACAGGAATTCAAGGGTCGGCTATGTGATAAGAGCAATAGTTCGCTCCTCACCAGTGGAGCGAACTATTGCTCTTCTATATGTACAGTACAGTCAAAATCGCCGTTGTAGCGTTCAGAAACAGCAGATGGAAAATTTTCACGTGTCAGTTTTGGAGTCGTTAGATTTCTTTCAAAATCGCCGATTTTCTATTACTGATTTCCTGCTCAGTGGAGCCGCCAAAAAAAATGCCTCCTGTTTGGAATCCTCAGATTTGGAGCTTTTCTCAAATGACAATGCTACCCCTAATTTTTACTCTGTTTTAAATGACTTTTCCAGAGATTGAGCATATTGTCCCATATAAGTTCCTTAGCGCCTCAAACGGTTGGTACCCATTTTGAGGAGCTCGAAGCTTACATGGGCTGCATGTGTGTGGTGTGTGTGAGTTTGCATGTGATGTGTGTGTGTGAGTGTTTGGGTGGTGTGAGTATTTCCTTGTATTTGCCTTCCGTCATTGCCTTGTGGTATGATTGAGTTTACCAAAAAAAAGTAGTTAATTGCATTAGAACAGTGATTAGCATACTTGGGAAATGGATTTTAAAATTTAAGAATGGACCTCATTGGTCCATGACCTTCTCTTGAATACCCATCAACTTGGATTTTAAAATCCATTTTCCAAGTACGTTAACTATTTCCCATTGCATTATTACATTTTGATGCTTTAGGTTAAAGTACGCATAAGATCTGTTACATTTTTTTTTCCATCTATCATCGAGTTGGTTTTTTTTTTTTTGGTGAAGTTCTGACATTTGCTCCAATAGGTGAGAGGTCTTGGAATCCATTCCTACCGAATGACGAAGTTCCGACACTTGCTCCAATAGGTGAGAGGTCTTGGAATCCATTCCTACTGAATGACGACTTATAAGTGATTTACTCCCTAACCACTTTATGATCTACAAATAGTAGGTAAATAATATTTCCACTAAAAAAAATCATTTTGATTAATGACAAATGCCTTGCAGTTGCTAGTGCTTTATGATTATATATTAATATAATTATCATCATCATCAGTGCCTTATTTTAATTAGGAAAATAATTAATGTATCCATGAAATCCATTTCCAAACCTAAGGTACCACCTCATTGTGGATGCCCCAATGAGATTGTAATGACCTCAAAATCCTACACAAGGCTAAAATAGGACTTTGGAATCGTCACATTACTTAACTCTGCTTAAATTCATGACATACAAGACATACTAACACGAGTCTCCAAAAATGAGGATAATAAAATTTCGATCATAAAAATTAAATCATCCTATACAATGATAATCCACATATCATAACTTCTCATAAACGAAGTAGTCTAAAACTATCGATAGGGTAAAACAATTAAGGCAACATCAACTGAAAGTCAAAAAGTTGGATATAAACATTTCTTCCAAAAAGAAATACTAAAACTAATCAATAGGGATGACTATCAATATCTCTGGCTTCCTCTTCAGGAAGCTCACCTTCTTCTTTCTCTTCGGCGTACACCTCCTCAGTCCACGGCTCTTCTCCTAAACCTGAAGACAATGACAAGTCGACTGAGTATGGAATACTCAGTGGATAAACAAACTAACAACAACATAAAATAGCATGAGCAATAATAATATCATAACTTAGTTTATCGATGCTTAATCATAATAGATTCACGTAATTTAGGCATAATCAGAGTGCAGAGCATATAATATGTCATAACATCATCTTGACTCATGTATTCGTGCAACTCTTATCCATGAACTTGACTTAACATATGCATAAACCCTTACATGCATGATTCAAGGTGTGTCTGTCCCGTCAACGCATAATTCATAGTGTTTTGTCTTAGCAACGCATAATTCATAGTATTCGACAACGCGTAGAGTGGATGTTCGTAATGGGGGATCATTCTTTCATAACATAACATGAGTGCGACAACGCGTAGAGTGGATGTTCATACTGAAAGATCATTCTTTCATAAGATAACATGAGTGCGACAACGCGTAAAGTGGATGTTCATAGTAGGGGATCATTCATTCATAGCATAACATGAGTGCGACAACGCGTAGAGTGGATGTTCATAGTGGGATGTTCATAGTGGGGGATCATTCTTTCATGACATAATTTGTAACATGTTCGTATCCAATGCATACATGCTTGTGAGACAAGTGGACTCATGAGACTTGAATACTTACCATGCGAGTGCACGTGTGCTTGAGTGTCATGATTGGAATTCAAATAAATCATCCCTTAGATTGCAATCTTCCGTTAGGAAACTCCGCTAAGTTATATCTCCCTAGTTAGAGAATTCCCAACGTAGATGATTTTTCACTAAGGTTTGGCCTATCCGAATACCGATCACCATACAAGTAAATAGAGCATCATTTATCATAATGACAACAATATCCATTTAACTTAGTTTATTAATAATCAATAGCATCATACTAACATTTCTCCTTCTTAAGCATTTCAACAAACACCTTGAGTGCGTTAATTATGGATACTTTGTCCTTTCCCATTTTTAACATTCCACCACACCATAATCCATTTATACAACCCAAACATACTTCACATCCATACATTCATCCATTCCTCCATAATATTTTTCATCCTCCATACAATCCATCCATAGTATAAATTCATTTATATTTCTAACAAGCTTAATCCATGCATAATTTGGAAAAACAAATCAAATTATCATTTCTATCATTTATATTATACTAATATTCATCAAACATCATTAATAGAGTTGAGTTAGGGAGTTTATCGACCTTAGGGATCCTTCCCTTGGATCCAAATCGCTCCCGAGATGCTTTGGGGAAGATCTCCAAGCTAATTATCTCATTCTCTAAGAAAAACTCTTCTTCTCCAAGCTAAAACTCTCTTAGAACCCTAGGTTCTTACTCTCCCTTTGCTAAATTAGGTTAGAAATGAGTAGAATATCCTAAGACCTCGAAATAGGGTCTCTATTTATAGCCCCAAGGGTTAAAAACCAAAAAAAAAAAACGCTTTTTAAAAAAAATATGGCGCGATTGCGATTGATCGCACTTACATTGCAATCGATCGCACCTATAGTCGCAATCTATCGCACTTAGACCCGAAGCAAAACCTTGAAATCGACTAAATGCAATCGATCGCACTTAGGTTGCGATCTATCGCACCTAGATTGCGATCGATCGCAATTACATTGCGATCTATTGCAGCTCCTCATTTCGACTGACTTTTACCTCACTTTGGTATTTTGACCATAACTTTTGACTCGTTTATCGGATTTTGACGATTCAACTTGCTTTGGATTCGTCTTTGAAAGGGGAATAACTTTAATGTTTTACAAAATCCTAATTTTGAGTTTTAAATGGCCTAAATGGACCCACAAGTGGACTGATCTGCAATTTCATCAGACAAAACATCGAAAAACTCACTTTTGACTTAACTTAGTCTAAAAATATGGAAAAACGTTAAACACAAACCTTGAAGAGAGTTCCAATACCTTTATAATGGTTTAAGAATCACTCAATTTCAATAAACGGTGACAAAACTAGAGCTTCCTAAAGTTCAAGGTGTATTATGACATCCCTCACTGACCGTCGGGTTATTTTTCATACTCCATCTACCTAGATTCCAACCCTTACTCTCATCTCATGATTTCACTCCCATATATTCTAACCTACGTAGGTGATCATCGAACACACACTAACATGCACGAGAGGTCCCAACTTCTATATGCCTTGCGCACTAGCACTAACCACATGACTCCCGGAGTTTTACATACACACTTAGGATATTTTATACTCTATGATCTTAGTACTCGAATCCTCTTGATTTAGACTCAACATACACCTATATCAAATCATCATTTTTACTAAAAAAACACCCAAGACTATACATAGAGGCTTTGACCTTTATAAGCACTATTCACTTAACACATAGAGTATGTTTCATACTCTTTGCCTGCTTCCCAAAAACATTCCACACCCCTTGACTCATACATTAAACTCACAACAAGCTCGGGCCATAAGAAAAACCCTCAAGATAACCAGTTATGCAAGAACACACGCATGAAGACGCATTAAAGACTAAAATACCCCTAATAAACTAGGCAATGACATGAAAAAGATTCAGGTCTCTACAGAGGTGGTACCTTAGGTTTGGAAATGGATTTCATGGTTGTGCCTATCACTACTCTTTTAGTTAACAACATACCCTTCTATCATTTTTTATTCTAATTGCAAATACAATCTCCCTTTATATGAGCTTGATATCAGAACCTCTAGTCTTAGTAGGGTCTTGTGCGTTGAAGTTCGTAGGCTTAGGTGGCTTCATGATCGGACCCTCCTAAATGCAAGTTGCTCCTCTTTTTCCTTGACCGACGGCCTCCATGGTAGGTTACGGCAAACCTTCATCCTTGTAGAAAGCACGACACAACAAAGCTAATGGAAATTTTGCTATATAATCAACTAGTATACTTGATATAAAAATAAAAGTAATAGAGTTGATAGTCCTAAGGTTTTTGTTAGAATTAGAGTGTTTTTTAAAGAGGTGGAAACAAAAAAGTAGTGCCTACATCAAGTATTGCAGGTCTGAAACAGACTGTGGGCTAAACTCCAAGCCCAAGCCTAACTCAACTAATAATCGGGCCGAGCCTGGTGGGCTTGCGGATTGGCCTAGCCCACTGACACCCTAAGTCCAGTATATAGCTTAGCTGC
This sequence comes from Tetracentron sinense, assembly GCA_015143295.1. Lineage (NCBI taxonomy): Eukaryota > Viridiplantae > Streptophyta > Magnoliopsida > Trochodendrales > Trochodendraceae > Tetracentron > Tetracentron sinense. The sequence goes on from CM026563.1 coordinate 36,175,626, forward strand.
TTAGGTTAACATCCCAATCATGGATTTTGGATCGTTTTAAAAAAAGGTCAATACACAATTCAACAAAGTGGGTCTATGCTCTTAATTAAATTGTAGCACTTTTAAAAAAAATGTCAATACACGTGAGAGCAAAGGGAAGGAGTTAACCACAGTCAATCAATAAGAGTTAAAATAGACACGTGTTAACCCGCAAGTGTGATTGAACTCTTCCTGAGTTCAATCGCAATCGACTGTGATTCTATTATTCTTTAAATATATAGATGAGCAAGGCGTAGTTTGGGAATTAAAGTAAAATGTGAAATCAAAGCTTTGTTTTATTTAGGGTAGTTTGAAAATTTTGAAAAAATCAGGTTACCCTGCCTCTTGCATTATAATAGTAATAAATAATAACAATAATAAAGATTAATGTCTGCTCAGTGCGCACGTTAGCAACCATTCCATGTGGGAAATAAAGGTAGAGATATATGATATCTCAAATAAATCTTAAACGAAATTTACAAATTACAACTAATGAAAGAGAATCCGTTTCATTTATTCGGATCATCGAAACCCGAAAGCGTTCCATTCTCCCTTGATCTCTCTCTCTCCTCGGGCAGAACCCTTGAAACGGCGAGTACAAGAGACGGGGAGATCAAAAGATAAAGAAAAGCCACTTTCTAATTCCTACAGAGAATCCGGTTTCTATTTCCGATTACCGATGTTCGATCCCGAAATATTTTACTCATATGCATATGATCATAATTCATAACGCTTTTTCTGAATCAGACCCAAGAGATAGACGAGATTTCTCCTAATCTGCCCTCGTTTTTTTTCCCCAAATTTTCTGGAAAAATCCCAAATTTCTTGGTGACTTTTGGTTTCTCCGATCGAATCTAAGCAACCCAATCTTGGTTTAGGAGGTAATATAGATGTTTGCTTGAAATTTTTGATCGAATTTTTTTAGAAGTAAGCTTTATACGTTGTAATTCGATCAGAAGTCGATCTACGAGGTAATAGAGATCGAATATTTTACTTTTTCGATCAAAATCATTTGAAGATTGATCTTTCGCTTCTGGGTTTTTTCAGTAAGAGGTGTTTTGTTGATTCTGTATTGCTGGAATACAATCCGCGCCGTCTGATTATGGTCATGGGGGCGAAATCCGGCTCCCTTGATTACTGGCGGAAGTATTTCCGGAGTGCGAATTCGAATATCTTTGAGGTAATCGAGAATGCAATCATCGCTGCTGCTTCAGATTGTCCCAAGGAGTTTAAGATAATGAGGGATCAAATCGCAGAGAGGCTTTTCTCATGTCGATTGAGTAACTATTTTGGGTTTGATCATGTGAAAGAAGAGGGGGACGAAGGTTTCGAGAGTGATTTTGATGGAATTGGGGATGATTTTGTTAGTAAGGTGAATAGCAGTACGGATGATCATGGCGAGATGAAGATGAACCAGGTGAGCAATTGTAGCTACGATGAATTGGAGGCATTGATGGAGGAGATTGAAGATGAGAGTGAGATTGTTGGGGAGGTCTTGAGGATCAAAGAGATTCTTGCCAATAGTCAAGATGAGGTTTATCTCTTACTACTCTCTCTGTTTCTGTTCTATTTCTGTTTCTATTTAGTATCTGTTTCTGCTATTTTGAGCTTCCATTATTGCTGATTAGACTAAAAGATTATGCATTTTTTGTGGATAACTGAGATGGGTTTGAAGAGTTTTCAACTTTAAGCTCTGGGTTTTAAGGAATATGTGCTAGTCTGGCAGATTTAATTTCACTGGTGATGGTGGAATATTGGTTCAATTTATCTTTTTTAGTTGCGGGTTTTTCGGTTCTAACTAGAGGTGCTTTGATTGGTGTTCTTTACAGTCTAATGGGGTATTGTTCGATTCATTAAGAAGACTTCAATTGATGGCACTCTCTGTAGACATCTTGAAGGTAATGTCTGTTATTAATCTTTCTTTCTGTGTTTGGAGAAGTTTTAGTCTCAAACCGAATTGCTTGTTATTTTTATCATGCTTGTGATCTGTTTCAGAGAAGTTTTGTATTTGTTTTTATTGATCTTGTTAGATAGTTGTGTTGGGGAGCTTTCGGAACTTCTCATAGGGTTCTCTTTTCCTCAGGCAACTGAGATTGGAAAGGCTGTTAATGGTCTCCGGAAGCATGGATGAAAGGAGATTCGTAACCTCGTGCGGACTCTCATCGAGTATGAAATTAGTGGCTCTGGCTAATGACTGTTTGCATTATGTTTGTCTATAGGGAGTTGAGACTTTAGTATAATGTACGTGTTTTAATTTCATCTAAATTCAGGTGCACCCATAATTCCATTTGGTTTCTTCATCCCATCCCTTAAGATTCTTTGATTTCTATTATATTTGTTGCTAGATTTGTGAACCCCAGTCCTCCAATTTCCATATAATGATGGTTCAAGACTCTTTTTTCCTTTTGATGGAATGATGGCTCAAGACTTGCAAGCCCATTTTAGCTTATGTTAAGGCTATATTAGTTGGCATTCCAACTACCAACTTCTTTGGATTCAAGTCTGCAGCCGATTTTCAATAGTAGCAGGCGGCAGGCCTCATTTTGTATCTTTTATGTGTTCTTAAATAGTTTAGTATTTTCATTTTGGTTTTCAATGTATTAATTGAGTATTATACTCATTTTATTTTCCATTGAAACAAGCCGCCAATTAACAGACCCATGAATTTTGCTATGTTCTATTTTCAGATTAGGAAAATATTGCCTCTTACAATCTTAATATTTTGTTATGTTACAGTGAGTGGAAAAATATTGTGGATGAATGGGTCAGTGCCACGGCAGCTATCACAGGTAGGAGTTTGTTTCTCCTGCTGTTTTAGTTGATGGGGATGTTTTTTTTTCTTTTGTTTTGCTATTTATAAACTGATACTGAAACCCGATACCAGTATCTTACTCATGAATTTATGTGTACAGAAGGTTCCCCAGACTCTGTGAACCCCTCTGTTGTTGATGATGAAGAAGGGCTCCCTTCTCCGCCATGGATGAAGGAGTATTCTTCGCTACTCAGGCTATTTCCATGGAGTTCTCTCAGGTATACCTACTATATCTTTCTCATCATAGAAAGTACTCTAGGTCTGGACTTATAGTTTTAAACTAACTGGAATCTGCTCCTTTTGTATTTGTTAACTGGACCGGCATGAAGTTCTTTGATGGCATGGATGATGATGGAAGTAAGTCATACTTGAGATCTTTTCTACTTCTCTTATATAGTTTTTGCTGAACAATTCTCTCTGAAATCCCCAGCCCTTAGAAATTTATAATTTTAATGGGGAATTTATTTGCAGATTCTCGAAACAGTGGTGAAATCAACAAGAATTTTGAAAATGGAAGAAAATCGTCAATGTTAAACCACAATATTATCAAGCGGAAGCAGCAGCAGCAGCAGCTTCCCCACGAGGCAAATGAAGTCATCAAGGACAAGAATGACCAACAGAAGAAACAAGTAGCTGTAATCAGACAAACAAAGCCATCTAACACCGAATCAGGGCCAGGGAAACCTCCAAAACCAAGCTCAGTGCAAAAATTCAGTAACGAAATCAAGTTTCAGCAAAAATCCGGTAATGTCGCAGTCCAAAAGAGGCAGCTGCCTGGTCAACAAGATGTAAGTATCACAAGTAAGAATCTCTTGTTTTCATGTTTTAAGCTCTGATCTCAAGCTGACCTCTGTTACTTGATGAACTAGAAATCAAAATGTTCAAATGAAGTCTTAGTACAAATGAAACTCGAAGCCTCTAAGCGGAAACTCCACCAAGGATACCTGCAAGCTGACAATGGTTCATGTATTCCCCTTCGAGGACCTACATTTTTTTATCTCTCCTCATTCACGAGCTATTAGTTAACAGCTCTAGATGGGGCTCTATACATTTTTCATGTGATGCAGCCAAGAAGCAAAGGACAATACAGGTCATGGAATTGTGTGACCTCCCGAAGCAGGGGCTTGGTCACAAAAATCCCCTTGTGAAACGTGTGAACCATAATCGGAATTGGGCAAATGGACGGCATTAGTAGTTCTCAAGCATCAGTTACCTGTTATTTTTCTTCCGTTTGCAAATGCAACAGTGGAAGAACACCATTTACTCTCTGGCTTACTGCAACTCGCCCTCAAATGAAACAAGAAGGGAAGATATCGGCAGATTCTGCTGGAGAGCAACAAATGATCGGAAACCTGACTCGGAATAGGGGTACAAGCATATGAGACTGACATCCAAAATGAAGAACATTGAGATATAGAGATGGTATACATGTCAAAATTGAGATATAGTTGAAGGATTACTGAGATGAATTTATGTTGAGAATCTTAATTACACCAATACATTTAATGATTGCCTCTGTCAACAATTTTTTTCCAATCAAAATATTACTTAAATCTTTGGATAATGTTCTGATCAAGTGCATCTTCATAATAATCATTTTTATATGCTCTGTTTTATTTGTTAATCTAAACAAGCTTTAGGTATCAGACTCTCTTAACTCTATCTGCCCCATCAAACTTATATCAATTTGCTAGGACTGATCTGTGCCTGCTGCATCATTAAGGAAAGTTTTACTAGACGATTGGGAGTCCCTCTCTAGAACATAGTTGGATTCTGGTTTATTGGGAAAAGGAAGGAGGTGAAGTGTGTGCACCCTGTAATATACTCCAATGCCAAAGCTATGGATGATCATGCCACTTGCTTTATGATCATTACCAAATATGTTAGACAGATCTTAAGCCTTACGTGTCACACGTGTGAGCTCATTATTAGTAAGGTCGGTCTAGGGTCTAAAAACAGCTTGAGGTGACTAACATTAAATGCATTAAATACTAAGACAGTGTTTTTTACCTAACAACAGAGTAGAATGATCGCCTCCTGATTATTTCGTCCTATAAGTTGGTCTCGTTGTTAACTTAAGCACGGGCTCGTTGTGTATGTGAATATGGATAGAATAACCGTTGTTCAAATAGACGACGACTATATTCGTCTTCAGGATAACAAATCTGTTGTCCTGAAGAGAACGGGTTCGTTCTCAAGTTGAATACGTCTCCCATCCGTTGTCATAACAACGAAGATTAGCTCTTCATTACAATACTTAATCATTTTTACGAATTTTATTCATTACAATTTGCCCATTTATGATACCTTAAACGTGGTTCAAAGTGTCATAAATAACTCGACACAAAAAGTGAAGAATACATGGCATCCCGTAAACACCAAAACGTTGCATGAGCTATACGTGAATGTGGATCGTCGTGCCAGTTGTGTCACACGCGTGCTAAACCATCACGCTTCATTAATGTTTGGCAGGCTGTCATCATTGCTTTTTACAGAGCTTGAGGCGCAATAATCCCTCTGACGGTTACTCTATCTGCCAAAAGACGATCGTGCCCATAATCTCTCTTACGTGTACGACGAGGATGAGGGTTAATTCCGTCTTACACAAGTTTTTGTTTGACATGCCAATTTGAATTACACAAATGATCATCTTGACCCTATGCTTGCATACGTGTACGACAACGATGAAGGTCATTTTTGTCCTGGATTTTTGAATTGCCTATAAATTCGAAGTGACAGCACTTCATCTTCGTCACTTGCTTTCGAACCCTACTGTTACTCTGCCGGATTTTCACCTCACTGAAGACTCAAGCTCTCCAAGAGGTATAGGCAGCACCAGGAGCTTTAGGAGCAGCACCATGAGAATGACTCTTCCTCCAATGAGTTGAGAAATTGAGTGATCAGAACTCCGAATGGCAGACAATCACAAGTAGATGAGGATCAAGCTACGTAGTTCATAAGTCGAACAATGTGGCCAACAAGATCAATAGGCTCCTTTTTCCCAATGGCATGGAGAATTTGGGCTCTATCTAATGTCGCTGGTGTGACCTCGAAGATCAAGGTTAAAGTCAAAGTTAGTGGCATTACAGTAGAACTCTCGAACAATTTTGATGTAAACATGACCTGTTAGCTTATTAATAAATGGGGAGTTTTTGAATTAAGCTAAAATTCTATTGACATTTTTAAGTATTGTCCATTACTCAAATCGGTCGTGGGAAGTTGTCTTTATATATTAGTAAGGGAAATTTGAAATTGAGAAAAAATTCAATCAATATTTTGTCTTGATATGGAGTAAGGGGTAGTTTTGGAATTAAGCAAAAAATTAATTGACGTTTCTTAACACGGCCATTCACGTTATTATATGAGTGAGGTGCAATTTTGGAATTAAACAAAATCAGTCAACCCTTTGGCTTTACATATGACTAGCGAGTGGCACATGTGATGCACGTGAGAGTGAGGGGAATGAGTTAACCACAGTTAAGAGTCAAAAGGGACACGTGTTCTAGAATTTAATCTGATGGGACTCTATACATTTTTCATGTGATGCAGCCAAGAAGCAAAGGACAATACAGGTCATGGAATTGTTTGACCTCCCGAAGCAGGGGCTTGGTCACAAAAATCCCCTTGTGAAACATGTGAACCATAATCGGAATTGGGCAAATGGACGGCATTAGTAGTTCTCAAGCATCAGTTACCTGTTATTTTTCTTCTGTTTGCAAATGCAACAGTGGAAGAACACCATTTACTCTCTGGCTTACTGCAACTCGCCCTCAAATGAAACAAAAAGGGAAGATATCCGCAGATTCTGCTGGAGAGCAATAAATGATCGGAAACCTGATCAGAATAGGGGTACAAGCATATGAGACTGACATCCAAAATGAAGAACATTGAGATATAGAGACGGTATACATATCAAAATTGAGATATAGTTGAAGGATTACTGAGATGAATGTATGTAGAGAATCTTAATTACACCAACCCATTTAATGGTTGCCTTTGTCAACAATTTTTTTTCAATCAAAATCTTAGTTAAATCTTTGGATAATGTTCTGATCAAGTGCATCTTCATAATATCATTTTTATATGCTCTTCTGTTTTATTTGTTAATCTAAACAAGCTTTAGGTATCAGACTCTCGTCACTCTATCTGCTCCATCAAACTTATATCAATTTGCTAGGACTGATATGTGCCTGCTGCATCATTAGGGAAAGTTTTACTAGACGATTGGGAGTCCCTCTCTAGAACATAGTTAGAACATAGTTTCATTATTGTGTGGGAATTTTCCTGGATGTCCATGCGTCAGCTGCTCCTTGGATTCTGGTTTACTGGTAAAAGGGAGGAGGTGAAGGGTGTGCACCCTATAATACACTCTAATGCCAAAGTTAAACTAGGTAGAAGATGATGTATAGTAAAAGAGGTTGAAACAGTAGCAATATTTGTGAAAATTGTCAATCCTATGCATTGAAACTCATGGGGTATTTATAGGTTTAACTATGTATGTCCATACATACCCATAGATGGCTATGGATGACAATGTCGCTTGCTTTATGATCATTATCAAATATGTCAAACAGATCTTGAGCCTTACGTGTCACACATGTGAGCCTCCTATTAGTAAGGTCGATCTGAGGTCGAAAAGCAGCTTAAGGTGACTAACATTAAATGTAATAAATGCTAAGACATCGTTTTTCACCTAACAACAGAGTAGAATGATCGTCTCCTGATTATTTCGTCTTGTAAGTCGGTCTTGTTCTTAACTTAAGCACGGACTCGTTGTGTATGTGAATACGAATAGAATAACTGTTGTTCAAACAGACAGCGGCTATATTCGTCTTCAGGATAACGAATCTGTTGTCCTAAAGAGAACGGGGTCGTTCTCAATTTGAATACGTGTCTTCCATCTGTTGTTATAACAACGAAGATTAGCTCTTCGTCACAACACTTAATCATTTTTACGAATTTTATCTATTACAATATGCTCCTTTATGATACCTTGAACACAATTCAAAGTGTCATAAATAAATCGGCACACAAAGTGAAGAATACATGGCATCCCGTTGACAATGAAACATTGCGTGAGCTGTACGTGAATGTGGATCGTCGTGCCAACTGTGTCACATGCATGCTAAACTGTCACGCCTCATTAATGCTTGACAGGCTGTCATCATTACTTTTTACAGAGCTCGAGATGCAATAATCCCTCCGACGGTTACTCTGTCTGCCAAAAGACGATCATGCCTATAATCTCTCTTACGTGTACGACGAGGATGAGGGTTAACTCCGTCCTGCACAAGTTTTTGTCTGACATGCCAATTTAAATTACACAAATGACCATCTTGACCATGTGCTTGCATATGTGTACGACAACGATGAAGGTCATTCTCGTCCTGGATTTTTGAATTGCCTATAAATTTGAAATTTGAAGTGACAGCATTTCATCTTCTTCACTTACTTTCGAACCCTACTGTTACTCTGCCGGATTTTCACCTCGCCGAAGACTCAAGCTCTCCAAAAGGTAGAGGCAGCACCAGGAGCTTAAGAGCAGCAACATGAGAATGAATGACACTTCTGTAAAGTAGCCTTCCCAAAAGCGTCTTTAGAGGTGACTTTATTAGCATGGGCTCTAGCCTAATCTCCAACGAGTCGAGAAACTGAGTGATCAGAACTCCGAATGGCAGACAATCACAAGTAGATGAGGATCGAGCTACGTAGTTCATAAGTCGAACAATGTGGCCAACAAGATCAATAGGCTCATTTTTCTCAATGGCATGGAGAAGTTGGGCTCTATCTAATGTCGCTGGTGTGACCTCGAAGATCAAGGTTAAAGTCAAAGTTAGTGGCATTATAGTAGAACTCTCGAACGATTTTGATGTAAACATGACCGGTTAGCTTATTAATAAATGGGGTGTTTTTGAATTAAGCTAAAATTCTATCGACATTTTTAAGTATCGTTGTCTTTCTATATTAGTAAGGGAAATTTGAGAATTGAGCAAAAATTCAATCAATATTTTTTCTTTATATAGGAGTAAGGGGTAGTTTTGGAATTAAGCAAAAAATTAATTGATGTTTCTTAACATGGCCATTCACATAATTATATGAGTGAGGTGCAATTTTGGAATTAAACAAAATCAATCAACCCTTTGGCTTTACATATGATAAGGGGCATGCATAGCTTCTCTCTCTTAAGATATGAAATTGTGAGGGACATTTTGGGGAAAAAAGTTAAGCAATATTTTGGGTATAGAAACTTGAGGGACAATTTAGGTAAAAAATTGTGAAGGACACGTTGGGTAGAGAAACATAATGTAAGGACATTTTGAGAACCAACATTTTGGATATAGAAAAAAATTGAAGGCTTTTTAGGTATATAAACTTGTAGGACATTTTAGAAATAAAGCAAAAAAGGTAAATTGGAGGAGCATTTTGGGTTAAAAAATTGTGAGGGACATTTTTTAGTACAGAAATTTGACTTAGGGGCATTTTAGGATGCACGTGCGGAGGAGGGGAGTGAGAGATAGACTAGGACGAGCCACCCTAGTGGGGGGCATTTTGCAAAAAAATATAAGGAATACTTTTGGTATAGAAACTTGAGGGACATTTTGGGTAAAAAAATTGTGAGGGACAGATTGGGTATATAAACATGACGTAGGGACATTTTTAGAACCAAAAGCCTTTAGGGGAATTTTGGTATTAAAAACATTCAGGGCATTTTGATTTTGGCGCCTTATTAATATATAAAGATAATGATACATACAAATATTAATTAAATTTTAAATATCATTGTCCTTATATATAAGTAAGGGAATTAGGAGCAGTTTTGAAATAAAGCAACAAATCAATCAAAGTTTTTTAACATGGTAATTTTCATTATTATATGAGTAAGGGGCAGTTTTGGAATTAAGCGACAATTAATCAACATTTATGATGAGGGGCAATTTTGGAATTAAGAAAAAAAATAATGGTTTTTTACAAAGCGATTCTCATTATATATAAGAAAATGAGTAAGTGGCAGTTTTGGAATTAATCAAAATATCCACCAATATTTTGTCTTTATATAAGATAAAAGGCAGTTTTGGAATTAAGAAAAAAATCAATCCACTTTCTTACGACACCAAGGCATTAAGTGGGGCCAACATTTAATACTTGTCGGGCTTAGCAAATTAGAGTCGTTGGATTTTTGATCGGGTGGTACTAGAGCTCTCGATGATAGGTGTTATTGAGAGTTTTAAATCACTTTCCAATGTGAGAAGTGATTTAAAACACTCGATAGAACATGATATCGAGCTCTACCATTGGAAAACAAATCTTACGACACCAAGGCATCAAGTGTGGCCCATAAATTAAAAATGTCAGGCATAGCAAGTTAGAGTCGTTAGATTTTTTATCAAGTGGTGGAGTTCTCGATAGTAGGTGCTATGGAGAGTTTTAGATCACTTTTCAATGTGGGACGTGTTCTAAAACACTCGATAGCACCTTGCTATTGAGAGCTCCACCATTGGATAAAAAATCTTATGTCACCAAGATATTAAGTGGGCCCCATTTAATACATGCCAGGCTTAGCAAGTTAGAGTCATTGGATTTTTGATCGGGTGATGGAGCTCTCGATAGCAGGTGCTATCGAGAGTTTTAAATCACTTTCCAACATAGGAAGTGATTTAAAACATTCGATAACACCTGCTATCAAGATCTCCACCATGGAATAAAATATCTTACAGCACTAAGGCATTAAGTGAGGCCCAACATTTAATATATGTCAAGCTTAGCAAGTTATAAGAGTTGCTAGATTTTTTATCAGGTGGTGGAGTTATCGATAGGGGGTGTTGTCGAGAGTTTTAAATCACTTTCCAATGTGGAAAGTTATTTAAAACACTCGATAGTATATGTTATCTTGAGCTCCACCGTTGGATAAAAAATCTTACAGCACCAACGCATTAAGTGGGGCTAAGCATTTAATAGAAGCTAGGTTTAGCAAGTTAGAGTTGTTGGATTTTTTATGAGGTGGTGGGCTTGGAGCCTTGGACAAATTTCTGTCCCAATAAAACCTCATTCAATACTACTCCGAATGGTCATTCATCAATATCCACCTATCACTTTCATTCCTTAACTCATTCATCCATGAATTCCTTTCCCGCTACCCACCCACCATGTCGAGATACACGTTGGGTATAAATGCTTGACTTTAAAAATATTACAAAGCTTAATATATTATATGTATAAATTTCTAAAACAATACATATTATAAATTTTGTATACAATGGCCCCCCAAAAAATAATGCAATTTTTTTTTATATGTTTAACATAAAGTCAATGATTCTTTATGTGTCCCTTTTATATGTTTAACATTAAGTGGGGCCCAACATTTAATACACGTCAATCTTAGCAAGTTAGAGTTGTCTGTTTTTTTTTTCAAGTGTGGGCTTAGAGCCTTGGACAGATTTTCTATCCCGATGAAACCTTATTCAATACCACTTCGAATATTCATTCATCAATATCCACCAATCCCATTCATAGGAAGTTAGAGTTGTTGGATTTTTATCAGGTATTGGGCTTGGAGTCTTGGATAGATTTATATCCCGATGAAACCTCATTCAATACCACTTCAAATAGTCATTTGTCAGAATCCACCAATCCCTTTCATTCCTTAACTCATTCATCCATGACTTTCTTTCAAGAGACTCACCCACCACGTCGAGATACACGTTTGGTATGAATGTTTAACTTTAAAAAATATTACAAAGTTTAATCTATTGTATGTATAAATTTTTAAAAGAAATATAGAATATGTAAATTTTGTATACAATGGCCCCCAAATAATATTGCAAATTTTTTGTATATGTATAACATAAAGTGAATGATTTTTTTATGTGTCCCTTTTAATCCTAGTTAAGATTTATTATCTTAGGAGTATAAATCCTAGGGGTGAGTGAGTCTTAACCACAATTAATGGGTGTTCAAAGAGACATGTAGGAGAGCCGCGCACATTCAACTAAACATGAATCACGCGTATGAAAAAATAATCTCCATAATATAAAAATAAAAATATAGAAAATTTAAAGTAGTGATTAGCCCACCCCAGATTTGACTACATAATCAAATGCCTTCCCATTTCATCCTCTTTAACCGTGGTTAGGCTTAACCAACTTAAAGTTATTGTTATTTTTATTTTTTTCTTCTAAAAACCAAGGTTAAATAGATGAACCCTAGGGGTGAGCGAATCTTAACCACAGTTAGTGGGTATTAAAAGCTGGGTAGAAACCAATGAAGACCGGCATTTCAATACATAGTGGAAATGCGTGGTAAGTTAAGCATTTTTCCTAATTTTATTTACAAATGACAATCAAAAGGGAGGGTCATGTTTAATTTCTTGTTACTGGACCCTTTTTGGGATGTAACATTAACGAATTTTATGAACACAATGGACCTAATACTCAAGTTAGTGTTATTGAATTTTTGACCAGGAGGTGGAGCTCTTTTTTTTTTTTTTTTTTTTTGTTTTTCGTTTTTGAGGAGTGCTAGCCTCACTCTCAGTGTTTCCTACTCTTAACCTAAACCAACCACTTGTCCAATCTCATTGTTAAAGTACACACTTTTTTTAGTGATTGTACTGCTTTAACAAAGAATTTGGACAGTTGCTTGGTTCAGGTTGAGAGTAGGAAACACCTGAGAGTAGGGCTAGCACTCTTCTTTTTTTACACTAAGTTTCTCTTTAATCACAAGAGTGCAGTTTCAAAAGATTCGGAACTAAAGATTTAAGAATTAGTCTAGGGATACTCCCAAAGTGTACTCCCAAATCCTAACCGTTTATCTCAATTATTAAACGGTTAGGATTTGAGCTGATGAGGCATTAGAAAAGATAAAATAAGCCAACTCAAATCCTGGCCCCTTAGTGGTTGGTTATAAACGGTTAGGATATGGAGTATCCGGCTCAAGATTTAAAGCAGAAGACATCAGCTAGCTTAATTTCATACCCACTTTTACCTTCGAACAATAATTAGCTACAAGAGCCTTTTTGCAGCCAGCCCTCACAGCGCCAGGTATGAAAATAAGTTTAGGGTTGGCATTCATAACGTTAACTGAAGAAAGTCTTTAGGGAAAAAAAAAGTATAATGCTTTAATTAATTGGGGGGGGGGGGGGGGGGGGGTCTAGTCATACCAAAATCATCTGGTGATGATGTGGTTGATGTGGAACATGTGGCGCTAAAAAGGGGGGAAGATACCAAATGGAGAGAAGTCAAAAAACAGGGGAGAAAAATGAAATGAATTCTCCACTTTTTATCACCACATGTCAGAAAAATCCCATCACCAGATGGTTTTGGTCTGACTATCGCCAGATCCCGTGAGCTTGTAATCCCCCTCACAATGATATGACATTTTTTCAAAATAATTTTTCACTCGGAGACCAAGCCAATTTTGACAATCATCGAGATCAAATAATATCCAATTGTGATTGGAATCGGGACCCACAAGTCACCATGTGTCTTTGTTAACCTAGTTAATCATGGTTAAGATTTTTTTTAACCCTAGTTAACCATGGTGGAGATTTACTAACCCTTAGGGTTTAACAATCTGGCCTTAGTTTTGGAAAAAAATATCAAAAAAATATTAACCCTAAGGGTTAAAAATTCTTAACTACATTTAAAAAAAAATTTAAGTCTTTTTTCTAAAAACCAAAGTTAGATTATTGAATCCTAAGCGATAGTGAATCTTAACCATGGTTAATAAAGGTTAACAGGGACTTGGTTGTGATTTGATCTCGTAACAATCGCATGGAGGTCAACACTTGTCCTTGTTAACCTCTATTAAGATTCACTAACCCATAAGGTTCAATAATTTAACCTTGATTTAAAAAATATATATTTAACTCTGGTTAAGAATTATTAACCTTTAGGGTTAATATTTTCTTTTTCTAAAATCCAAGATTAGATTATTGAACGTTATGGGCTAGTGAATCTCAACCACAATTAATAGAGGTTAAGGACATGTATTGACCTCTCGGGGATTGTCACAAGATCGAATCACTGCCAATTGCAATTGAATTTAGGGAGAGTTCAATCTCACTCACAAGTCACCACGTGTCCCTGTTAATCCTTATTAACCATGGTTAAGATTCACTAACCCTTAGGGTTCAATAATCTAACTTTCGTTTTTAGAAAAATCTTTAAAAAAACTTGTAACTTAAGTTAAGAATTTTTAACCTTTTAAGGTTAATATTTTTTTCAAAATCAAGGTTAGATTGTTAAACTTTAAGGGTTAGTAAATCTTAACCACAGTTAAGAGGTGTGGGTCCCCAATTCAGTCACAATTGCCTATGATTTTGATCTGGATTGTCGAAATTAGCATGATCTCGAGTGAGAAGTTTCTTTTTGAAAAGGGGTTTTTGCATATCAGCTGCTGCATTCTACAAGCTTTGCAAATACACTGTTATGAGTTATAGTTTTGCAAATTAACTCATGGTTTTGCACCAGTTAGACAAACAACCTCAATACCTAGTTCTGTTAGGCTTCTGTTTGTTATTGTTAAAAATATGACTATTATGCTCTTATGATATTTCATAACCTCACAAAGCCTTTAACTACTCTTGAACTAAGGTTAAAACAACCATTGTCATTAAGATTCACACCCTAAGGGATAAAGCATCTAACTCTGGTTTTAAAAGAAAAAGAAAATAATGTGTCCTCTTTTAACTATCTTTAACTTAGGTTAAGATACACTAACCCTATAGTTAAAGCTTCTAATCTTGTTTTAAAAGAAAAAAAAAAATTAACGTGACCCCTTTGAACTCCCATTAACTATGGTTAAGATTTTTAAAAAAATAAGGGTTGAAGCATCTAACCTTGATTTTTGGAAAAAAAAATTTATGAACAATTAACGTGTCCCTTTTAACTCCCTTTAACTGTGGTTAAGATTCACTCACCCTTAAGGTTAAAACATCTTACTTTGGTATTTAGAAAAAAAAATAAAATAAGGTGTCCCCATTTAAGTCCCTTTAACTCTGGTTAAGATTAGCTATCCCTTAGAGTTAAAGCATCTAACCTTGGTTTTTAGAAATAAAAAATAAAAAATTTAAGCCATCTTTTAACTTCCTTTAACTATTGTTAGGGATCACTGACCCTTATGGAAAGGGACATGTTAATTTTTTTTTTCAATATCAAGGACCAAGGTTAGATGCTTTAATCCTAAGGGTTAGTTGACCTTAATCATAGTTAAAGGGAGTTAAAAGGGGAAAACTTAAATATTAATTTTTTAAACCAAAGTTAGATTCTTTAATCCTAAGGGTTAGTGAACCTTAACTACGGTTAAAAGGAGTTAAAAGATACGATTAAATTTTTTATTAGGTTGAGTGAATTTTAACCACAGTAAAAGGGAGTTACAAAGGAAGACGTTAATTTTTTCTAATTTTTTTCTAAAACTCAAGGTTAGTAATTTAACTCTAAGGGTTAATGAATCTTCACCACACTTAAAGGGAATTCAAAGGGGACATATTAATTGATTTTCTTTTAAAACTAAGGTTAGATGCTTTGACTCTAAGGGTTAGTGTATTTTAACTTAAGTTAAAGGGAGTTAAAAGAGGACACGCTAATTTTTTTTTAAAAAAAACTAGGGTTAGATGCTTTATCTCTAAGGATGTGAATCTTAATCAAAAAGGTTAAAACTTTAACTATAGTTCAAGGATGGTTGAAGGCTTGGTAAGGTTATGAAATATCACAAGGCATAATAGTCATTTTCCTAACAATAACAACAGAGGAAAGCATAACAAAAGTGGGGATTGAGGTTGTTTGTCTAAGATTGCAAAATCATGAGTTAATTTGCAAAACTATAACTCACAACAGTGTACTTACAAAGCTGGTAGAATGCACCAGCTGATATGCAAAACCCCAAAAAATATATATAATGAAAAGTGTGAAATTGGTTTAATAGTCTGAAATAGTGAACTTAATTAGTTTTGGGAAATAAATGGGTGTGGTTAACTGGCCTTTGCAGCCGTTTTATTTGGCCCAAATAAATGGGTGTGGCTATCATCTATAGTATTAAAAATTAATCTCTCAATTTGTTGGGTGACCCTCACTCACTGTCTATCAGCTATAGCATTGAAAAGTGAAGGAGCCCACAATAACAACGTTTCATGTACTGTGAACACAGATCTATTAGGCATGGTTTATTTATGGTCTTGGTGTAATAGTATGAACATTAAAAAGAAAACAAGGTGGGTGTGGGCTCGACCACCATTTTCCCTATAAATAGCATACGAGGTTGGAGTTAGGAGAAGCACAAGAAGGAAGATCACTGAGAAGTGATAAAAGTGATTAGAGAGAAAAGAGAAAATGGCACTGCCAAGCTTTATCGCGCTCAAATATCTCAACCAGAGCAAATACTTGCGCTACATAAATGAAGATCCGCAGTTGCATGGTTATCTCCAATCGTCCGGGACGAAGGTTTGGACCCCGTTCACAATGTTCAAAGTGGAGCCGGCAAACTGTAAGGAGGATCCGGAACTGGTGCACATAAGAAGCTGTTACAACAACAAATACTGGCGAAGGTTGTCGGAGAGCAGCTGGTGGATTGTTGCGGAGGCTGACGAGCCAGAGGAAGATCAATCCAAATGGTCATGTACGTTGTTCAAGCCCGAATTAAAAGTAGTTAGTGCTCCATCCAGGTCGCGTTCAAGGACGCTAACGATTGTGGCTTGCCCAATAATGGAGACTACCTCATACCAAAAGCGATCAATGATGTACTTTATCTGCAGTTCGACCCGTACGTTAGTAGCTCAGATCCAAACGTGGCGTACGAGGTCTTCACCAATGACGATGGAATCGTTAGCATAAAGCCCGACAGCGTCGACAAATACTGGAAGCGGATTAATAGCCCTGATAATTGGATCAAGGCCGTCTCAGCTCACTATTCCAACGAGGAACCCGACACGTTGTTTGGGCCGGAAAAAGTTGACAATAATGTCGTCGCTCTCCTCAACTTGGGTAACAACATGCACTGCGTCAGACACAGCGCTAAAGAAAAAAACTGTCTCGCCGCTCTCTCCCCTACTCCAGATACGGCACACCTGGAGGTGGAAGAGCCTGTTAAGTTAAGGAAAATCGATAATGTCAGATTTTGGCTCAAGGACGCCAGGTTCTTCGACACGACTGTCGTCGACTTGGTCACCCGAGAAGTCGTTAACAATACCACAGAAGCCAGGTTTATGGTGGTGAAGATCCCGTATAAAATCATTTGGAGCAGCATTTGGAATTCCAGCGTTTCATTGAAGTTGTACTCTGGAACCAACATCAACACTGACATTCCAGTCATCGTCGAAGGGGGGCATATTGAAAAGGCGGATCATATTAAAGAAGCATACAAGTGGGGAACTACTCGGGCAACGACAACTGAGGAGGAGATTGTGCACGAGGTTAAAGTGGGGCCAAATACTAAGGTGGAGGTGACTCTTCTAGCGACAAAAAGTTCATGCAACGTTCCCTTCTCCTACTGTCAGCACGACACTCTTATAAACGAACAGACCGTTACCTACGACCACATGGACGATGGCATTTACACCATCACCAATTACTACAACTTCAAGATCCAAGTAAAGCTATGATGTGAAATGCGATCTAATAATATTCTACTAGCCTTATATACCTACCTACTAATTCAATAATATTCTACTAGCCTTATATACCTACCTAGTAATCCCAAGCCCAAAAACCAAAACTGATGTTTGTGGGTAGCATTTCTGAAACCCTCACGAGACTTCACTCGTCCTTTAAGGGTAACTTAGGGGTTTAAAAGGCTTATTGCATGTGCTAAATGCAATCGTGTTCCCTGCGAAAATGGCACTATTATTTTAGTTTTTATTTTCGGATACAATAATGTTGTAGTAGCCTTGTAAGGTTATATATCTACCGTATTAAAATTGTGTTGCCCTTTACTTTTGGGACTTCTTGAGAATGTGTTTCCATGATTTAAGAGCTATAAAGAAGATATTTTTCTCTAAATTAACTTATGCAAGAGCTATAAAGAAGATATGTTTCTTTAAATTAACTTATGCGCATAACCCCAGCTTACCGTCTCCAAAAAAGCACTTATCATGTAAGCTATTTAAGGTGATGTTTGGAAACACTAGTCTAAAAAGAAGTGCTTATTTGAAAATTATGCTTAGTTGGACTTTAGATTGTTAAGTTACAAGATTTACTACATTTTAGATATTTTAGATTGTCACTGCAAAAATCAAGGTTTGTAACGGCGGTTCCAACCCGTCGTTACATTACAAATACCCGCCGTGATAATATATCACGGCAGTGGAGTAATCCGTCAACGATTATCTTGTCGGGGTATCATGTTGCAGTGGATATGAATGGCTGTTACAATGACCCGACATCTTATATGACGAAATGCCTGCAGTTACGAACCGCCGCAGTTTTATTTTAAAAATGATTTTCAAAATGGCCTGTTGCGTCGTATATTAACCGTCATTATGTAACCGCCGTTATATATAACAATATGACAGCGGTTAAACCCACCGTTCTTTAGAATTTATTTGATGGCATCTACGACCGCCGTCCTTTATAAATTATATCACGGCGTCTACTATGACTGTTATGTATAACAATAGGACGGCAGATATAACCGTAGTCATATAGTTTTAATAATTTAAATTAATATTCAATATAACGGTGGGTATAACCGTCTTAAAAAAAAAAAAATTATTTAAAAAAAAAATTCATTTTTTCCCTATATTATTTGTACCTGTGACCAATATAAAAATCAACAAACACATATTGTACCTGTAAACAATATATAATTCTAATAAAAAAAAAAAAATTCATATCAGTCAATAAAAAAAATGCCTCAAACATGTAATATTAAAAATTATATATACATGCCTATAAGAATATCATAAAAAGTACACAGTACCAAAGGAAATAAAATCAAGAAGTAGTCGCCTAGGGCCCGCCTAGCGATGGTCGGAAACCCAATATGTGTATTCTGTCGACTCCCTCCTACAAAAAAGAAAGAAGCAATTTATTAATAATTATTTAGAAATGAAAAATTTTTAGATTGTAATAACTAATAAATATGCAAATAACCAAACTCATAAACTCATCTCAGATTATTAATAAATTTCTCAAGTATACTTTAGCCTAAACCTACCATCTTCCCCCAAATCCAAACCGGGAGTCGAATTTCGATCCCGTTTCTTCTAACGCGTGTATTTCAATATATCCTAAGTATTGGATTTGATTTCGAGGGAATCCGAGGCCGTTTGCCCAATTTTGGCATCAAGAAGACCAAAATTCATGTTTCTGAAGTATACTTCGGCCAAAACCAACAAACGCCCACCAAATCCACACCGGGGTTCGGATTCTGATTTCGTTTATTCTAACGCATGTATTTTAATATATCCTAAGTGTTGAAGTCGGTTTTAATCGATTCTGAAGCCGTGTGCCCAATTTGGACACCGAGAAGGCCAAAATCCATTTTTCTCAAGTATGTTGTGGTCTAAACCTACCACCTGAGGGTTAGATTTCGATGTCATTTATTCTAGCGCGTGTATTTCAATATATCCTAATTGTCGGCATTGGTTTCAAGGGAATCTGAGACCATTTGCCTGATTTGGGCACCGAGAAGGCCGAAACCTACTACCTTCCACCAAATCCAAACCGGGGGTTGAATTTCAATGCCGTTTCTTCTACCGCGTGTATTTCAATATATCCTAAGTGTTGGATTAGGTTCGAGGGAATCTGAGACCGTTTGCCTGACTTGGTAATCGAGAATGCCAGAATCCATGTTTCTCAAGTATGCTTTGGCCTAAACCTATCACCTTGCACCAAATCCAAACTGGTGGTCGGATTTTGATGCCGTTTCTTCTAGCGCATGTATTTCAATATATCCTAAGTGTTGGAATTGGTTTCGAGGGAATTCGAGGCCGTTTGTCCGATTTGGGCACCAAGAACACTGTAATCCATGTTTCTAAAGTATACTTCGGCCTAAACCAACAAACGCCCACCAAATCCGAACTGGGGGTCAGATTTCGATGCTGTTTCTTCTGAAGTGTGTATTTTAATATATCCTAAGTGTTAGATTTGATTTCGGGGGAATCCGAGATCGTTTGCCCGATTTGGACACCGAGAAGGCCGAAATCTATGCATGCATGTTTCTCAATTATACTTTGACCTAAACCAACAAACGCCCACCAAATCTAAACCGGGGATTGAATTTTTGATGCCGCTTCTTCTAACGTGTATATTTCAATATATCCTAAGTATTTGAGTGATGTAGAGCCCCAGAATTTGAATTCATTGTTCATGTGAATAGTGCCCTTACATGATGTGTGTAAAGGCCTAAGGCCTTCCTTGGTATTTTGGTTATTATGGTGAGTCAAGTGAGGGCTTAGGTACTTGTTTTGAGTCTCAAAGAGAGAGTATAAATATACTCTAAGTGAGTAAAAGAAAGGGGTATAAAATGCCCTAAGTGTTTAATGAGTTATAAGTGAATAGTGCGGTGAATAGTGCTAGTGCGCAAGGCATAAAGAGGCAAGGGCATCTCATGCATATCAGTGTGAATTTAACGATCACCGAGGTGGGTTAAAAACCTATGAAAAATGAGTTATGAGGTGTGAGTAGGGTTTTGGAACCGAGGGAAAAGAGTGTGAAAGCACTCAAAGTATTCTAGGTGTTGAAGAGGCATGTTTTGGCATTTTCCTCAACTTCAAGAAGCTCTAGTGTGATCACCGATGATCGGAATCGAGTGATTCTTGAATTTTTTGAAAGGTATTGGAACCATATTTAAGGTTCATGCTGATCACTTTCCCTGATTTTGAGATAGGGTTGAGTCAAAAGTCCGATTTCCAAAGTCGGGACTGTTGAAAATCTGGACGATCGAAACCCATTTGCAGATCAGTCGGATTTATAGCCATTTTTGAAAAAGTAAAACTCAAAATTTGAAGCTATATAAAACATGAAAATTTTTCTTCTTCAAAAGACGAATCCAACGCAAGTTGAATCGTCAAAATCCAACGACCGAGTCAAAAGTTATGGCCAAAATACGAAAGCACATTTTTGCAGAAAAACTCGCTCGAGCGAGATCCAAACCCGCTCGAGTGAGATTGATCAAAATGCTATTTTTGAGTCCCGAGAGCAACCCGCTTGAGCAAGATGGAAGCCCGCTCGAGCGAGATCGCCTAGAAATATTTTTTTTGGGTTTTTCTCAACCCAAACACCTATAATTACCCCATTTTCGGGGAACCAAAGTTTCTAACACCTAGAGAATGATATTTTGAGAGAAAAATGAGGAAACTTAGGTTTCCAAAAGGGGCCTTTGTAGTAGATCAAAGAGGAGCTCAAATCATCACTTCCCAAGCTTCCTCAATCTTGGATCTCATCATCACACACCATTGGACAAGCTTGGGTTTCAATCATACGACCTTCCTCAAGCTTCTTCAAGTATTGGATCAAAGGGATTTCATCCCAAAAGGTAGATACACTCTACTAGGTTCTAATTTCATAAACCATTATTGTTAAATATGATTTTCTTGACAAATATAGACATAGGTAGCCTTATACTTGTGTAAATCAACTTTCCTAGCCATTGATTTCATGGATCCCTTTCTATATCAAGATAAAATCCTATGAATGATGATGTGATCAGTTAAATGTGATGATGCTATGCTTTCAACCAACAAATAAAAGACGGTATTTATTCAGATGTTTTATATGTGAGTATCCAAAGATGAAAAGCATTTTAAAAGCCATAAGTTTTGGGAAAAACAAGTAGAAAAACCTAATTTTCAATGTGATTGGATGATGTAATGTTATTGTATATGGATTATTGTGATGGGTGAATTTTGTTAAGCATTAGCCATATGATCATATGCAAAGTGTTTCCTTTAAATGTCTACTATATTATATCACAATTACTACACGGACACATATGGATATGAATGATCGAGTTTTTCTATATTATGGGTATCCAAAAGAAGAAGTACATGTATATAAGATGTTATACAAGAATAAAAAGAAGAAGAGTATAAGATGCAAATGAACCACATGAAAAGTATAAAATGCAAATGAATCAAATGAACAGTACAAGAAATAAAAGATGTATACGAAAAGTATAAGAAGCACAAGATACATACGGAAAGTACAAGAAGCACAAGATGGATATGGAAAGTACAAGAAGCACAAGATGTTACAAGAAATACAAGAAGATGGAAAGTATACGGAAAAAACCGATGGGGATGCGACGATAGCAGGCCGCCTGAAAGGGAAAGGGATACTGGCATCGGACTCCGATGGTAGCAGGTCGCCCGAAAGGGAGATGGATACTGGTCGTCTATCCCGAAGGTAGCCGAAGGTGAGGAGAACATTAGGCCACCCAGCTTACGTGGGTACAGGTAATAGTTGTCCGACTCTGGGGGTAGTAAATGATGAATATCAAGGTATTTTAAATACCCATACATGATAATAAAAGATAAGCGCTAAGGTATTTTAAATACCTGTATATGCAAAGGTACAAGATGATAGAAGATGACAAGAAGATGTTTTCGACAAAAGATGATAAGAAGATGTAAAAGACAAAAGATGATAAAAAAGATGTTTTCCGATAGTATTTTTCGAGATATATGCACATGATATTATTTTGTTTTCCTCACTCTGATTTCAGGAATGCATGTGAGATGATTAAACTATGATATGTATGTTGTATTCTTGTTTATGATATTACTATCTAGTGGTTTGTATACGCTGAGTATTTCATGCTCAGCCGTACATGTCGGCAGGTCCTATTGATGCACATACTTAGGAGCCGTGGGTCGAGGAGGAGTACATAGAGGAGGAGTCCACTCCTACCGAGCTTCAGGAGCATCAGAGGTTACTCGAGAGGTGGCCTCATATTTGAGTCATGAGAGAGAGTGACTTGTATATAAATTTTGTTGAGCGAGTAGGTTCGCTCTTTATTTTGGGTTTTGTATAAACTGAGATATATTATGTATAGAAGTTTTATAGTACGCTTCCGCTACCATATATAGATTCGTATTACGCTTCCGCTATCACATGTCTTATATGTTGTACAGGATTTACAGGTTATATGGGATGGTTTGGTAATGAGTTCACGTCACCAGAGTATCCAAACTCCTAGGGGGTATTTTGGGTCGTGACAAGTTTGGTATCAGAGCTTTGGCTCTAGATTCCATTGGGCTGGGGTTGTTGTCTTTGGGTAGACATGTCTCCTTCAAGTTGGAGTATGTTCGAGTCTAGGCATTACAACGTTATGGGTAGAAGTAACCCTTGAGTTAAACTTATAGGTTGAATTTTAGGATGATACAAACAACAAAATAGAAACAAAGTAAGATATTAGATCCATATAGGAAATGGTATTCCAAGTATTGACTACTTGGATACTTTAACCAGCTCGATTCCTAGCCTCGCTAAGTTAATTAGGAATCTCCATTACGTGTGTAATATATGTACGGTGTCACATCATGTTTAGGAACCCTGGAAGAAAGAAATAATAATAATAATAATAATAATAAATGAATAAATATATATATGTAAAATTTGTATAAAGCTCAGGGATGTTTGATGCACACTTCTAGATACAGATGCGTGTTAATTCTACAGCACGTTCTAGACCTAGTGCTTAGTCCCAATTGATAAAAGATATAATTTTGGGCAAGCACACGGATGTCTGATGCACGCTTCTAGATACAGATGCGCATTCATTCTGCAGTACGTTCTAGACCCAGTGCTCGGTCCAAAGTCTAGATACAGTTGTGCGTTAATTCTGCAGCACATTCTAGACCCATTGCTCCGTCCAAAACAATAAACATATTATAAACTCCAAGGATAATTTTCATCTTACACAAGCTTCATCCATATCATGAGCATCATACATAAGCATCATCCACATCACGAGCATCATCCATTTCATGAACATCATACATGACATGAGCATCTTACATAGCATCATACATAGCGTCATACATGGCATAGGCATCATGCATAGCATTCACCTCATATATATCATATGCATAATGCACATCTCATATGCATCATACATGTCAAAAGAATTTAAAGGAAATCTATTAAATAACTCCAGGGTTGTAAACTAATCATTTGTCTTAGCATTACGCCGGTCAATGTCTTAAGTAGGTCATAGGTTAGTGTTTTAACCGCGTTTTAGAACGTAGCTTTGCTAGGAAACCAGAATTTATACGATACTATTATGCGTATGCCTTGATTGTATATGATATGCTTATATAGACTAGATATGCTCGTGGAATTGCTATGTTCAAGGAGCTTGCTTTACGTTAGACTCACGTCTCACTATTGTCCTCAGGAGTTGATCATGAGGCGTGGCACCCGAGGTAGAGGGTATCAGACTAGAGGGAATGGAAGAGGTATTCCTATGGGAGATGAGCAGCCAGATTTGACTCAGATCCTTGGGGTTATGGCCACGGCTATGACTAGGCTTGCAGACAGAGTCGATACTCCTGTTGCCGTAGTACCTATACCTCCTCCTGTACATCCCAAAATAGGACTTGAGGCATTCCGGAGACTGAGGCCTCCCACTTTCTATGGGACTACTGACCCCATGGTCGCAGAGGCTTGGGTCATGTAGTTGGAGAAGACCTTTCGAGTTTTTCACTGCACGGACGAGCAAAGAGTTGACTGGGCTTCCTTCGTGATGGAAGGTGAGGCCGAGCATTGGTGGAGGTCTGCACTGAGGCAGAGGGATGCCGCCAAAGTAGGGACACCATGGACATGGGCAGAGTTCTTGGATGCTTTTTACGAGCAGTATTTCCTAGGTTCTTGAAGAAGCAGAAGGAGAGGAAGTTCATGTTTTTGGAACAAGGAGAGATGAGCGTGGTTGATTACGAGGCCAAGTTCGTCGGACTCTCGAGGTTTGCCCCACACCTAGTCACATCCGAGGTCATGCGAGTCAGGAAGTTTGAAGGTGGCTTGAGACCTTCCATTAGAGAGCGA
This sequence comes from Tetracentron sinense, assembly GCA_015143295.1. Classification (NCBI taxonomy): domain Eukaryota; kingdom Viridiplantae; phylum Streptophyta; class Magnoliopsida; order Trochodendrales; family Trochodendraceae; genus Tetracentron; species Tetracentron sinense. The sequence goes on from CM026563.1 coordinate 36,200,430, forward strand.
GTCACTACACTGTAGGTGGAAACATGGAAGGACATTGTGGGCAAAGCGAAGATTGCTGAGAGACATTTTGAGGAGTCTCTCCTGAGGAGTGACAGTAGCCGAGTGAGAAGCATGGTTCGAGGCCAGTCCAGTGGGCCAGTGCCACCAGAGAGGAGGGTCAGACCTTCCCTGTACCAGACTGCTATGTCTGTGCTGATTCAGGGGTCCCCATTTGCACCACAGGTTCCCTGCCCTACTACTTCACAGGCCACAGGATATGGGTCTTCTGGATTGACTACCTCTGGAATGTGTAGCCACTGTGGGAGAAATCACAAGGGCGATTGTCGTACACTCACAGGTGCGTGTTATTACTGCGTTGATTGGGAACATCAGTTTAGAGATTGCCCACGCCGCTAGATGCCATTACCGTCACAAGGGAATAGGCCTTCGGCCCGACAGGTCACACAGCAGGGGTCTTCTCAGGCTTCCAGGCCCCTAGGTAGATTGGTTCCTCAGCAGAGGTATCCGCAGGCCTCTGGTCCCCCACAACCCACCCAACCGCCTCGACAAGCAAATCAGGGTAGAGTCTTTGCCTTGACCGAACAAGGTGCACATGCATCCAAGGATGTTGTGCAAGGTACGCCATTTTAGTGCTTGAACATATGATGTGTAAAATATGTAATATATGTTGATAGAACATGTTAATTATATCCTGTATGTGTTGTGATGCATTACTTGATGATTATGGATGATAAAGTGTAGGAGTTTAATAAAGCATGGGCTTCGTCTGAATTTCGCGGACAAAATTCTTACAAGGGGGAGAAGATGTAGAGCCCCGGAATTTGAGTTCACTGTTCATGTGAATAGTGTCCTTACATGATGGGTGTAAAGGCCTAAGGCCTTCCTGATGTTTTGGTTATTATGGTGAGTCAAGTGAGGGTTTAGGTACATGTTTTGAGTCTCAAAGAGAGAGTATAAATATACTCTAAGTGAGTAAAAGAAAGGGGTATAAAATGCCCTAAGTGTTTAATGAGTTATAAGTGAATAGTGCGGTGAATAGTGCTAGTGCGCAAGGCATAAAGAGGCAAGAGCATCTCATGCATGTCAGTGTGAATTTAACGATCACTGAGGTGGGTTAAAAACCTATGAAAAACGAGGTATGAGGTGTGAGTAGGGTTTTGGAACCGAGGTAAAAGAGTGTGAAAGCACTCAAAGTATTCTAGGTGTTGAAGAGGCATGTTTTGGCATTTCCCTCAACTTCAAGAAGCTCTAGTGTGATCACTGATGATCGGAATCGAGTGATTCTTGAATTTTTTGAAAGGAACCATCTTTAAGGTTCATGCTGCTGTGAGTACCTGAATTTTACCCTCCATTCCCGATCAGGATAAATCCCAATAAGGAATGGTGATAAATTATAATTGAGTTGTGAGTCGCCACCTATCTAATTCTGAGGGAAATAGGTCCCTGAATTTGTTGGATAAGGCATGGTCTAGAAATCAGAGGTCAGGGTAAAGGATTCATTTGAGTTAGGGGAAGGTGTTAGGCACCCCTAAACTCCCATCTGGAGATGGTTACCTACTCTCTAAGTCTGAATCAAATAAAGGAAACCGTATAAGAAACTTGCAATTCGATCTATATGCTGAGCAATGTAATATTGATTGAAATAAATGAATTGAGAGGGATAGGGTAGAAATGGAATAAGGATTCTATCCTAGGGGAGCTGAACCCGATCAGGGTTGCCTACGTATCCACAGTTAGTGGAATCAAGCCACACGTAGTTCTGGAGGGAAGTTGATGGTTTGATTTGATTTGATTGGATTGGATTGTGGGTGATTGAAAGGTTTGAGGGTTTTTGCTCTTATTTGATGAGCGAGGTGGCCTTTTAAGCTCGTGCTGAGGAGCGAAAGGTTGAAGGATTTGATTTGATGGATTTCGCTGATCTGGGAGCGAAATGGCCTTTTAAGCTCGTGCTGAGGAGCGATGGGGCAGTTTAAGCTCGTGCTGAGGAGCCCGGCGAGGTAGGGATTTGAACAGGTTTTGAATTAAGGCTCTGACAAGGGTTTGAATAGATTGGGTTTAATTAGAGTTTACCTAGGGTTAACTAGGGCTTAATCAGGGTTTACCTAGGGTTAACTAGGATTTAATCAGAGTTTAATCAGGGTTTAACTAGGGTTTACCTGGGTTTAACTGGGGTTTTGGGGTTACCTGGGGGTTACCTGGGTTTAACTAGGATTAACTAGGGTTTCACTGGGGTTAACTAGGGTTAACTGGATTTAACTGGGGTTAACTGGATTTAACTGGGGTTAACTAGAGTTAACTGGGTTTAACTGTGTTTAACTGGTGTTAACTGGTGTTAAATGGGTTTAACTAGAGCTTACCTGGGTTTAACTGGGGTTACTAGAGTTAACGGGGTTTAACTGAGATTAACTGGGTTTAACTGGGGTTAACTAGGGTTAACTGTGGTTAACTAGAATTTAACTGAGATTTAATCAGGATTAACTAGAGTTTGACTAGAGTTAACTAGGGTTCGACTAGAGTTTAACTGGGGTTCTAGATAAAGTTAACTGGAATAATTAGGGTTAACTAGAGTTAACTGAAATTACCTAGGGTTTGACTAGAGTTAACTAGGGTTCAACTAGAGTTTAACTGGGGTTCTAGATAAAGTTAACTGGAATAATTAGGGTTAACTAGAGTTAACTGAAATTACCTAGGGTTAACTGGGTTTAATGGGGTTTACTGGGTTTAACTAGAGTTAACTAGGGTTTAACTGGGGTTTACTGGGTTTAACTAGAGTTAACTAGGGTTTAACTGAGGTTTACTGGGTTTAACTGAGGTTTACTGGGTTTAACTAGAGTTAACTAGGGTTTAACTGGGGTTTACTGGGTTTAACTGAGGTTAACTAGGGTTTAACTGGGGTTAACTAGGGTTAACTGGATTTAACTGGGGTTAACTAGAGTTTAACTGGGGTTAACTAGAGTTAACTGGGTTTAATTACGGTTAACTAAAGTTAATTGGGTTTAACTAAGGTTTTTTGGACAGAGGTTCGACTAGGCGAGGCTAGTTTTGAACCGGGATTTGGGCAGAGGTTCGACTAGGCGGGGCTAGTTTTGAACCGGGATTTGGGCAGAGGTTCGACTAGGCAAGCAGTCTAAGTATTAAAATAATTAAAACCAATTTTAAAAAGGGATTAAACTTAATTTAAACTAGTGAAGGACAAAGCAAGATAGAGTTTTGAGAAAAATTACCGTCCGGGAAATTTGAAAAGATTTCTGAAAAAGGGGTCCCGAGAATCGACCCTTTGCTATCGACGTTCTCGGGAATCCGACGCGCTTTGGAGGCTTTGAAGAAGAAAAGGGAGAGAGAGGAGGAGGAATGGATTGAATGAGAATGAAGGAAGAGGGGTAGGGGTATTTATAGGAAGCAAAAACAGGGGGGCGCTACTTGAAGTAGCGCCCCTTTTGGATAAAAACCCCAAACAGTAGGCGGTTGTGAACAGTGCGGCGGTAAATCGGGCCGACATTGGGGGGGCGCTACTTGAAGTAGCGCCCCTTTTCGGTTTACGTAAAACGAACGGCCGACATGCGCAAACGAAAGGGGGTTCGCTCGGGGCGCTACTTGAAGTAGCGCCCATCTAATAAAATGGGCAAAATAGGGTGGGCGCTACTTGAAGTAGCGCCCATCTAATAAAATGGAGAAAATTGGCTGGGCAAGTAGCGCCCCTATTTAGGGGCCTTAAACTATTATTTTTTTGTCCTTTTGTTGACTTTTGACTTGCCACGTGTCATACCAATACCATTTCTTCGTTTTAAGCCCGAAAATAGTCAAAATTGAGCTGATAAAATCCAGAAAAATATTTTAGATAAAACATAGATTTTTCAGTACTTTTTAGGGGCGTTTTGGTCATTTTTCACCCTAGGGGCATTTCGGTCCATTTCAACTGTTTTAAGTCCGATTTAACTTCACAAATAGCCAAAATTTACCAAAAAATTTATAAAATCATTTTAAACAAAATGATAACTTTTTAGCACCTTTTTTAAGGGTATTTTGGTCATTTTTCACCCTAGGGGCATTTTGGTCAATTTTCACCTGAGGGGCGTTTTTCGGAACCGATGCACGTGGCAAGAGGGTTTTAAAAAAAGAGATTTTTTCAAGGGTTTTTAGAGGTGTGCACAGAGATAAAGGGGGTGCAAAATTGGGGTGTTTACAGTTGCCCCTCTTTGTCGGAGGGTGCGGGCATGTGAACGACAAATATTATAAGACCTCAATTTTGCACGTGCAGAAAAACTTGTGATTTTGAAGACAAAAAGAGTTAAAAAAGGAAAAGCTAAATTATACTTAGACTGCTTGCCATAAATGGGATCCTAGAGGACGGGGTTGACGGGAAACCTGTTCAGTTGCTGGGGGATAGAGAAGAAATGGATGGTTTATCCTTAGTGATGAAACATCTGAGATATGGGAGAGATAGTTCTTCGCCTTATTGCAAAGGGAAAAAGAAGCGTACTTATAAAGGAGGGATAACGACATATGACGATGTCAGCCAAATTGTAAAAGGTGGATGACAACCATAGCGATGTCAGCCAGATTGAAAGGGTGGATGACAAGTGAGGCAATGTCAGCCGGTTTGAAAGGTAGATGACAAACGGCGCGATGTCAACCAGACTGAAAGGGCGGATGACAAGCGAGGCGATGTCAACCAGTTTGAAAGGTGGATGACAAGCGAGGCGATGTCAGCCAGTTGCAAGGGTGGATGACAAGCATAGCGATGTCAGCCAAATTAAATGCGCTTTTCGCCTCCTCACAGGAGGGATCGCTTTTAAAGTGTTGCTTTTAGCCTCTTCACAGGAGGGGTCGCTTTTGAAATGTTGCTTTTAACCTCTTCACAGGAGGGATCGATTTTGAAATGTGCTTTTAGCCTCTTCACAGGAGGGATCGCTTTTGAAATGTGCTTTTAGCCTCTTCACAGGAGGGATCGCTTTTGCAATGTGCTTTTAGCCTCTTCACAGAAGGGATCGCTTTTGAAGTGTGCTTTTAGCCTCTTCACAGGAGGGATCGCTTGTGAAGTGTTGCTTTTAACCTCTTCACAGGAGGGATCGATTTTGAAATGTGCTTTCAGCCTCTTCACAGGAGGGATCGCTTTTGAAGTGTGCTTTTAGCCTCTTCACAGGAGGGATCGATTTTGAAATGTTGCTTTTAGCCTCTTCACAGGAGGGATCGATTTTGAAATGTTGGCAGAGGCTTGAAATTTGAAAGTTTTGAGGTTGAAATTGAGTTGAACACCGAAGGTGCGAAACTGAGGATGATCTCGTGCTTGCTCGGGCTGCTGCTTCGAAGAGGCTGAATCAGACTTCGTTGATGCTTTGAGCGATTGTCAAGACAAGGTCGATCTAACCAGATGAAATTATTTTTTTTTTTTTTTCAAGTCAAACCCTTACTCTTGAAGAGGTAAAACATAATGATAAGAGGTTCTGACCTACTTAGAAACATTGCTCAAAGAAGTAGAAACCAGCTTTGACTTCCCCACCATATGTTGAATCGTTGCTTGCTGTACCAAGAGCTTTGGACCATGGTGGTGACAAATTTCTCTGAACCCAAAGTTGGATTACTGGGACCGGTAAGATTCATACTTTTCTGTAAGTTGAGGTAACTCTTTTTGCCGAAGATTCCGCTTGAATCTTATCTCAACTTTTCCCTTTTTTGCCCTTGGAATGACCAAGTCTAGGGGTCGCATAATTTTTGCACATGAGGCCATTTCTGGTTTTCACTCATGCCTGCGAAGTTGGTAATGATTTCCTCTCTTTTTTGCCCCTAATAACGATATCAGGTCTGGGATCACATAATTTTTGCGCGTCAATGCCATTTCTGGTTTTCATTGAGCCTGCGATTTTGTTCTTTCCTCCCATCATTGCCTTGTAGGTACTTGTATTTTGCTCGAGTACTCATTTATTCGATTGTCCGTACTCTTAACTTTTAGGGGATCTAAGAGGACTTGAGGTAGGACGAAACGTAGGCCTAGGGATCCGAAATTTTTAGGGCACCCTTTTCTCATATTTCCCTTGAGCACCTCTTTTTACCAACTTTTGCCTTTTTCCCTTTTTTTTTTTGCTCAATCGGGTGATTATTTCTGACCGCGCCTGTTTCTCAGGCTGCCTACGTACCCTTTGCAGGATCAGGTCATGGCGTAGTTCAACTCACGGGGGTACCCCGGTATGAAAGTGTAATGAAAGAAAGGCTTGTAAGGCTCAAAGGGCATACTAGCGAATTTCATAAAATTTGGAACGGTTACAAAAGATGAGGTTGAATGATGTGCCAACATGGCCTCCTATCATTTTCCAAATTAGTTAAGAGTACAGACAACTTCTAAGCAAGCTTTCAAGCATAGTACTTTTTGACCCGATCCATGTTGATTGGCTCTGGGAGGTCTTTGCCGTCCATATGTCCCAAACGAAGGGCACCGCCAGAAAACTTTTCACGAACAATGTATGGACCTTCGTAAGTGGGGCAAAATTTCCCTCTCGGATCTGGACGATTGGGTAGCATCTTCCGGAGCACAAGCTCTCCTACTTCGAAGTCTCGAGGCCAGACTTTCTTGTTAAATGCTCGCGTCATACGCCTCTGATAGGCTTGCGAATGACTAATGGCCTTGAGTCGTTTTTCCTCAATCAGATTAAGTTGCTCGTACCTTGCTTGGATCCATTCTGCCTCTTCCAACTCTGCTTCTACCAGGATTCTTAGGGAAGGAACTTCTACCTCAATTGGTAACACTGCTTCCATCCCATAAGCTAATGAGAATGGTGTTGCCCCAGTCGAAGTACGGATGGAAGTTCTGTAGGCCATGAACGCATAAGGAAGCGTCTCATGGCATGCAGAATATTTGGTTACCATCTTTTCAACTATTCTCTTCATATTTTTGTTGGCCGCTTCGACCGCACCATTCATTTGTGGCCTGTACGGAGTAGAGTTATGATGCTGGATCTTGAACTTCTCACACAACTCTGTCATCCCTTTATTGCAAAAATTGAGAGCATTATCAGTGACAATCTCATACGGAACACCGTATCTACAAATAATGTCTCTCTTCGAGAACTTTTGAACTGCTACAGTTGTGACATTGGCATAGGAAGCAGCTTCGACCCATTTAGTGAAGTAATCGATGGCTACTAGAATAAACCGATGACGATGAGATGCTTTAGGTGTGATTGGGCCGATGACATCTATGCCCCAGGCCGAGAATGGCCATGGTGTAGTGAGATTATGCAATTCGACAGGCGGTGCATTAATGCGGTTGGCATAGATCTGACACTGGTAGCATCTCTGTACGTATTTGCAGCAATCTATTTCCATAGTCGTCCAATAGTAACCCAGTCTCAGAATTTTCTTGGATAGCATCAATCCATTCATGTGTGGCCCACAGACTCCCCCATGAACTTCTTCCACGACTTTAGCGGCCTTTGATGCATCTAAGCACCGTAACCATACCAGGTTTGGTGATCTTTCGTACAAAATCCCTGCAGAGAGGACAAACTGAATAGCTAGCCGCCTAAGTGCTCTCCTGTCAGTCTTGGTAGCTTCTAAAGGGAAGGTACCCTCGGTTCAATACCGCTTGATCTCGGTGTACCAAGGCTTCTCAACTGCTTGTTCTTCTATCTCGAAACAGTAAGCTGGTTTGTCTTGCTGCAAGATCTGGATTGGTCTTACATCAATACCTCCTGGGATTTGAATTATTGAGGCTAGCGTGGCTAGTGCGTCTGCAAATCGATTATGGGACCTTGGTCTATGACAGAAAGTGATCCTCCTGAACTTTGTGATTAACACCTTGAGACATGCCAAATAGGGAATCAGCCTGGCCTCTTTAATGGCCCAAGATTCATTTGCATGATAGACTACTAGCGATGAATCACCATATACATCCACTTCTTCTATGCCCATGTCAAAAGCTTCTCTCAAGCCAGCTATACAAGCTTCATATTCTGCAGCATTGTTTGAGCATTCAAATTTTAGCTTGACTGCTATTGGAAAGTGAGCCCCGGATGGCGAAATCAATACTGCTCCTGCTCCTCTACCTTGACTGTTTGCTGCTCCGTCGAAATATAACTCCCAGTCGAATGGCTCTAGCTCTTCTCCTTCTGTAAAGAGAATGGCCTCGTCCGGAAATTGATCACGCACCGAGACATAGTCATATGGTGAATTATAGGCCAGGTGATCGGCAATCGCTTGTCCTTTGATTGACTTCTGAGTCATATAAGTGATATCAAATTTCGAGAGCATCATCAACCAACGGGCTATTCTCCCTATGGTTGCTGGCTTTTCCAAGAGATATTTCAAGGGATCCATCCGGGAGATCAGAATTACAGGGTATGCCAAAAGGTAATGCCTGAGACGCTGAGAAGCCCAAACTAAAGTCAAGCAAGTTTTCTCCAACAGACTGTATCTTTCTTCGTATTCCAGAAGTCGTTTACTAATGTAGTAAATAGCTTGCTCTTTTCTACCAGAATCATCGTGCTGAGCCAAAACACACCCCATGGAGGTATGTTGTACTGAAATATACAATAGCAGTGGTCGGCCGAGTGTCGGGGGAACCAGAACTGGTGGTGTAAGAAGGTACTTCTTGATTTTTTCAAAAGCCTGTTGACATTCTTCTGACCAGACAGTGGGTTCATTTTTCCTGAGAAGTTTAAAAATGGGTTCGCAAATTGGAGTGAGTTGCGCTATAAATCTGCTGATATATTGAATTCTGCCAAGGAAGCCTCGAATTTCCTTCTCAGTTCGTGGTGCAGGCATGTCAATAATAGCTTTCGCCTTTGAAGGGTCAATTTCAATGCCTCTTCTGCTTACAATAAATCCTAGGAGCTTTCCCGAAGTGGTGCCAAAGACACACTTGGCGGGGTTTAACTTTAACCCAAAATTCCTGAGTCTATTACAGAATTTTCTTAGGTTAGCCGGATGATCTTCAGCCTTCGGGGATTTGACAATCATGTCATCTACGTATATTTCTGCCTCCTTGTGAATCATGTCATGAAACAATGCAGTCATAGCTCTCTGATAGGTTGCCCCGGCATTTTTGAGCCCAAATGGCATAACTCGATAGCAGAAAGTACCCCATGGAGTGATGAATGCAGTTTTGTTCATATCCTCTTCAGCCATCTTAATCTGGTTATATCCTGAGAATCCATCCATGAAGGAAAGCGTCTCATGGCCTGCTGTATTATCGACCAGTACATCAATGTGTGGAAGGGGAAAATTATCTTTAAGACTGGCTTTGTTCAAATTTCTATAATCAACACACATCCTGACCTTTCCGTCCTTCTTTGGTACTGGTACGATGTTGGCAAGCCAATCAGTGTATGATGCTACTATCAAGAACCCTGTGTTGATTTGTTTTTCGACTTCTTCCTTAACCTTCTGTGACCATTCCGGCCTCATTCTTCGAAGCTTCTGACGAATCGGTTTCATATCTGGATGCAAAGGGAGCCTGTGAACTACTAGATCTGCATCGAGTCCGGGCATATCTCCATAAGACCAAGCAAACACATCTTGGTATTCACGAAGAAATTCGATCATAATGGTCCTCTGCTCAAGACTCAGCGAAGTGCCGATTTTTACATACTTAGGGTCGTCATCAGATCCAAGATTTATAGTCTCGGAATCCTCAACACTAGGTTCTATTTCCCTCTCGCTTCGCTCTAAAAGGTCAAGGATCTCTTTGGGAGGTTCCTCTTCCTGCTCTTCATCAGATTCTACTTCCAAGAGTTCAAGCTCGATTGATGGATTAGTTGTGGTTTGAGCGTTTCCCTATTCGAACCAATGATTTTAATTTAGTATTTGTTCGAAGTTTTTAGGCACACTCAATGAAATGAGAAAGAAAATTTTGGGAGGCTTCTGATCAATAGTGCTCGTGGGGAGTCTTAGATCATACCATCATAAGCCAAGCAAAAGAAATATTGAAAGATTTTTTTCTAGGGAAAGTATCACTTATATGTATATATTCAAAAGGACTTTACAAGACTTGACTGAAAGTAATTTTTACAGACTCTTCAGCCATTGTGGCTGACAAAAAAAGTTTGGTTTGACAAGGCCTCAACCGACCTTCTTGACAATCACTGCTCTTCCTTTGGCCGCCTCCAGAGTGATGGGTGTCAGCACCCTATTTTTACACCCCTTAACCGTGGTTAATTAATTTAGCCATGGTCCAAACCAAACCCTAGGTAAACCCTTAACCATAGGACTAAACCCTAGTTAAGACCCTAGTTAACCTAAACTTAACCCTAGGTAGTCCTAAACCAAACCCTAGGTAGCCCTAGCCTAACCCTAATAAGCCCTAGGTATACTCAAGGCCCAAGCCCATTTGACCAAACTTCTACCTAAACAACTCAATCAAACCCAATTACCTAATTTCATTACCCAACCCAAGTAGTCAAGCCCAAATATCCAACCACCCAATTGCCTAAGCCAAAGCCTATTTCCATAGCCCAAGCCCAAATGTCATAGTCAAAATCCAATAATCATTACCCATGACCCATCTACTAATAACCCATGATTCATAAGACCTAACCCATATATCCATATCCACCTACCCTATATCCTACAACCCATACCCATATAACCCATAGTTCACTCAACCCACCAACTCTCTTACACCTCTCTTACACCAACCCATACCCATATAACTCATAGTTCACTCAACCCACCAACTCTCTTACACCTCTCTTACACCCTATATCCTAGAACCCATACCCATATAACTCATAGTTCACTCAACCCACCAACTCTCTTACACCTCTCTTACACCCCTTACAATACTCAACCATCAACTCTCTTACACTCCTTACAACACTCAATCTATCAACTCACCTTACAACACTCAAGTCTTTACCCACTAGCTCCTTTTATCCCCCATGTAAAAGACACAACCCAACCTCTTAGTTTTTCTATAAATACCAATCCCTTAGCTCCTTAGATCCATCCCTCAAGACCCCTAGAAGGTTCTCACCCACTTGTATTTCTCTTGAGTTTGAAGAAGGGAGAAGAAACTAAGGTTTAGAGATTGGAAAGAATTCTAAGACTAAAAGCTTAGAGTTCTTCACTAACTCTCTTCCTTTGTGGATTCTAAAACCCTACCCCTTGGAGCATTGAAGGAGAATTCTTGGAGGAGTAGGCACTCCTTCTTTCATTTTCTCTTCTTTTTTATCTTTTTTTTTATTTGGTTCTCTCTTCTTGATCTCTCATTTCTCAAGCATAGTTGGGCCTCTCTACACCAATCTAATGGTGTAGAGGGACCCCATATCAAAGGCAAGGAGATGCTCATTTTTTCTTTTCCTTTCCATGTACATATTTTCTTCTTTTTTATGTACCCACAAGTGTGGATATGGGTAGGCCCATAGAGAGTGGAAGCTAAAGCTATACCTCTCTTTTTCATTTTGTTTTCTTTTGAGATTCTAGTCATCTTTCTAGAATTTTTTGTGAAAGCTCATCCCCTCCCTAACATTCTTTAGAGCAACATTACATCATTAATAATGGTGTAAATGAACCACCTTAAAAGGGAGAGGATGAGTTTTCATTTTCTTTCATTTCTTTATTTTTCCTTCATGTTCTATGTTGAATGGGTAGGTGATGGTTTAGGGACTTAAGATAAATGATGGTGTAAGGACTTAAAGAGGACATTCTTAAAAATGTTTCATACTAAAGACAATAGTATTTGATCTATTATCAACATCAATCCAACAAAATAGGTGTTGGTAATAGACCATTTACTATTCATAAGGCACATCCCTCTTTATGTCTTAAACTATAATCTTTTAGCCAAACTCTTGGACTAAATTTGACTTTAGTTAAGTTTGTCAAAACCTTTACCTATATGAAAATTCAAAAACATGATAAAATCTCAAAATACCAAAAACATGATAAAATCTCAAAACACCAAAAACATTCAAATATAACCAAAATATAAAAAACATTCAAATATCCCCAAAAATCTCAAAAAATATAAAAAATACAAAAAGACCAAAAAGAGACTTGTAGGACCTCCTTAGCTTTGGTTAGCTCATCTAATCATGGATAAATACCCTCTAACCGCGGTTAGACTTAACACTTGTGCACTTGACCTCCCCGGTCAACTAAACCATAGCCTTCTAGGCTAGACCCTTTGACCATCCTATGCACACACACACTCCCCCCTAGCCTCGGCACGGGCTCATGTGCCAGAACTACGCTCGGTCTGATCTCACCATATGAGTACGTAGGCAACTCAACTCGGGTTCGACCCTAGCCATCTAGCTTTCTATTTTTCTTGGATTAGCACTCACTTAAAAACTTTGGACATTCTAATTAAACTTTGAGATTATAATTGGCTTAAGTTTAGGGAGTAGGTAACCGTTATAAAACGGAGGTCTTAGGGTGCCTAATACCTTCCCCAGGACTTAATCGAACCGCTTACCCTAACTCTGTAAAGACCATTTGCCTTATCCAAACAAACAAATACCCGGGACCTATCCCTAAGAATGAATAGGTGGCGACTCAAGTCAAAACATATAATTGTGAAAGTGGGTAGGAAGATCCCATGCTCACAGCTCTGGCGACTCTGCTGGGGATAAGGTTAAAGCCGGAACTTAAATTTAAGCCAAATAATCTCAAAATTAATTAAAATACCTAAGTATTTAATTAAGTGTTGATTCTTTATACTTTTTGGGATGTTTCTTGTACAGTGCATTTCATGCATAGCATACTAGTGTAACAACCCAATACCCATTAGATAGGCTTATTACGCTTACGGCTGTTGGATGACTATCCTCAGTGACAGGAGCTTAACAGTCTTGGAGGTCCGCGGAATTACTCCTGCTGGGTGACTACTCTCAGGGAAGGATTCTGAACGCTCCCGCTTACACCAATCGTCCCAGGTATGTTCTATACCAGGGAGTCGCATATACGGTGTTAAGTGATCCTCCCATCCTTTAGGAACACCCTGCATTACCCCAACATGCATACATATAGAATAGGCTGAAGTATAGTCTACAAGCAGCCCACCCTAGAGGGATATTCTAAACCCTAACCTGCTTGTACCCTATACCTGTCCCCCAATCATGGCTGAACATCAGGACACTCTGTCCAGATAAACACTCATCCAGGGGGCATGTACTGAGCCTTTTTTTTTGTGCTTGTAATAAAAGACCTCCTACCCTTTTTCCAGACATACATGTGAGATTCACACCCTAAGTTGCAATGGGTAAGCCCATTAACCCACTCCAACTTTGCCCCAGTAGGCCCTGGTTACCAACAACCCAGGTTAGTAGAACGGAGTTCTCTCCGCCTACCCTATCGAGTCACACCTGTTATGTCCTACCTTAAAAAAAATCAAAAAATCAAAAATCAAAAAAGTGTCATTCCTGCATGACTTTCCAACTCCAGATCAGGGGCATTGCCCCTATGTCAATTAGACAGTTAGGTCATTTGCATGCATTCTGACTTCCTCCCCTTCTCTTGCATGTCATTCCAATTTCCAGACTATGGGCATTATCCCTAGGTCAGCGAGACTATTAGGTCACCTGTATACTTCCTTTATTTCTTCCATTCTATTCCAACTCTCACTCCATATCACCCATCTTTTCAGGGAGCATACTCTGAGCCAAGCACGGATCTGAAAAGCAAGATACCTGACACGATATGGACCCTCGAGATGGACAAGAGACTGACCCGGATACCCCGAGATCACAACCTCAGGTTCTGGATTTTGAAGCAAGACTAGCAGAAAATGCCCGAAGTATTGAAAATTTGACAAACATCGTTCAGGATTTTATACGGGCAATGACTCAGGCCCTCTCTTCCTCCAACCCTCAATCGGTCGAGACAATAAGGCCGTCACAACCAAACCCACCATCTACAACCAACATTACCCCTTCTCTACCCACCATCAACATCGCATCACAACCTGTTCAACCTACCCAACCATCACTTACCTCCAACATTCCTCCTCCGTCAATTCAGCCACAACCTACTCACCATATCTCCCCACCACTCGTAGACCATTACGAGGAAGAAGAGGCCAGAGCCAGCGGTGAACCTCATACAGGGTCCGCTCATGTATCCTCAAGCACTGCCCAAATCCCAGATGTATACCAGAAAAGGATTGAGAAATTGGAAGAGCTGATGAAGCAAAATCAAGGATCCCGTAAGTCCACCAACTTCAGGGATATGTGCATACATCCTGGAATCCAAATGCCCAAGGACTTCAAGGTTCCTGATTTTGAAAAATACAGTGGGAAGGGTTGTCCTGAGAGAACTTGAGAGCATACCGTGGAGAATTGTTCCAGCTCGAACATGGAGATAAACTGCTGGTCCAATTATTTCAGAAAAGCCTGAAAGGACCTGCATTACAGTGGTTCACCAAGCTGGACCCCAGCAAGGTACGAACTTGGGAAGATCTCTGCGAAACCTTCATTGCCCAGTACTCTTACAATGTTGACCTGGTCCCGCAAAGAGCAGATCTTGAAAGAATGTCCCAGAGGAATAATGAAACCTTCATCGAGTACTCAGTTCGGTGGAGAGAAATGGCTGGCAAGATGAGCACCCCTCTGCCGGAAGAAGAATTGGTAACAACTTTCCTCCGCACCCTTAAACACCCACTCAAGACTCTCCTAGCGTCACAGCCCATCTCTGACTTTAGCACCATGGCCAAGTGTGGTGCCAGAATTGAAACGACATTGGGTGACAGCGGGTCAGTCGACATTTTTCAAGGAACGAAGGGCGCATCTTCCTCTCGACCTCTCATCCATCCGAATAGAGAAAACAAAAAGAGAGAGGACGATGGACACACAGTATCAGCCATACCAGTCCGGGTGCCCAACTTGCCTCGCCAACAAGCTCAACGACCACGACAAGTTCAGCAACCCCAGGGGAAGCTACTCTCTCACCAAATGACTCTTGAACAGAAGAGAAATCGGGCATTCACTCCACTACCATACTCTCCGATGGCACTCCTGTCATTCCTATTGGACAAGAAACTGATCACTCAGAAAGATCCACAGCCTCCACCGGTAAATCTTCCCAAGAACTACAGGGCGGATCAGCACTGCGTGTATCACCAATCACCAGGGCACCCTACTGACAGGTGCTATGATTTGAAACACGCAATCCAGGACTTGCTGGAAACCGACATAATTTTCTTTGCACCGGGAAATACGGACATCAATCAAGCTCCACTCCTAGATCATTCTCCTCCTGCAAACTAAGACATTTCAGCCGGAATAGTTCTGTAGTTGACTTTTGAACAATCCCACTTTTGTTATGTCTATCTTGTACCTCTTTTCTTGGTACCTCAATCGGCCATGTTGGTCCATGTCTATCCCTATCATCAGTCCAGTCCAAGCAAGTGACCAGAGGTCCTTGCTATGTCTTTTTGTCAAGTCTGTCCATTTTGACATTTTAATGAAAATTGCTGTTTTAAGTCTAAGTCAAGTTTTATTGTGTGCTGAGATGCTTAATTTGGGAGCTGAACTAGTTCCTAATGCCTGTAAGGGACAACTTGATCATTCAATGGGAAGTTCAACAACTATTTAAACAAATGCAGAAACAGTGAAGACCTCTCTGAGCATCAAAGGACAATAAACTGAAATGAGGCAATGCAAGGACCATACATGCTCTCGACCAATCAAGGATAGGATAGGAGGCCATCTTTGGATAAACCTTCACAACACCTCGCTCACCCATGCTATGTATATATCCGCTAGTTAGACCTTTGAGCCTAATAGCCTTTCTTTCAAAACTCCCACAAAGGGCACCCCTTGAATGTCAAAATGATAATTCAAAAGAGAAACAACCAGCAAAGAGCAACCACCAAATGCGGCCTTTTGGTCGAACTACGTCTTGACTTGATCCCTATTTGGGTACGTAGGTAGCCTGAAATCAGGTGCGGTCATAGCACAGCAAATGTGCCACAATACAAGACAACCATGTACCAAAAAAAAAACAAAAAAAGAGAAAAGAAAACTCAAAAAAAAGAGAAAAAGAAATAAAGAAAAAAGTACTTGGTTACACAGCAAAGCTATACCAAAAGATCAAGAATGCATAAGCTGGTTCTATCCCGACACCGAACAAAATCACAGGGTGCCCTGCCCTTGCTAGAACTGAAATTTTGAGCCTTATCCCGTTTCTAGTCAACCCACGTTTCATCCCAAACACTAAGCCCTCCTTGATCTTTGAGAGGACTTGAGCATCAATGGTCAAAATCATTCACCTCCATTACCAATAGGCAATGATGAGAGTAGACTGGAGAATTATCAGAGAAAAGAGTAGACAATGAGAAAATGCGAAGCTTGTATACCCAGTCCTGGTAAAAGCCCGAAAGGACCCAGGGGCAAAAAAGGGATAAATCAAATTTCACGGGCATAGTAAAGAATATTCAATCTTGCTATTGCACAAAAATTACGTGAACCCAGTCCTGGTGAAAACCTGAAAAGGCACAGGGGCAAAAAAGGGGCAAAGATCAAAACATACAACCCAGTCCTGGTGCAAACCTGAAAAGGCCCAGGGGCAAAAGAGGGAAAATACGCTAATACAGGCTTTGCAGACATCCCTCCCTAGCAAATGTGGGTCTACCACAAGGATGATCATACATAGCATAATCGTTCACCTGAAGGCAGAAGGAACCTAGATAAGTTTTCCAATGTAAGCAATCTCAGACACAGTCAGTCCACCTGCAAATTGTCAGGCTACTACCATCATCTGTTAGTCACTCCATCATCTCCTCAATAGGTCTGTCACATCTCTTGTCTGTTAGTCCATCTGTCTTTTTATCAAGTCATCATCAGTCGGTCAAAATTCACTCCCCATTAGAGTCAGTTACTCATTCCCGCTAGCGCAAGAAGAGCAGGGAAACCAAAGCAGAGTAAAGTCGGTAAACTATTCTGAGTGATACAAATGTTTGAAGATCAGTATATCCCAAGGGGTAAGCACATACTGTCGAATCATCCAGGCCAAGGGGCATGTCAGATCCATCAGGCTTTATATATGCACAGAGACATGAGATTCGTGCAATGGCTCAGGGCTACGGCTCTCACTCTCATATATGATCCATCTTGCTTCTCAAATTCTTACTCATACCTATCAACTACCACATCAAATTCACCCCAGCGAGGCAATCGGGTGGTTGCCTACAGCATTGCATCCTATCTCGGTAAAGCAGCTGGGCGGCTCTTTACCCTCATTATCCCTATTAATCTTTTGGGCAGATGCTTATAGCATTGCGCTCCCTTCACTATTAAAGGAGCACTGGAACAGTCGATTTCAATTGCGGCCTCTTGTGAATTCTATCTCTGCTCGACTAGCTCACTGTTAAAGGAGTACTGTCCCGATCATGTGACCGGACGTCAGTTACGGCCTCGGTGATGTTAGTCTTGCACCCATCACCTTCCATTTTGCATTCTCTATCTCCGGTGAGGCGGTTATGAGTTTGACCATCACCCAACTCTATCTTCGGTGAGGCGGTTATGAGTTTGACCATCACCTTACTCAATCTTTGGTGAGGCAGTTGTGAGTTTGACCATCACCTTACTCTATCTCCGGTGAGGCGGTTATGAGTTTAACCATCACCCAACTCTATCTTCGGTGAGGCGGTTATGAGTTTGACCATCACCCTACTCTATCTTCGGTGAGGCGGTTGTGAGTTTGACCATCACCCTACTCTATCTCCGGTGAGGCGGTTATGAGTTTGACCATCACCCAACTCTTATCTTCGGTGAGCCGGTTGTGAGTTTGACCATCACCTTACTCTATCTCCGGTGAGGCGGTTATGAGTTTAACCATCACCCAACTCTATCTTCGGTGAGGCGGTTATGAGTTTGACCATCACCCTACTCAATCTTCGGTGAGGCGGTTATGAGTTTGACCATCACCCAACTCTTATCTTCGGTGAGGCGGTTGTGAGTTTGACCATCACCTTACTCTATCTCCGGTGAGGCGGTTATGAGTTTAACCATCACCCAACTCTATCTTCTGTGAGGCGGTTATGAGTTTGACCATCACCCAACTCAATCTTCGGTGAGGCGGTTATGAGTTTGACCATCACCCTACTCAATCTTCGGTGAGGCGGTTATGAGTTTGACCATCACCCAACTCTTATCTTCGGTGAGGCGGTTGTGAGTTTGACCATCACCTTACTCTATCTCCGGTGAGGCGGTTATGAGTTTAACCATCACCCTACTCAATCTTCGGTGAGGCGGTTGTGAGTTTGACCATCACCCTACTCTATCTCCGGTGAGGCGGTTATGAGTTTGACCATCACCTAACTCTATCTTCGGTGAGGCGGTTATGAGTTTGATCATCACCCGGCTCTATCTCCGGTGAGGCGGTTATGAGTTTGACCATCACCTAACTCTATTTTTGGTGAGGCGGTTATGAGTTTGACCGTCACCTTATTATATCTTCGGTGAAGCGGTTGTGAGATCGACCATCACCTCACTCTACCTTGCGTGCTCTGGTGTAAAAATACGGTGATTCTAGTCTTTGTCGTTCAATTTCCAACTTGGCATTCTCCGACAAAGAGGGGCAGCTGTCAGCACCCTATTTTTACACCCCTTAACCGTGGTTAATTAATTTAGCCATGGTCCAAACCAAACCCTAGGTAAACCCTTAACCATAGGACTAAACCCTAGTTAAGACCCTAGTTAACCTAAGCTTACCCTAGGTAGTCCTAAACCCAAACCCTAGGTAGCCCTAGCCTAACCCTAATAAGTCCTAGGTATACCCAAGGCCCAAGCCCATTTGACCAAACTTATACCTAAACAACTCAATCAAACCCAATTACCTAATTTCATTACCCAACCCAAGTAGTCAAGCCCAAATATCCAATCACCCAATTGCCTAAGCCAAAGCCTATTTCCATAGCCCAAGCCCAAATGTCATAGTCAAAATCCAATAATCATAACCCATGACCCATCTACTAATAACCCATGATTCATAAGACCTAATCCATATATCCATATCCACCTACCCTATATCCTACAACCCATACCCATGTAACTCATAATTCACTCAACCCACCAACTCTCTTACACATCTCTTACACCAACCCATACCCATATAACTCATAGTTCACTCAACCCACCAACTCTCTTACACCTCTCTTACACCCTTACAATACTCAACCATCAACTCTCTTACACCACTTACAACACTCAATCTATCAACTCATCTTACAACACTCAAGTCTTTACCAACTAGCTCATTTTATCCCCCATGTAAAAGACACAATCCAACCTCTTAGTTTTCCTATAAATACCAATCCCTTAGCTCCTTAGATCCATCCCTCAAGACCCCTAGAAGGTTCTCACCCACTTGTGTTTCTCTTGAGTTTGAAGAAGGGAGAAGAAACTAAGGTTTAGAGTTTGGAAAGAATTCTAAGACTAAAAGCTTAGAGTTCTTCACTAACTCTCTTCCTTTGTGGATTCTAAAACCCTACCCCTTGGAGCATTGAAGGAGAATTCTTGGAGGAGTAGGCACTCCTTCTTTCATTTTCTCTTCTTTTTATCTTTTTTTTTATTTGGTTCTCTCTTCTTGATCTCTCATTTCTCAAGCATAGTTGGGCCTCTCTACACCATCTAATGGTGTAGAGGGACCCCATATCAAAGGCAAGGAGATGCTCATTTTTCTTTTCCTTTCCATGTACATATTTTCTTCTTTTTTATGTACCCACAAGTGTGGATATGGGTAGGCCCATAGAGAGTGGAAGCTAAAGCTATACCTCTCTTTTTCATTTTGTTTTCTTTTGAGATTCTAGTCATCTTTCTAGAATTTTTTGTGAAAGCTCATCCCCTCCCTAACATTCTTTAGAGCAACATTACATCATTAATAATGGTGTAAATGAACCACCTTAAAAGGGAGAGGATGAGTTTTCATTTTCTTTCATTTCTTTATTTTTCCTTCATGTTCTATGTTGAATGGGTAGGTGATGGTTTAGGGACTTAAGATAAATGATGGTGTAAGGACTTAAAGAGGACATTCTTAAAAATGTTTCATACTAAAGACAATAGTATTTGATCTATTATCAACATCAATCCAACAAAATAGGTGTTGGTAATAGACCATTTACTATTCATAAGGCACATCCCTCTTTATGTCTTAAACTATAATCTTTTAGCCAAACTCTGGACTAAATTGACTTTAGTAAGTTTGTCAAACCTTACCTATATGAAAATTCAAAACATGATAAAATCTCAAAATACCAAAAACATGATAAAATCTTAAAACACCAAAAACATTCAAATATAACCAAAATATAAAAAACATTCAAATATCCCCAAAAATCTCAAAAAATATAAAAAATACAAAAAGACCAAAAAGAGACTTGTAGGACCTCCTTAGCTTTGGTTAGCTCATCTAACCATAGATAAATACCCTCTAACCGCGGTTAGACTTAACACTTGTGCACTTGACCTCCCCGGTCAACTAAACCATAGCCTTCTAGGCTAGACCCTTTGACCACCCTATGCACACACACACTCCCCCCTAGCCTCAGCACGGGCTCATGTGCCAGAACTACGCTCGGTCTGATCTCACCATGTGAGTACGTAGGCAACTCAACTCGGGTTCGACCCTAGCCATCTAGCTTTCTATTTTTCTTGGATTAGCACTCACTTAAAAACTTTGGACATTCTAATTAAACTTTGAGATTATAATTGGCTTAAGTTTAGGGAGTAGGTAACCGTTATAAAACGGAGGTCTTGGGGTGCCTAATACCTTCCCCAGGACTTAATCGAACCGCTTACCCTAACTCTGTAAAGACCATTTGCCTTATCCAAACAAACAAATACCC